>CM049577.1:34183756-34708756 GCA_027123335.1 Amphiprion clarkii
GAGCAGCCTTGGAGGAGTCTAGGCAGCTTTGGAGGAGTACTAGTCAGCCTTGGAGGAGTACTAGGCAGCCTTGGAGGAGTACTAGTCAGCCTTGGAGGAGTACTAGGCAGCCTTGGAGGAGTACTAGTCAGCCTTGGAGGAGTACTAGGCAGCCTTGGAGGAGTACTAGGCAGCCTTGGAGGAGGACTGAGCTCTCTGAGGGCTTTTCTTGCATTAGAACTGTATCACTAAACTTATTGTTATATTTCAGTGAGACTCACCTGACAGATTATGTTCCAGTGATGACAAAGTAAATAAATTAAGCGTACCTCTCCTCCACCTCCTTGATGGGGTCGGTCAGATCGATGGCCTCCGTGGTGATCTCCACTTTGCGTACGCTACCGAAGAAATCAGTGATGAGGACGCTTCCTGGATCCCTCAGGAACAGGTCGGTACGGTGGCCCGGAGTGGACACACACTGACTCTTGGGACACACTTTGAACTGAGGAAGCAGAGAAACCACAGATTTCAGATTAGGAAAATGCAGCTGGATTCAAAGCGTAGAGCCAACTGTGGAGAAAAACATCAACAAATGTCTGCACAAATATCTGCATAATGTTGATGTTGAACATGGGGCAGCATTATTATTTTTAACCAACATGTGTTTTTTTAAAACTTCAATTCCTTACAAAAAGCGCTTTTCCTTGAGTGGGACTATTGAAGTGTCTTTGCTACTTATTTGCTGCAGTTTTAGACCAGCACTATTCACTTCACTACTTTCTCTGTTTGCTTCTGTCCTGCTCTCTGTGCTCACATATATTTAATTTAAAACAGATGAATTTCAAATAAAGCTATTCTTATATACATATTTATCTATTTCAACTGTTAAACAACAGACTGAGTGTAAAAGCTACACTACTGACTTAAATAATCCCTTATATTTTTATTTTTACGTTTTTATTTTATTCCAGATCACATGACCTGCTCATGTTTGTTTTTTTGGTCATTTTCAGCTTGTTTTGTGGGCATTTTAGGTGGTCATTTTGTGCATTTTTGTGGCCGTTTTCAGTCTGTTTGTCAAAATTTTAGGTGTTTTTGTGGTCATTTTGCATTTTTTTGTAGTTATTTTGTGTCTTGAATGTCTTGAATATGATCCATAATTATAGAAAATTAGTGCAGAATGACATGAAACTTGTCCTAAATGGCTCGAAGACACAAAAATGATCCAAAACTATGCGAAAAGATTCATGTTGACATAAAATTGTCCAAAATGACTTGAAAATTGTCCAAAATTACAGGAAATTTGTCCGGAATGACATGAATTTTGTCCAAAATGACTCGAAAATTTGGTTTACTACAATATCTTTAGAAATAACTTTCAATTTTACTCAGTTGTATATATAATAATTAGAAGAATCTTTCTGTAAAAATGCCATGTGGTGTTGGGTTATATAGGTGTTGATTTTAGGCCTGAAAACAGCAAAAATGTCAACTATGATACTACAAGTCCCGTAATTCTACATTGAGCCACAATCTTTTCTTCTATAAACTGACATATAGGTTGTCAAATTAAATAGAACTGAAATGGTCAGAGAAAAATGACTCATTTAGATTAATCGACTATTCAGTAAAATAATCAATAAATGAATTAATAGAAAATCAGTCATCAGTGGAGGCCCTAGTAGGCAGCTTTGGCTAATGCACTCACTTCAAGGTTTAGGTGGGTTTTGGCTGGAGATTGGGGCTATTAATAGAGGTTCTAGTAAATAGTTTGGATTATTTATTGTTTTTAAGATACCAGTTGAACCGAACACGGCTGGATCTGCACTGGGAGGCGGTGTTAAATATGCATGACATTTGTGCACGTCATTGTCAGTTACAAATCTTTCAGCGCTCTGTGTGTCGCCACTGGTGGGTTAATCCTCTTAAGAGTGTGAATCATCGGTGTGTTGTCCGACTGAGCTCTCCGTTTTAACAGAAACATAAAATCATTAAACCGAGGTGAACGCTGCCTCTATCAGCCAAACACCCGACACACGACCGCTAAAGGATTCTGTGGACGAGGTGGAGGCAATTTCTGTTTCATCAAAGGGCAAGTATTTACAGGCCGGATTAGAAAAAGAAAACTTGGTGAGCTCGTCAAGGAAATCCATAGTATTGATCCTTAATTCCACGAACAAAGAGCGCATCTACAGAAACAGGAAAATTGGAAAGAATGATTAGAATTGGTCGGAGCCAGAGAGGAGATCTGAGTATACACTGTAAAAAAAAACAAACTGTTATTTATACGGTAAAATTCCAGTAGCTGTGGTTCCCAGAACGTTATCGTAAAAATCATGGTGAAACATTTTCTTCATTTACGATAAAGAAAAGTGTTGATACTGTTGATTTTATGGTTACAAATGTACTTACTGTAGAAAAAAATTTAACCTTGAAAAAAAGTAGTTTTACTTGAAAATTTATATGAAAATACCTATAAAATAAAGTTTGTGTGAGCTATTATCAATATCACAGCATCAGCAGTTAGTGTATTTAATAAGTCAGCTTTTTTTAATATTTTATACACACACACACACACATATATATATATATATATATATATACACACACACACATATATCTCTCTCTATATATAGATATATATATATATATAAAAAACCCAAATATATAAAAAAAATAGTAAAAAATTAATAAATAATGTTTTTTATTTCTTATATAAATATTTTACTCTCTCTCTCTCTCTATATATATATATATATATATATATATATATAAAAATCGAATTTTTTAAGTTTTATTTTTCTCATTTTTTATATACATTTGGGTTATATATATGTACATTTTTTTGCTGTGTTTTGTTCTGTTTACTCTATTTTTCATTGATTTGCTCTTGCTCTCTATATTTAGGTCTTACAGGGTTAACAGAAAACTACATCGGTTTGACCGTAGCAAACTGTATTTTTTACATGAAATGAATTCAAAAATCACCATGTTATAAATATTACGGCATGTTTCCATTGTCAGAACCACAGTACGTACATTTACCAGTGAAAAACTGCATTCTTTTCAAGAAATAAATGCAAAAATCACAGTACTGAATGTTACACACATTAAATAACTGTGTAAGAGTAGAAAATATAAAAAATACAGTTTCCTCCTGATGAACCTATTTACTGTGATTCGGTGTTAAATAAACTGGATTAGAGTTTGCAGATTGTGTAAAATGCTCTGTCATGGTTTGTCAGTTTTTCCAGTGTAACTCGGGGTGATGAGGATGAGGAGTGGTCCCTGTGGCCGGTAGATCTCTGCAGGAGAGGAAGATGAAACGAGAGGAGCTGCTGGGACTGAGTCATGGTCCAGAGCAGAACCATGTGTCAAAGGCCAACAACCAGAACAAGTCATCACTAATTCTGTTTCAAGAGTCCAACGAGGCCTGAGAGACCTTCATCGATCCTTTGGAACAGGAAGTCTATGAAGAGCAGTAAGGGGAGATCCTGCCCTGTTATTGGACATACTAACCCCAAATGTTTTGAAAAGAATCCAGTCGCTCTACCACAGTCCACTAAAATCCACCCTGTTGCTGTCTACTGCTGAAACTAACAACTGGATATGTATGGATGTGTAAATTATTCACATGAGAGTGACTAAGGTCAGACAGCATGTGGTGGAAACAACCTGAGATGTGCAGAGCATAAATAATAATCCTGTTTATGAAGCTGTGTCTTAATGCAACTCATATATAAGCAAGTCTCATCCATCAGCAGTCACCTTGGTAAAGTCTCCAAGCAGGTTTTCAGGTCAAAAGGTCCCTGTCCAAATGAATCAGGAGTCCTAGCTACAGTTCCAATGGCCATGTGTACAGAAAAACTATAGAATCACCTGTCAAATCTGACTTAAAAACTGCGCTATAAGACAGCTTTGTTTCCTTTCTCTGGTTCTACTCCACCTTGGATTGTGCTACATTCACTAACTTTCTGTCCTTCATTATGGCTCCCAGCGTAAGTCAGACTCTTCTGATGCTTAGAAGAAAAGGAAAGCCGTCTCCATGGAAGTGAAATTAGACAGAATAAAACGCTGGGAACAGGAAGAAACACCGACCAACATGGGTCCAGATGTAAAAACAGGTCAACATATTGTAGCGACCCTCTGTGATGAATGAGTGAGACTTTATCTGGTTCTCTGCTGGTTTATTGAACCTTCACACAGGCTACTGTGGACCGTAGCCAACGCCAGAATAACTAGAAAAACCCCATAACTTAGCTCCAGAATTAGCCACCGTTCCCAGCTCTCTCTACTGCTGACTCTCAGCCAATCAGAGGTGAGCTAACTAAACATGGCACGTTCACTGACATTAGGGAAATCTGGAACTGAACAATAAACACTGAAGCATCAACAACAATATCAGTCCGTTACAATATTCTGTTATCTTCTGGTAAAATGATTCATACATGCATGAAAGTCGTTGGTATTCAGGACTTTTATGAAGAACTGATTGATATCATGATGCACGGAACGACTTTGTTTTCGTTTTCACTGGAGTTCCGACTTACGGTGAAAATTGACTTATTTAGATCAGTAGGAACGGAGGACTTCCTGTATTTACGTATTTTGGTTTGTATCATTAATGCAACGAAAACAAAATAAAGACGTCATCCTAATTTGTGTGAATTTTCTGTAGACTTTCAGAGCAACTAGAAGCTGGAACCAGATCAACATCCTCACCAGATCATTCATGTTGGCTTTGCTGGCAGGGTGGATGTCTTCCAGGAACTCCAGCAGGTAGAAGGTGTACCGGTCCATCAGGTGGACTCCAATGGCCAAGTCAGGCTGGTGCTAGGATGAGAAAAGTTCAACAGCGCTGAGTATACAGGAACAATTCCATCTGTGACATCATGAGTTAATCCCCTGACCTGGGAAGTCCAATACTCACTCTGTCTCTGGTTTCTACCAACTCCAGAGGGAAATATCCGGTTCTTTAGCTGCCTAATGATCCAATACGTTTACCGCCTAGTCTAACGCTGTCTGCATGTCTGAGCTGCACATGAAGTATACTGTAGGATTTTAAATGCACTGTTTTCACTGGAAACAGCTGCTGTACATAAAGCAACACTATGGGAGTAGAGGAATTGATTCAAAACAGTCTTAAAGTGCATTTGACAGCCACATATGTGATGTGACACTAAAAGATCGAGGCTAAAGCTGCATCGGGCATCATGTAAGGGACAGAGAAATGAAAAAACGAAGCAGCTTGTTCTTGTGCTGCACTGAGGAGACTAAGCTTCTATTAAAAGTTTTACAAAAAAAATCTCCAAAATTTGGCAAGAAAATTCTTGTAAATATTTTCAAAAAATGAGTAAAAATCTTCCAAAAAATCCCAAAAAATATCTAAAGTGATTACATATATATCAGTAAAACTTCTTTTATTTTCTTGAAGAACATTCACATAAAAATCAACCAAAGTCCATCGAAGTTCGCTGGATTTTGGTTGATTTTTATGTGAATATTCTTAAGAAAACATTTTTCCACCAAAAATTTTTCAAAAAATTTCCCAAAAATGTTGAAAACGCGGACATCAGAAGTTTCACTGTGAAAATTTTTTTTTTTTCCACATTTTCAAACTTTAAAACGGGTCAATTTGACTCGCAGGACGACACGAGGGTTAATTTCTCTTACATATGAGCACAACTCACCGACAGGGAGTCCTCTCCGACCTGACTGCTGGCCAGGGCCATGAGGTTGGGGGAGTAGAACCTCTCGTACATGGAGGCGCCCTGACAGGTGTCGATGATGAAGAGCAGCTCGTTGTACCTGAAGACAAACACGGGAGAACACACATCCTCAAATAAACCTGTTGGGAGAACACACAGCGGGCGTCGCCCTCGTCCATTTGCGCCGATAAACCGGCATCGCACAAACCCAACCATCTTTCATACTGCAGTTGTCATGGCAACCAAGGAAAACCAACAGCTCCATTCAGTCCGGCTAACACTCCCACGCACACAGTCTCGCCCTCTATCCTCCCATTCTTCCTCCACAAAGACAGATTTCACTGCAACAACTCCGTCTCCGTGCTCGGACGAACACGCTAAAGCAGACGTGTCAAATTCATCATAGTCCAGGTTCCACATTCAACCCAGTTTGATCTCCAGTGGACCAGACCAGTAAAACTGCAGCATAATAACCTATAAATAACCACAACTCCTCATGGTTCCTTTGTTTTACTGCAAAAATGCTCAAATTTAAGAAATTATCTTATACCTGAATTGCAATTTCATCAACATTCAGCCTCAGTTCATCATTTCCACATTACAACTTCCAGATCACAGAGTGTCTACAAATGAACACAACATTTAGTCACCTGGAACTGAACCATAGAGGATTTACTGTATGATCAAAACGACAAAAAAAAAACGACACCCAGAGGCTGAACCGACGCGGCAGAATCTCTCCAGTGGCTGTAATTTGGCAGCTGAAGCCTGTAATTATCAGATCATCATCAGATCATCATCAGGGCTTTTATCTGCTGATGATGATTGGTCTGGACCACAATAGAAGCCCTCAGAGCAGAACGGTGCTAGCTCATTTAATGTGTCATCATTTACACATTTAGTACCTTAAAAAGCAACACATTTCCATTTACTGGCAGAGAAGTAAACCCCCCGCTGTTATCCAAGCGCACGATGCATGAAGACCACTTTTAACTGATTTTAGTTTTTATAAACACGCCATCATAGAGATCCAGAAACCACAGAGAATGCTGCTTAACACTTACAGACAAAACATGAGAAAAAGCTGTGACTTTACAAAAACACTTTGCTGGGCTTTGACCCAAGAGGAAGAGAAAGAACTAAATGGGCTAGAAGACGGTGTGCTGGACAGTCAGGCGAAGTATTTTTGTGGATCTTTATTTGAATCTGGTCACATATATGGGGCTTTCCACATCCCATCCTCCCATCCCACCCTGCCAACACCTCAGGTAAACTTTTCTAGATCCACCACTGGGTACCACGGTATGTTCTTTATAAGATGGTAAGAACATCTGAACATTTCACACAGCCTCACATCAACGTCATTTCAATAAAACAGTGGATAAAAGTGCAACCTGTGATGAGACCCTCCGTTCCATCGGCCGCTCAGCTTCCTGTCGTTAAACGTCTGTTGACCTGCTGCACGGCTAATTGGTCCTCAGAGGACTTGAAGTAGGACAGTAATAATATCTGATGTCACTCTGTGAGGCCGTTTGTGTTTTATGAGTCGACCCACTTTATTTACCTTCTTTTCTGCCACATCTGCTCAAAAGCATCCGCCAGCTCCACGTTACTGATCTCCTCCGAGTCCTGGAACTTCAGAAAGCCGTTCCCGCCGTGGCCTGTTAAACGAGCACACACTGTTAATTATTCACTCCTCTTTGATTCATAATGCAAAAAATAGGACACAAAACACTACAATAGGAAAAGGAGAGAGATGAAGACAGAGTAAATGAAGGCAGAGTTGGATTATATCTGCTCAGTGTGCATATGTGGCGGAGAGTAGCCTGTGTTCAGTTAACATCTACTGCAGGATGGTAACTGAACACAGGCTGTTAAAATGTCCTGGTTAAAGCTAAAGCTACATGAGAAAGCAAGATAGTGTTTTAGCTGTGATCAAACAAATGCTCCAGCGAAAGGAGTAGGGATTCCTGCAGAACACCACGTCTGCCACCATCGTTAAAGTTAATTAACTTTAATTAAATGAAACATTGACCTTAAAGCCAAAAGAGCAAAGGTGTCGTTTCACACAATAACTGCTGCGTATGAAAAGAGACCAGCTGCTGCTGAGGACGTCCTCTGCAAACTAAAACCATCAAAGGACAAGATGCAGCCGCTGCTTCTCCACCGGAGGCAACTGGTGGAAACGTCTACTGCGATCTCTTGCAGAAAACGTACAGTAAATTCTACAGGAAGTGAATTAGCAACAGAACACAGCATGACGTTAAACCTGTCAGGTATATGAGGATGTTGCTCCTGTCGTCAGAGAGGAGGCGTTTGGAGCGTGGAGTGCTGGGAGGAAGCCGTCCCGTCAGAACTCGCAGGAAGTTCTCCACCGTCACCTGAAACACAAATCTGTGGTCATTTTCAATCTAGAACTCAAACCGCAGGTGATCATTTAGCTCAGGGGTGTCAAACCCATCTTAGTTCAGGTTCAGTTTGATCTGCAGTGATCCAGACCAGTAAAATCACAGCAGAACAACCAATACAAAACCACAACTCCTAATGGTTCCTTTGAACAACCTGAATTTGTTAAGAAAAATAAGTTCAATTTCAGCAGCATTCAGCCTCAGTTCATCATTTCCACATTACAACTTCCAGATTCTCGTTCTGACCACATCTCAAAGACATTCAGTTTACCGTCATAGAGGAGGAAAGAAACCACAAAGTATGAACATTACAGACGCTAAAATCAAAGAAACATGACAGTTTGCAAAACAATTAGTTAAATTCTTCAAATAGCTATATTTCTGTATGTTTTTAATCTGTTCTGTTGTATTTGTTTTTCCTGTAAAGTGGCCTTGGGTGTCAAGAAAGGCGCTTACAAATCAAATGTACTATTATTATCATTATTATTGTTCTTCTGCAATAAAAAAGAGTGATGAAAAAAATTAACATCCTGGAAAGACAACACAGTCTTTGGTGCTGTAAATAAGACATGTTTGGAACTGGAATAATTTGCCTTTTCAATTTAAATAAAAAGAATCTGGCTTTGCCTACTTATCTTTTAATGGAACTGTAAGAACTGATTAGTCATTGTGTATCTTCTTCTTTTTCCCACTCTTTCGTCATCAGCAAACATTCACTGGCTGTACAGTGTTTACTTATATGTAAATAACCAGAGTAAAGGAATAAAAATGAACCGTGATAAAGAGCAGCCAAGCCTGTGGAGCTCTGACGTCAACAAAACTCCAGCTGGTCATTTCTGGCTCGACAGAGAATAAATGCTGGAGAATGAGTGGTTCTACGCTGCACATTTACCTTCATAGCTGTTTATTGGTTCTGAATAGTTTACAGAAAGATCTCCATGTCTATCAGCAAATGGGTTACAGATAAATATAGAAATGTATTTATTAGATTCACTCCCACCGGACATCCAAAATATTGATTCTCTGCCTCTCTTCAAATCCAGACCCAAAACTCACCAGTTCAAGGCTATTTATTCTGTCTAATTGCCTCTTTCTTTATGTATGTTTTTTATCTGATCTGTTGTTTTTCCTGTAAAGGGTGTCAAGAAAGGCGCTTACAAATAAAATGTATTATTATTATTATTATTATTATTATTATTATTATTATTATTATTATTATTATTATTATTACTAAATATATAGGTATCTGGAACTGAACCATAGAAGATTTTACTGTTTGATCAAAATGACAAAATTCAACAAGGAAATTTAATCTAATTTTTACTTGTTTTTTGAAAATATTTACAATTTTTATTTATTTTTTAAATTTCTACTTCTTGCTAAATTTGGGGATTTTTTTTTCAATAAAACTTTTAAGGAATTATTGGAATTTTCTTCCTGAAGGTTGTGCAAATTTTTAGAAATTTGGGGATTTTTTTTGCTGAATTTTTGGATTTTTTTCAGACAAGGAAACAATATTTTTTGGTGCCCGTAAATGAGGACAACAGGAGGGTTAAACTGAACTTCTTCTTTGATTTGCCGGGTTTCCTAGAATGCCATTCTTGTGGAACTGACCTCGTATCCTCTGTAGTCCACCTCCACGTCGTCGCCGTACACGTTCAGCTCCATGTTCTTGTGGCTGAACACCGTGGCAGGTTTGGGGTTTCTGTGGTTGCAGGCCATGTCGTCAGCCAGCATCAGAACTATGTGGCTGGAAGAGAAGAAAGAGAGAAAGAAGACGTGTACACATTAATGCAGCTGTCATTTAGTCAAATGTTCCATGTCATGCTGATCCCGTTTCCTCATTATACGCATTACATCGAGTGGGTTTTTCCCAAACCAACTCAGACAGGAGAAGCAGTTTTTCAGTGTCTTGCTTGTGCAACAGAATCCCTAACTAGTTTTTGTCATTTTGTGTCTCGTTTTTGTCATTTTGTTTCTCATTTTGTGTCTCGTTTTTGTCATTTTGTGTCTCATTTTGTGTCTCATTTTTGTCATTATGTGTCTCGTTTTTGTCATGCACCCCTAGATTACACAGCGCCACCAAAGGCCAGATGAGTCTACCAGCAGAGAGACTGGAAAACTCTGCAGAGATAATTATTGAAATAATCAAACTTCTGGATGATATGCCGTCCTGGAAAAACATGAAAAACGGGTATTCAATTCTATTCCATTTTATTGATATAGCGCTAGAAATGTCCGATATTGTCTTTTTTGCCAATAACCGATATGCCGATATTGTCCAACTCTCAATTTCCGATTCCGATATCAACCAACACCGATATATGTGGGCTACTTAGCTAATTTTAGGTAACATCACATATCTCCTGTGGTGGAATTAAGGACATTTAGGACAAATTTCATGTCATTCTGGACTAATTTTCTGTAATTATGGATCATATTTAAGTCATTTCGGACAATTTTTGAGTCATTTTGGACAACGTCTCATTTTGACCACATCTCAAAGACATTCATTTTACTGTCACAGAGGAAAGACATCAGAAAATACGAACATTATAGATGTTAAAATCAAAGAAACTTGACATTTTTGTTAAATTCTTAAGATAGCTGATGATCAATTTATTAACTGACTAATTGTTGCAGCTCTAGAGGTAGATTAAGTAAACTGGGGAATATTAGTTTGATATATTGCCTATAATAAATATAATAGACTTTACTTTGTGTGACATATGCACGAAGAGAATAAAAAACTAATTTTTGAGTCATCTTGGACAATTTTCTTGTCATCTTCAACAAATTTTATGTCAGTTTGGATCGTTTATCGTCATTGTGGATCATTTTTGTGTCTTTGGGATAGTTTTTGAGTCATGTAGGACAAATTTCATGTCATTCTGGAATAATTTTCCGCAATTATGGATCATTTTCAAGTCATTTTGGACAATTTTTGAGTCATTTTCAACAAGTTTTATGTCAGCTTGGCTCTTGTCTTGTCATTTTGGATCATTTTTGCGTCTTTAGGATTATTTTCGAGTCATTTAGGACAAATTTCAGGTCATTCTGGACTAATTTTCTGTAGTTATGGATCGCTTTTTAGTCATTGTGTGTTGTAGCTACAGTACTAATTCACCACAACAATAACCACAATCCACACCTAAAACTGCCACCAAGTCTGCTATACTCAGTAGTAATTACCTGTCAGGGATGCCCAGCCTCTTAACACTTCTGTACACAGACAGAGTGTTTGCCACATGTCTGTAGTTGAACCAGAACCTGGATGTACACACCTGTTGACGAAGGCAGGTGGAGAAGAAGGTCAGGTTCTGCTGCTCCATTCATTTACACGGAGAGTCAGTTAGCTGCAGCAGCTAGCAGCAAAGTACTCAGAAATACTCACCAGGACAGCCCAGTTATTGGTATGACCGCTGCTGAAGAACTGCCCTGCGCTATCCTGAGAAATACATGAGAGAAAACGGGTGAATAATTGTGTGTTTATCTAATTTAGGCTCCCAGACTCAGCACCAAAACAGTTAGCAGGACAGCTGTGGAGGCTAGCAGCGGAGCGACGTTCCGGGTAAAACAAAAAAAACAAACCGGTGGGATATCTGGAGCTGCGAGGAGAAATAAAAAACACTCACCTCGATGTTCAGGCCGTCTGCGAGTAAGAATGTGGCGAATAAGTTGAATAAAACGTGTGTTTTCATGGTGCAGCAGAGTGAGCAGTTAGCATCCAGGAAGTAAACAGGTGTAGCTCCGCCCCGGAAAAGCTGCTGGGAGGAGAGATTTCAGAATAAGATCATCAAGAAAGCTATGAATACGTCATAAATATTGAACTGTAATAAGTAAAATAAAATAAATGAGATAGATAGATAGATAGATAGATAGATAGATAGATAGATAGATAGATAGATAGATAGATAGATAGATAGATAGATAGATAGATAGATAGATAGATATAGATAGATAGATAGATAGATAGATAGATAGATAGATAGATAGATAGATAGATAGATCTCTATCTCAGAGAAGATGGCTGTGAGCTGGTTAATTATCCTTATTTCAAGATTTAATTTGCTCTTATTGATCATAAGGCTATTGCTCATTTATTTATGATGTCATCAAATTATCTGAGGAAGTAGAATAATTCTGGTTTGGTTTGGTTTGCTGTATTCATATTAACCCTCCTGTTGTCCTCATTTACGGGCACCAAAAAAATATTGTTTCCTTGTCTGAAAAAAAATCCAAAAATTCAGCAAAAACATTCCCCAAATTTCTGAAAATTTGCAAAACCTTCAGGAAGAAAATTCCTTAAAAGTTTCCCTTAAAAGTTTAAGTTAAAAAAAAAAATCCCCCAAATTTGACAGGAAAATTCTTGTAAATATTTTCAAAACATGAGTAAAAATCTTCCCAAAAAATCCTAAAAATATCTAAAATGATTCCATATATATCAGTAAAACTTCTAATATTTTGTTTAAGAACATTCACATAAAAATCTACCAAAATCCAGTGAAATTCGCTTGATTTTGGTTGATTTTTTTTTGTGAATGTTCTTAAGAAACATTTTTAACATTTCTTTTTTCCACCAAAAAATGTTCAAAGATTTCCCAAAAATGTTGAAAATGTGGACATCAGAAGTTTCACTGTGAACATATATTTTTTTCCCCCACATTTTCAAACTTTAAAACGGGTCAATTTTGACCTGCAGGGCGACACGAGGGTTAATCCAAGAATGATGTCACTCTAAATTACTAAATGTACAGAATAAATCACACTGTGGGGTTTTAACCTTCATTTTTACACTTGTTAGGTGAATCTACAACTGTTTTTTTCTCTACTGAAAAAGCAGTTTGTCTCCAGGGCTGCAGCTATTGTTTTATATGAGCCTTATAAATCACAATGACTAAACTAACATATTGCATTTTTATGTCTGTTGTCTTCTGTAAAAATTGCAGTTCATTGTTGTGAATTTGCATCGTGCTCGTACAGAAGTGGCAAGGACTCTTCCACAAGGCTGCGCAATAACATCAAAACATGACAAAGAAAAAAATCCTTGAACACAGAAGAAAAAAGTGTCATAAATAATGAGGTTTAAAGAGGCAGCGTATTGTGTAGGAGTTGCAGTCGTGTGTGTGTTTTGCGTGTCCATGTGCATGTGTGTGTGTGTGTGTGTGTGTGTGCATCTACAGGTTAAATACATATAATTATATAGAATTAAATACACGCTGTTCTGATTCTTCTTCCTGTTCTTTTTCAGTCCTCTCCGGTGGATTTATGTAACGGCTTTTCAAGCTTTGCACAAGAGAAAACCCTCATCCACACACGTACACCCTGAAAACAAAACAAATGAGCAAACAGATAAAAATGGAAATGTGTCACATATGTTTGAGAGAATAATTCATATTTATCTGCTCTGAATGTCACAGAAGAATAAACCTGTGGTGTATTGTATTGTGTTGTTATATTGCTGTATTGTTGACTGTCTGGACCCCCTTGAAAACGAGGTGACACACCTCAAGGGGTTATTCCAAATAAATAAATTTCCGTCACCTCCAGGGACATTCTGACCAGATAAATATGAGTAATTATCTCAAATATATGTGACTTGAAAATTATCCCAAAGATACAAAAACGATCCAGAATGATGAGAAAAGATCCAAGCTGACAAAAAACTTGTTGAAATTGACAATTTTCCAGTTTACTGGTCAATTTCAACAAGTTTTATGTCAGCTTGGATCTTTTCTCGTCATTCTGGTTCATATTTGTGTCTTTGGGATAATTTTCAAGTCATATATATTTGACAGAATTATTCATATTTATCTGGTCTGAATGTCCCTGGAGGTTTATTCTTCTGTGAACAGAATTAAAAACTTATATGGAAACTCGCTGGAAAGACAAACTTTTCTGTGTGTGTGACCTGAAATGTGAGCTTTCTGTTGAGGGAAATGCAGAAAAGGTTTCAGGGAGAGAGTGAGTTTTTAATTTCAGCGTATGGAGCCTGGTAGCAGCTCAGTGCGGTTATCAGATGCTGCAGCTCGTATATGAGCAGCTTATCATCGCACACACAGACTCAGGATCCATCCGGCTGTCAGCAAATTGATTTTAAAGCTGAAATCAAGAGAAGCAACATCAGAATTAATGCCAGTAAATTCACAAATGGGCTCCACTGACACTCATTAATAGACGAAATAAAGCTGGGAAATAGACACATAATGCATTTTTCCTTTAGGTTCATTGCTGTAGGATTTGTTTCGACTTCTATGAGTGGTTTTCTTTGCATTATGTGGAAATTAAATTTTAAATGTGACACTTAAGGGGCCACAGAGCACAGCTGACTGCATGTTTAATTCAGCAAATCACCATTGAGCCAAATACAGCGATGCCCTGGTGAGAGGAGGGGAAGCCAAGCGATGCTGACAGCTTCATAATCAAATCCAGCTAATTGGTCAGGAGAAGTGACGTGGATATCACAGGCGACGGATGTTAGAACGCTTGTTCTGCTACAGCTAAAGTATCTGAGAGGCCTGACGTGACAAGAAGCCGCGAAGAAAGATCATCCTCTGTGCATTTCCAATGTAACGCTACAGCACAGCAAGTAGCAGGTGGGTTAATATATAATAATGATATATGAGGGGCTTTTGATCCCAAAATGACGAGAAACTATACAAGCTGACATTAAACTTGTTGAAAATGATAAGAAAATTGTCCAATATGACTCAAAACTTGTCCAAAATGACTCAGAATGACTTGAAAATGATTCATAATTATGGAAAATGAGTCCAGAATGACATGAAATTTGTCCTAAATGACTCAAAAATTGGGTTTACTACAATATCTTTATAAATAACTTTCAATTTTAATTTTACTCAATAGTATATATAATATTTAGAAGAATCTTTCTCTAAAATGCCATGTGGTGTTTGGTTCTAGGCGGCCATGTTGATTTTAGGCCTGAAAACAGCAAAAATGTCAACTATGATGGAAAAAGTCCCGCAGTTCTAAAGTGGTCCAGGTCCTCTGGAGAAGCAGCATCAGATCAGTCCTGACACCCTGCAGGGAGCCGCTACATGACTGGAAACCACTTTAATCCAGCAGATGCCTCCTATTTCTGCTGCATCAGAGCTCATAGGAGCAAACTGAATCACATTATGAAATAAAAACAGCCAGCCATGTGCTGCAGCTGAACACCTCTCTGCTGCGTAAATCTAATTATGATTCCATTTACTATCCGTACGTTGGCACTTTCCTGTTTGGCTTCGTCGTCCTCAGCGGTCACACATGAAACGTTATTCATTAATCTACTGCTATTCTGTGATATAACCGACAAGGAGGCTCAGTCAGCTGTCCAGTTGTCAAGAGGATTAGCAGTCTATAAGAATCAAATCCTGAAGGACAAACCCAGAGATCAGAGCGGCCTCTGGCCTAAAAAAAGCTCCATTGTGTGACCATTCCAGTTCACCTCCTGCTGAACTGGAGTTTTCCAGCCACTCCACAATAAAAATATACTTAGTTATGCAAGACGAGCTGCATCCAGCTGCATTTAGCTGCACTCCAGGGTTTAGTTGTAGTTCTGTTGGAGTTTTCTTCCTGAAGCTTTTGCAAATTTTCAGAAATTTGGGGGATTTTTTTTGCAGAATTGTTGGATTTTTTTGAGACCAAGAAACAATATTTTTGGTGCCTGTAAATGAGGACAGCAGGAGGGTTAAGTGGCAGAGAACCAGGCTGTGTCAAAGCTAGAGCTGAAATGTTGTTTCTACAATGCTGGAAAATAGCAGTTTGAGCACAGAAAGGAAGAAAAAAGGAAACACTGATGTAAATGTGAATCAGCTGAAACTCTGAGAGAAGATAAAGAAAACCAACCAGTCAGTCAGAGTTTATTTCTAAAGCCTTTTACAACAGCCCAAAGAGTGCTTCACAGCAAACAACAAGGAAATAACTTGCAGTATCTTAAGCAGTTAATCCTACATCCACAAGTTTCAGCTCTGAGTGAGAAAAGCGCCACGTAGAGGCGGTTCGTGCGTAATTTGGCACATCGGAGCGCGCAACCTCTGTGCCAACGTCAACACACACACACACACAACCACACACAACCAGACACACACAGTGCAGAGACACACGGTGCTGGAAGCAGAGCTGTAGGAGGGACAGCATCCGCATCGTTAGGAGGGCGGCGTGGTGGCATCGCCTGCAGGAATCCGCTCAGGTCCACAGCGGAGGAAAAATGCGCTGAAGGGGGAAGAAGCTCGGTGGATCACCAAAGATTACCTGACAGCGCTGACACCTCTGAAGACAAGACAGGAGAGGAAGAAGACAAAAACCCGCTTTGGACAAGTTGTGATTTGAAGGAAGCGGAGATGAACACCAACGATGCCAAGGAGTACCTGGCACGGCGGGAGATCCCTCAGCTGTTCGAGGTGAGACATGCTTCCAGGCTACGGTGTGTGCAGATATGACAGCATGTGTATTTATTAACACTGATCCATGTTAGAGGGGTTTATATGTGCGCGATGCACGAGAGAGTCGCGCTAAAGATCCGTTCCTCTTCCTGCCGTTTGACGGAGGAGCGACTGTCAGATAGAAGCTCAAACGACAGAAGAACCTCAGTTTAATTATGAGCTGCTTCCTGAAACTGGGCTTTTACAGCAGCGTGGAATCCTGATTAAACCACACAGACCTTCCTCCCACCTCTCCACGGTCTAATCTGTGGAGTACAGAATGTAATCAGGTAATGGAAAAGAATTTTGATGAACTTAACCCTCGAATCGTCCTGCAGGTCAAATTGACCCGTTTTAAAGTTTGAAAATGTGGAGGATTTGAATATTTTTTTGGTGGAAAAAAAGAAATGTTAAAATTTTTTCTTTAAGAACATTCACAAAAAGTCTTGTGAATGTTCTTAAAGAAAATATCAGAAGTTTTACTAATACATATGGAATCACTTTGGATATATTTAGGATTTTTTGGAAGATTTTTCCTCATTTTTTGAAAATATTTACAAGAACTTTCTTGCCAAATTTGGGGATTTCTTTCTTTCTTTTTTTAAATAAAACGTTTAAGGGAAACTTTTAAGGAATTCTGGAATTTTCTTCCTGAAGGTTCTGCAAATTTTCAGAAATTTGGGGGATTTTTTTTGCTGAATTTTGGGATTTTTTTCAGACAAGAAAACAATATTTTTTTAATTAATTAATACATTTAGGAGACATTTAGCCCCTGTGTTGTTTTCAGGTCAAAAATGACCCGAAAACAACAATATTAATAATATTAATTAATATTGGTAATATTAATGAATAGCATAGAAAACCCCCTAAATGAGCTTTTTTTCTACTTGACATTCGATGAATTTTCCTAAAGAGACCCCAACATTAGAAAAGTGAAACATTGTTTTTGTTTATATTTTCCTCACAGCTGTGCATCAACAGTGTACATAGATGGTCTTTGGGTCATTTTGGACCCGGCAGTTAAAAATCACAGTCACAGTGAACTAAACACACACTGAGGTTGAATGTGTTACTGATTGATCTCAGAAAAACTAAAAGTTTCTTGTGCAGGTTTCACATCACCCATCAGCAACAAATCTGCCGTTTTAACAGTTTCAACCAAACGAAACGCTTCTTGAAAGCATCGTTTGCTAATGAGGAATGTGTTCAGCGGCTGTGGAGATGCTGCAGATGACAGCAACACCACTTCTGTCTTTGCTCAAAGCCATGAATGCAGTTTTCAGCTTTCAGTACCCAGCAGGTCACAGGTCAGATTTTTTCAGACATCCAGGAGTAACAACAAGGCCTGTAAAAACAGATACTGTGGCTGAACATGTGAGAAATACATCTGCAACATCGATGCTGCTACATGCACAAACCAGAGTTTAATATGTTCTTCATATTTCTGTTCTGCATCTGTTACTTTATTTTTTATTGTAGTAGGTTGTGTACCTTGTGAGTGGGAGCAGAGATGTGAGCAGACTAGTGTTCAGCAGTTGACTTCTGTAGTTTTCCATTCCACTCTACAGTTTACAGTACACTGTTGTTTCTCTTCAAAATTGAATTTAAAGCTACTTTCTGCACATTTCTGGTACGTTCTCAGGATATACAAGTACTATCTCTGGCCGTACCTTTAGCAGCAATAATAGTGATAATAAACCTCTACTTTAGTCAAGAAAACAGTTATAACATGATGATGATGTAATAAAAACGAATGGTGTCCATTTATTAAATCCAGTCTTTCTGCCTTCTGCAAAGGGAAAAACCCAGAAATTCATGAAATGTGTGATGCATGACTAGTTGTTTCTTCATGTAAGATAGATTTTTGGTTGAAAATTCAATGAAGCTGCTCTGTTTTAGAGGTTTAATGGAGGCGGATCATTGTTGACCCTGAGGACAAGAGGAGTGTTCAGGATCTGAAGACAACACGAGGTTTGACTGGAGCCTGTTAGTGATAAACTGGCTGCAGACGCACAAACTCAGAGAGAATGAGCTATTAGGGAAGTTTCTGCAGGGATGTTATGTAATTATGGGATCCACAGATGATCAGAGGGTAAATAAAAGTCCTCATCAGCTCCTCATCTGCACACAGATCAGATCTTCCATGAGTTTAATCAGTAGATATGATATTTGTTTTCCTGAGGGGAGCGTAAACTGACTCATCTACTTAATTAAACTCAGAGCGTCTCAGCTAATGTATGCAAGCAATCACTGTTTATTTACAGTCGCTTCAAATTACATCGAACAGCGAAGTGGCACATCGTCAGAGCTGCACTTCTGATTTATCGCTGCTCGTATGAGAGTGTGTTCAGTCTGAGAGGATGAGAATGTTAAAAAAAGAGGATTTTACGGCGTGTTTCAGGCGGTGGGAGATGTTAGACAGGAGGGTGGAGGTGAAGGAGGAAGTCCAGCAGGAAGGTGTTGTTTTGAAAAATTCCAGACAGATGTCAGAGAAACACACAGTGGACTCCTGGAGCAGCGTGTCTCTGCCGGCAGCTGCATGGAGGGTTCTGTGTTTCATGAGCTTCATGAGCTGCTCTCCTGGTGGAGCTCCAGTCCAGGCAACCAGGTCCTGGCTTCAGAGCTTCCCCTCATTAAGGCTGCTGCTCAGCACAGCAACAGCATGCAGCATGCTGCATGCTGCATGCAGCATGCAGCATGCAGCATGCTGCATGCTGCATGCTGCATGCTGCATGCTGCATGCTGCATGCAGCATGCAGCATGCAGCATGCAGCATGCAGCAAACATCTCCTCCTGTCCTCACTGTTTCCTCCAGAGCCTGCTGACGGGTCTGATGTACTACCGGCCCGATGACCCCATCGACTACCTGGAGGGCTGCCTGAAGAAAGCCAAGGAGCTGGGCGGGCCGGACAAGGTGCGGTGGGACACCTTCGTAGGCCAGGAGAAGAAGCCCCTTCCCCCCCTGAACGGAGGCCAGTCCCGCCGGTCCCTCTTCAGGAACGGTGAGGATGCAGCAGAACATATCACAGCTCAGATCATGAGGCAAAGCAAGTTCATTTGTATTCAAGGTGGGCCATAAGTTTCCTTACAGAGGGAAAAATGAACATTTTATGTTGGACAACTGTTTTCATTTATATAATGTGCTCTATATGATTACCATTGTATGGAAAACACACATTAATATGTGTTTTGCACTGCTGATGAACTTGCATTAGCACAGCTGAACTTGTGCTTGTAATGGCTTTTATGAAACGTTCCTGGAGATGATTTATGTCTCGTATCTTCACCTGATACACCACGGCCTTCAAGTGCCCCCAAAGATAGCGAAGGTGAACATCAGAAGTTTCACTGTGAAAATATATATTTTTCCACATTTTCAAACTTTCAAACAGGTCCGTTGTCTTAATGAATGTAGACCACAAACATATGGGCTCTGACACTTTATGGAGTTCTAAATCCCGTCTAATTCCACTCTCTGGCACCGACTTCATCCCAGTTTATTTCTGGCTCATGTTCTTGGTGCATAGAAATCGCTGCCAGCATCAATATTTTTGGCACTTGTCCTGTTTATAAGGCAGCTGACGGTACATGAACCTCCTGGGTCTGCAGCGTTTGAACAGTGTTTGTCCTGAACGCTCACCAGTCCTGCTGGAGATGAACTGTTTGGAGACTGTCTGAAAGCGCTGAGACTGGATTCTATCCTCCTGTAGCTCTGATGTGAAGCTCAGACACCCGATTCCCACAAACACACCACGTCTGAAAAACACATTTATCGTTTTGTGTCTCATTTTTGCAATATTTTCTCTTGTTTTTGTAGTTTTTTCTCTGATTTTTGTCATGTCTCATGTTTTTGTAGTTTTTTCTCTGATTTTTGTCATGTCTCATGTTTTTGTTGTTTTTTCTCTGATTTTTGTCATGTCTCATGTTTTTGTTGTTTTTTCTCTGATTTTTGTCATGTCTCATGTTTTTGTTGTTTTTTCTCTGATTTTTGTCGTCTGTCTCACATTTTTGTTGTTTTTTTTCTTGTTTTTGTCGTTTTGTTTCTAGCTTTTGTCATTTTTTCTCTCATTTTTGTCCATTTTTTGTCGTTTTGTCTTTTTTGTTTTGTTTCGTGTCGTTTGTCTCTTTTTTAGTCATTTTGTTTCTCACTTTTGTCATTTTGTGTCAAATTTTTGTAATATTTTGTCTTGTTTTTGTTGTTTTTTTCTCTGACTTTTGTCATGTCTCATGTTTTGTTGTTTTTTGTTGTTTTTTTCATTTTGTTTCTTGCTTTTGTCATTTTTTTTGTCTTTTTTTGTTTTGTTTTGTGTCGTTTGTCTCTTTTTTATTCATTTTGTTTGTCGCTTTTGTCGTTTTTGTCTCATTTTTGTAATATTTTGTCTCATTTTTGTTGTTGTTTGTCTTTTTTTGTCTGACTTGACCGATTCCCACAAACACACCACATCTGAAAAACAGAATTTCAAGGCAAAAAGCTGCAGCTCAGCCTCCAGTATTCAGATCACAGCGTTGCCTTCACTGACCTGTTGGACTGTGAACACGTCTGGTTAATTATTCATCTGAGTGGAGACATCGAAGGCCCCAACATTCATCAGTTATTGATTCCAGCGTCTCCAGCCGACACGTCATGCAACATTTAGTTAGGATTTGCAAAACAAAGTTGGCTTCCGCTAGGACAGGCGCAGCGGCGATGACGACGTTCACCTCAGACACTCACCTCTTTGTTTGATCCAGCGTTTACACAGCGGCTGGATACAGATTAATGTGTGAGCCGTGAAGCTGCACGGATGAGTAGAGATCACAGGGAAGATGAGTTAACCCATTTTTCAAACCCTACAATCACAGCTGAAAACAGAAAGAACTCAAAAACGTCTTTCATATGCAGTAGAACGGACTTTAAATATCAATCAGCGAGAGTTTTATTCAACAACTACAGCCCAAAGGACGACCAAAGTGCTTTAAAAAAATCCAGAGAAGACATTAACTGCAGATTGTAAATTAGTAAAAGCATAAATTTAAAATCAATTCTAGAAATACTCTTGATTGTTCATTGTTCTTTTGTCATTTTGTGTCTCATTTTTGTAATATTTTGTCTTGTTTTGTTGTTTTTTTGTCTTTTTTTGTCTGACATTTGGCATTTGTCTCATGTTTTTTGTCCTTTTGTTTGTCATTTTTGTCATTATTGTATTTATTGGTTGCTCCTTATCCCAAATAAGTGGAAGGAATGGAAAATGCAGCCCAACCAAAGCTCTGGTCTGAGGAGGTGAAAGAAGGGCCGGAAAGCTGGAAATCCAGTGATTCTCTGTTTTTAAGTCGCTACAGCTTTGCTAAATGCTGTCATTTTTTCTTTTCAACAGTGCATCTTTGAAACTCAGCAGTGGGTTTCAAAGATTTGGAGGGTTAAGAAGCTTTTAGGGCAGATTCCTGCTTTCACAGCTGCAGACTTTTCGTCTCCTTTTGCAATCTTCTGCTGTGTTCAGCTGCTGGAAGCTGCAGGAGAATCCATTCTGATTTCTGTTCCTCCTGGCTGAGAGCTCAAATCTGCCGTGTTTTTAAAAAAATACACAAAAGACATCCTGTCCCTGATTCTTACATTTATTCTTGTTTTGATTAATGTCAAAAGGGCAAAAGTACATCTGTAGATTGAGTCGGGCTGCATTAGCAGTCATTTGTAGTTTTCTGCATGTTTTGTTAAATTGTTTTCATCTTAAAAAGAGTCATTTGTGTGTTTTCTGCCTCTGTTCTCTGATTCAGCGAGAACACATGGAGTAAAGAGTTAATACCGACTATACATGTGAACTACAGCAGCTTTCATTTCCCTTTAAGGAGCTCAGAGTGATGATTTCTGTCTTTGGTGTCTGTTTTTGTGGTTAAAGTTGCAGAATCAATGCTTTCACCAGCAGAGACAGCAGCATAATTACCATAATTACTCGGAATTCAGCGCTCAAACAGCTTCATATCGGATTTGCTGTTTTATTGATGAAACAGACGTGACTTTTTGGTGGGTTTTTTCGTGCTGAAATGGGATCTGCAGTGGGAGTTGATGTGACACCGACCCGTGAAGTGGATTTCACACAGAACGATGAGCAAAATCTGAAAACAGGAATGAATTCATTCACAGAGATAATCAGCGTTCAGCTTCAGGAGAAAACGTTCATTAGCAGGGATTCGATACGATTTCTGATGCTCGGTTAACGATAAGATTTTCCCTCAATTAGTTTTTAACAGAAGGAGCTTGCAGACAAATTATGACTCCTTTAACTCTCCTATTGTCTTCATTTAAGGGCACCAAAAAATATGGTTTCCTTGTCTAAAAAAAAATCAAAAATTCAGAAACACACCCCCCCCCCAATTTCAGAAAATTTGCAAAAAATTCAGGAAGAAAATTCCAGTAATGCATTAAAACTTTCCCTTAAAAGTTTTATTTAAAAAAAATCCCCCGAATTTGGCAAGATAATTCTTGTAAATATTTTCAAAAAATGAGTAAAAATCCTAAAAATATCTAAAGTGATTCCATATATATCAGTAAAACTTCTAATATTATCTTTAAGAACATTCACATAAAAATCAACCAAAATCCACTGGATTTTGGTTGATTTTTATGTGAATGTTCTTAAGAAACATTTTTAACTTTCTTTTTTTCCACCAAAAAATGTTCAAAGATTTCCCAAAAATGTTGAAAATGTGGACATCAGAAGTTTCACTGTGAAAATATATATTTTTCCCACATTTTTAAACTTTAAAACGGGTCAATTTTGACCCTCAGGGCGACACGAGGGTTAAAAAGGGCATCGCGATTCATTTTTCATCTCAGCTGATTTGAATCGTCACACATTCGTACAGATTTTTAACTGTCTCATGATGCATCGTTACGTCCCTGCTCAGTAGTCTATAAAAATGCCGCCCTGTTCTGCTCGGTTGTGACTTTTTGCTGTGTTTTTGTGCGACAGTTTTGCCCGACAGCCCCAACTTCCCCTACAGACGCTACGACCGCCTGCCTCCCATCAGCCAGTTCTCCATCGAGAGCGACTCGGACCTGTCGGAGACGGCGGAGCTCATCGAGGAGTACGAGGTGTTCGACCCGTCCAGGCCCAGGCCCAAAGTCATCCTCGTCATCGGTAACGGAGCGACACAACAAACACAAACCAATAAAGACACACAAACAAACACGCTCAGCGAGTCCATATATCACTGTGGGACTTTTAGTATCATAGTTGACACTTTTACTGTTTTCAGACCTAAAATCAACATGGCCGCCTGCACTGTAACAAGCTGCTGTAAAAATACAGCAGATTTTGTACAGTAATATGCCGTTGTTTGTAAATACAGCTGAATGCTGTAAATTCATGTGTTTTTAAAGAACAAAATATTAACAGCAAGCTACTGTACAATCTTACAGCGGATTACAGTATTTTTCTGGTTTGGGTTGATTTGAATGTGACTGTTGGCGCAGTCAGACGAGACGAAGTAACGCAAATCTTCCTGCATATCACCGCATTTAACAAACAGTCAACACAAAGAAGTGACGAAATAGGTTTTAAATATTATGTATCAGCGATTTTATTCATTACTGAGGGAAGAATTAGGAGCAAAGGAAGAAATGAGGATGATGATTTTCAGCCTGGTTCAGACCTGCAGGGACCATCTGTAGCTGATCCATCCTGCTCTGGTTCACTGAACAAGGTAACTGTGATTATTAAAAAAATCAGCCTTATTTTTAATTCTGTCAGTCTATTTTATGTTTTATTATTTGATAGTAACATAAACATAACCAGTTAGATACTGCTTGGTGTTAGCCACGAGTCGCTAGCATGAATGCTAACGTTTCCCACACTGTTAGCTAGCAGCTAGCATGAATGCTAACGTTTCCCACACTGTTAGCTAGCAGCTAGCATGAATGCTAACGTTTCCCACACTGTTAGCTAGCAGCTAGCTAGCTAGCATCCTCCCCTTTGGCTGCAGGGTGGACAAAACTTTGGGTCTTTCTTTTAAACCAGACCAGGAAAATGAATTTCTAAGCAACCAGATCCAGCTAGGTTAGGTTAGCTATCTCTGTCTTTCATCTAATTTTCCATTAAATATCCAATGTGATGCTCCACTGATCTGTTATCAGATCTCCACATGGACTTGTCTGCTTTCAACCATTTAGGTAATTTCAAGTTTTAAAACAGGTTTGTAGGATGTCATGTTGCTTTTCTCTCCACTTAGGAAAGGTAAATTTGCTTGTTATGCTAACGACTGCAAAAAATTTATTTAAATATATACTGAACTAAATAGCTGTTATAAGTGGAAGCCTCTGTTTTGCTTAATAATTTGAGTTTCCTGTTTGTTTTGATGAATGTGACAGAGTTTCATATTAAGTTTAAGGGATCTTTGCCTACACACCTAATATATTCTTTCTTTGTCATTTCGTTGTAGTCGCTTTCTTGGTATCAACCCTGAGAGGGGAACAAAGGCCAGCCAGGAGAAGGTGATGTTGTTCCAGAAAAAGACATCTATTGTAAATCCCCATGTAGCCTCCCTTATAAAAGACTGATGGACTCTGAGTGGGACTTCATGTAAACCCACAACACCTCTCCACACAGGACTTCACTTTCACAAAGCAAATACCAGTCTGCAACCAGATGTTCATGTTGTCATTCTAAGGTAACAAGTCTCAGTATTGTGTTGGGTTCAGTATAAATACTTCAGTTCCAGGTTTGTTCCATGACTTGGTGTTTATTGAACATGATCAAGAGTTATGAAAGACTGATTCTAAAGGCAGGGTTCCTGAAATGTGATATGCAATTTTTACACAGATTGTTGGCAACCTGTAAAACATCATGAATTGCTTTTATAGATTTTATTTTACAAGACTTGAATTACTTGACATTTGTTAGCTGCTGAATGTGTTCAATGCAGTAGTTAAATAATTGAAATGATATATAGGAATCTTCTGTTACAGTTCAGGAGAAATGGAACCCAAACTCAGTGTACCTGAACTAGAACATGCAGAATGAGGACCTGTTCAGCATGAGGAAATGATTGTATGGTACTAAAATTTAATGGGTGAAATAAGTCAGTTTTTGAACTATGTTTGATACAGAGTTGGCTTTAATAGAAGCTTCATGTTGAAAAGTCATCTCTTGTCTGAGCCATTTCTATGCTATGCTATTTATTTGAGATGTGACATTTTTAAATCTTTAGTTTTTAGCAATGTTATCACTTTATATCATCACATTCTCTGATATCCATTTTACAGTAATAAACTGTTTATGAAGATTACAGTACAAACAGTAAAATAACAGTATAATGGCACCAAAATACTGACAGTAATATACTGTAAGCATAAACTCTAAAGAGCATAATACTGTAATATTTTTTACAGTATTAAACTGTTGTTGTAGAATACGGTGGATTTACTGTAGAATAACAGCGTCCTGCTGCCAGCTCTTTACGGTAAATTTACAGGGAGTGTATAACCAAACACCACATGGCATTTTAGAGAAAGATTCTTCTAAATATTATATATACAATTAAATAAAATTGAAATTGAAAGTTATTTATAAAGATATTGTAGTAAACCTAATTTTCAAGTCATTTAGCACAAATTTCATGTCATTCTGAACTAATTTCCTGTAATTTTGGACAATTTTCCTGTCAATTTCAACAAGTTTTATATCAGCTTGGATCATTTCTCATCATTTTGGTTAATTTTTGTGTCTTTGGAATAATTTTTGAGCCATTTAGGACAAATTTCTGGACTAATTTTCTGGAATTTTGGACAATTTTCTTGTCATTTTGGACAATTTTCCTGTCATTTTCAACAAGTTTTATGTCATTTCTCAGCATTTTGGATCATTTTTGTGTCTTTGGGATAATTTTCAAGTCATTCTGGATTAATTTTCTGTAATTATGGATCATTTTCAAGTCATTCTGGACCGGTCAATATATAATTGCGGGACTTTTTGTCACATAGTTGACATTTTAGTGATATCCAGTCATTTTTTTTATTAATAAGTGACTGTTTACATAATAAACAATTATTGAATTTGTAAAGACATGATCATAATGAGCATAAAAACATTAGTTTTTTACATTCAATAAAAATGTATGCAGATATATCCCATGGACTTCAAAGGTCCCTCAGTTATAGATTGACTCCTAACACTGTCTACATGTCTATAGGCTGCCATGTGATTGGCTGATTAGATGTTTGCATTAACCAGCGAAACCTCGAAGACAACATCACTGTTATTTCATCTGGATTCCTGTTGACTTCCTGTTAGATAACCAGCAGTAGAGATGCTTCCTGTGTAGCAGCACACTGATGTCAGCTGTTTCCAATCAGATTAGACACTCAACAATCATAGAGAGATCATATTTGCCTCGTTGGAGGTCTAAAAATACACGGCCTGGATGGGAATCTACCAGTCGGGGTGGGTGTTAGTGTGTGTTAGTGTGTTTTTCCTGGTATTTTAGACATAGGTTGGTATCAGCGGGTAGATCTTGTTGCATGTTGCTCACTGTGTTCGACACTCACGCTCTCCTAATCTCATTTCCTTTACGTGCCTCCATTAACCCGTCAGATACGTTCATTAATCTTATCGTTTAACCCTCCTGTTGTCCTCATTTACAGGCACCAAAAAATATTGTTTCCTTGTCTGAAAAAAATCCAATAATTCAACCAAAAAATTCCCCAAATTTCCGAAAATTTACAAAACCTTCAGGAATAAAATTCCAATAATTCCTTAAAAGTTTCATTTTTTAAAAAAATCCCCCAAATTTGGCAATAAAATTCTTGTAAATATTTTCAAAAAATGAGTAAAAATCTTCCAAAAAAAATCCTGAAGTGATTCCATATATATCAGTAAAACTTCTAGTATTCTCTTTAAGAATGTTCACAAAATAATCAACCAAAATCCAGCGATAATTATTTTGTGAATATTCTTCAAGAAACATTTTTTATATATTTCTTTTTTTTCACCAAAATGTGACAAAATGTTGAAAATGTGGACATCAGAAGTTTCACTGTGAAAATAGATTTTTTTTTCTCCACATTTTCAAGCTTTAAAACGGGTCAATTTTGACCCCCAGAACGACACAGGGGTTAAGCGTGGCGGCAGTAAGAGTAAGAAAAAGTGCTGTTTATAAACTCTGTAGTTTATTAGAGATTCTAAATAACACAGAAAATGACTCAGTGTCTGTTAGGAAACTTCTGGGTTTTCGGTGGGACGTTCAGGTGTTTGTCCTCGCAGTGCCGTTCTGATCTCTCCTCTGTGAGCACATCGTGGCCTCTGTGGAAGGAGAGAACAGGACGGCAGCAGCTGTCCTCTCAGCCGAGGATCATGAATGTTTGGTCTGTCACGTTCACGCAGACGGAGACGTGTGAGGTCAGGAGGACGCCGGGAGGAGACGGGGTTGGACGTTACAAAAGACTCCAACCTAAACTGAGGGCATCGCCGCTCAATACAGCCATGAAAGAAATGACGAGACCAGCCTCGTTTTCTGCAATTTCTTGTTCATTTTAATGCCTGGTACCACTAAAGGTCCATCTGTTTGGACAAATACAATGATAAGAACAAAAATAGCTCATAAGAGTTTCATTTCAGAGCTGATATCAGACATTTTCCATGGTTCTGGATCATAACCAAAATCACTTGAGTGTTGCACTCATTCTAACTAATCTGCTTTGTTTTTGTGTTTCTCCATTTAGCGTTTGATGATTTTCCACAGGTTTTCAGTTGGATTTAGATCTGGTGATTGAGCAGCCAAGGCATGGTTCCAATGTTCTGGTTCTCCATCCAGGCTTTAACTGACCTTGTCTTGTTGGGAAATTAGGTCATTAGAAGCAGGAAAGAGTTTTCCAGCTGATGGAAGACGACTGTTTTCAAGAGTAGCCCCAAACATGACCTGGTTCATTGGCCTTTTTGTCCATTTATGTCTCGTTTTTGTCATTTTGTGTCTCATTTTTCTCATTTTGTCTCATTTTTTCATTTTGTGTCTGATTGTTGTCATTTTTGTTTTTGTGGTTTTTGTCATTTTATGTCTCATTTTTGTCATTTTGTGTCTCGTTTTTGTTGTTGTGTCTCATTTTTCTCCTTTTGTGTCTCGTTTTTGTTGTTTTGTGTCTGATTTTTATCGTTTTTGTCATTTTGTGTCTCGTTTTTGTCATTTTGTCATTTTTTGTCTTGTTTTTGTCATTTTCTGTCTTGTTTTTGTTATCTTGTGTCTAGTTTTTGTCGTTTTTGTCATTTTGTGTCTCATTTTGTCATTTTGTATCTCGGTTTTGTCATTTGGTGTCTCGTTTTTGTCGTTTTGTGTCTCGTTTTTGTCGTTTTGTGTCTTGTTTTTGTCATTTTGTGTCTTGTTTTTGTCGTTTCACACAATTGCATTTGCCCTGTTCCACCTTTAGTGGTACCAGGCATTAAAATGAAGAAGAAATTGAAGAAAACATGGGTGGTCTCATCATTTTTTTCATAGCTGTGCATCTAACGATCCTCCTGCTCTCTTTCACTTCACCATCATGATATTTTTTGGGAATCCGTAGACGCGTCCGTTCGGTATCGTGAATAACGACTGAATGCCATTTGGGTGTTCCAGTTGGACACTCCTGGGACATTTAAACCGAACTGAGACGCTGTTGTTGATGGCATTTGTGCTTTTGTTGCTGTGACATTCAAACTATCTGCCGGGGAAATAATGTGCCCTCTTCATTTCCATCATATACCTGCATGGAAGGAAACTCAAAACCACAGCTTTGAACTAAATTAAGCTGGAAATGATTGTGTGAATATTTCATAGGAGACATTTTGGGAAATGCACTCACTTTGCTCTCTGGCCTGAGAATAGGGCTCAAAGATTTGGGGAACATATCAGATTTAAATTTTCCCAAACAGACAATGTGATTTGTGATATATAAAAGTTTAAGCTTCACTGTCTGATAGATAGCATCTAAAACAAGACAGTCAAAGCACAGCATACATGCCTGAACCACATCTTACACGCCGATCAACATAAACAACCCCTGAATCTCATCAAATTATTCAATTTATCTACAGCATTTTTGAAGAGCCACACTTCGTATATTTTAAATCGCAGCCTTTGCAATTTACTGATTGCATTTTGATGTGAAATTGATCCGCTTTCAGCCCGACATGATATGAGGGGAAATAGAGGGGAACTGATATCAGAGCTCTGTTTAAAAAGAAGAAAATCTGCCCACCAAAAGCTCTACAGGTCATATTTATCTTTTCGACAGAGCCAGATTAACTGTTTAAAGCTAACTGTCTCCTACCTGAAATGAAAAGATTCTTTTAGAAGAGTTTTTAGGTCTTTAAGAAATGACTGAACAGAGACTTTAACCCCAACTCACACTCTGAATAACTGCACTCTACTTCTCACACATTTACAAGCATCACTTTGAATTCAGTTTTCCTTTTACGGACACCTTACAGTCACACCACTCAAACCTGTCGATCTACTTTAAATCCAACCACATCATATATTATCCATCGCTGATGTTCTTCGCCTTGTGCCCACTCTTCTTGTCATCCTCAGAAAACAGTGACACCAGTGATGGAATAAATTACGAACACTGCAGCTTGATCTCTGACTAATTTCATCTCACTCTGTCTGGCTTTCAACCAGGCGCAATTTGGGAACAGTAGACATTTCTATGGTAACGGTGGTGAGTCTGAAATCACGCAACGAAGCCACAGTCGTCCAACAGAAAAGCTGCATTCAGGTTTTCACGTGGATTTTAGGCTCATAAATGTGCCTTTTTAGAACTGAGAGCTGGTATTTAAAGTCAGTCTAGAAATGTGAACATATGAGACTGATTATGTTCATTTTGTCGTTTTCTTATATTTGATTAGCAATTCTTTTTATTCGACCAAATTAGTAAGAGTGATTGTTTTACTTTCTGACATGTTTCGACTACGTCTGCAGTCTTCCTCAGAGTCACCTGACATGTGATGACATGTTGATGACATGTTGATGACGTGTTGATGACGTGTGATGACGTGATGACGTGTCGTTTTTATCAGGTGACCAGTCTGATCGATCATTCAGAATCTGTCAGATCTGGCCACGCCCCCCGCCGTCCGATGGTCTCTGGAGGATGGAGTCCAGGTGTTAAAGAGTGTAGCTCCTCGTCCCAGTTCATGGAGTCGTTGGCCCTCTTCCTGATCTCTACAGCCTCTTTTATCCGCCTGTTGTGCTTGTTGGTGTCCGATGTTAAATCCTCCCCGTCCCAGTCCATGATGTGGTTCTGTCTCTTGCAGTGGTCCCTGATGGCTGATTTATTGATTCCTTGATCTGCCTTTTCTTTTTGTGTTCTACTGAGTCGTCCTGTTGTTTCTTTTTCACATTCTGTCTGGTGTTCCTTTTTTTCTTGTACTGAAAGCTCTTCCTGTTTCTCCAATGTATGTTTTCTGGCATGATCTACGTGGAATTTCATAAATGATGTTACTTTTGTAGTCTGGTTCTATTCTGTCATTTGGGTTCTGATCGCTTGTGGCTGGATTCCCTTTGAGTGATTTAACTCCAGAATATCACCTCCTCATGACACTTGCACCTTTTGCTGAACACTCATTTTGTGCGTAAAACTGAGTCACACAAACGTGCTAAAATGCGACAACATCCCTCTCCTGTTGAAAAACAGATCATCTGTTAGCAAACGTAGGAGGTTCACACATATCTGTTCCTCTCATCACCCACCTGTAAAACACACAGTTACGAAGACAGACACACAACCCTGCTACAAACACCCTACCATGCACACAGACACACACACAGCCTCCAGCGCCCACGCTAACACACCCACCATGTTTCACACTCGCACGAAACAAAATTCACTCCCAAACATCGCTCTCTCTCCCCAGGTGGTCCCGGCAGCGGCAAAGGAACGCAGAGCCTGAAGATCGCAGAGCGCTACGGCTTCCAGTACGTGTCGGTGGGCGAGCTGCTGAGGAAGAAGATGATCCACAACGCCACCAGCAACAGGAAGTGGAGCCTGATCGCCAAAATCATCACCAACGGAGAGCTGGCGCCACAGGTAGCTGAGCAAACACACTGCAAAAACTCAAAATCTTACCAAGTCCATTTGTCTTATTCTTAGTCAAAATGTCTCATCCCACTTGATTTAAGATAAATTCACTTAAGAGACATTTCAGCAGATGGAGGGACTTGTTGAAAGACAGTGCATCTTAAATATCTTGTTAAGTCAAACAATCTTGAAATTATCTAGTTTTGAGTTGAACTTTACAGGAAAACTTAAAATAAGTTTAACCCTCGTGTCCTCCCGCGGGTCAAATTGACACGTTTTAAAGTTTGAAAATGTGGAGAAAAAAAAATCTATTTTCACAGTGAAAATTCTGATGTCCACATTTTCAACATTTTTGGGAAATGTGGAAAAAAAGAAATGTTAAAAATGTTTCTTAAGAACATTCACATAAAAATCAACCAAAATCCAGCAAATTTTGCTGGATTTTAGTTGATTTTTTGTGAATGTTCGTAAAGAAAATATAATGGAATCACAGATATTTTTAGAATTTTTTTGGAAGATTTTTACTCATTTTTTGAAAACATTTACAAGAATTTTCTTGCCAAATTTGGGGGAAGCCATTTTTCACTTGTTCTATTGGCAGATTTTTTCACTTATTTCAAGGTAGAAGTTCCTTGAAATAAGTTTTTTTTCCTTGTTTTGAGAGGAGCATTTTTTCCAGTGCAGAGGAGGAGCTGGGGGTGGATGGAGGGGCGGGGAGGTTGTTATCACAGCATGCATGTAACCAGGGGCTAATTAGCAGCATCCAGATCACACGCTGCTGCAGAGAGTGATGCTTATCCGTCCTATTAGCATCTATCCTTGCAGCATAATGACTCCGCCTGGGAAAAACATCAGCTCAGACCCCCTGTGGTTGTTTGCGCTCCATTCTTTCAAACGTCATATAGAAAATGCATGCCATGTTCTCACAGTTCCCAGCCCGGCTCGTTCAGACACACATGAATTTTTATTATGGAATTGTTCAATTCACCGCTATAGTTTCCCGTTCCTCTCATCTATGACTCACAATTGGATATTTATTATGTATTTTCAAGTAATTTGAACCCTGGAGGTCTCTGAGCCGGCACCAGAATGTGTCTGTTAGATTAAAACGCAACCAAGCGCCATTTTCAAAAGGTCTCACACTTGGTGCAGAGGGTGTCTGGTGCCGCTGGGACTAAAGTGGACGCAGCATTTGATGTGTTTTTTCAGACTTATCAAATCAGTTTTTATCAGGTTTGACAGAACAGGTGTTTACTCTCTGACTGAGGCCTTGTCCACATCCATACGGACCATTTACAGAACAAATCCTGTGGACTGCTGGTGTGTCTCCAGGTGGACATGTACCCTGGACATCTGAATTACCCCCAGGGAACAAATGAAGGTTTTTGGATTGAACTGAATGTAAAAACTTTGGAAAACCCTGAAGTTGCGCATCTATTTGCACATTCTTCACGAAACTACGTTCTTATACAACTAAGCTGCATTCTCTCGATTAACCCTCGTGTCGTCCTGTGGATCAGAATTGACCCGCTTTAAAGTTTGAAAATGTGGAGAAAAAAAAAAATTTTCACAGTGAAACTTCTGATGTCCACATTTTCAACATTTTTGGGAAATCTTAGAACATTTCTTGATGGAAAAAAAGAAATATTATAAATGTTTCTTAAGAACATTCACATAAAAATCAACCAAAATCCAGGATTAGGGTTAAATTCAGGAAAAATATCTTGGTTTGGGCTAAATGCAGTCTTTTACTACATATTTGAAGCCTCTCCTCCATTTTCTGGGTCCTACCCCAATTAATATGCGACTGATGGGAGCGAGAGTGAAGCAATATAATAGCTGTGTAGAAATATCATTTTGTGGAGACTGGTTAGCTGAAACAATGACCAGGATATAATGTATACCAGTTTCTGTACGTCTGGTCAGTTCTAGCAGTAAGTTCACATCTTAACTTGGCGTTGCTGCACCACTTCACTTGTTGAGTGTTTCACAGCATCTCCGGTTACAATCAAGGCATTTATAATTAGTTAGTGATTGGCAGAATATGCACAAGAGACTAAGTTGATTAGTCATTAGTTAATTAATCAAGTAGCACTTCTGCCTTATTATAAAGGAACTGTTGAGTGTTATGTGTTTAAATTCCATAATTAAGAATGCAAAGCTCCATTGTTAGGTAGAAGAGTAAGACTATTGGCCTCAGAAAAAAACTATATCAATAAGTGACCTCCATTTAAATTCAAGTCTACTAACTCAGGAATCCATCCATTATCTTGTTGAAGAAATTTCACTCGTAGATAGATAGATAGATAGATAGATAGATAGATAGATAGATAGATAGATAGATAGATAGATAGATAGATAGATAGATAGATAGATAGATAGATAGATAGATAGATAGATAGATAGATAGATAGATAGATAGATAGATAGATAGATAGTGGTGCTACCTATCTTACTTACATACAGCATGGCGGTATGAATAACTGATTTCAACAAACTGTGGGAGGACGTCTTAGCAAGCTTCATTTGCTGAAGAAAGCCTTGAGATACAGTCAAAAGTTCAGGACGACGCTCGAAAATGAACCTTGAATTTAGAACATTTAGCCGCAAACAGCGAATGGATCGCTGCCTGATGATGCCAGATAACATGTTGACGTGAAACTGCTGAGAAAGTCTCTTTGTTCTGCCTCAGGTTTAATTTCCTGACAAGTAGATGGAGAACGCAGCCTTTTGTCCATCATATTCACCATCAGCAGTGACTTTTTAGATGTTTACACACAGCGAGGGAGACAGAAATGAAGACAAAAGGATCCCAATCGTGAATCTGATGTGATGAACGTATGTAAAGCAGGTTCAAACATCTAAAATTTCATTATAACAGTCTCCTATAATGAAAACAAACCAGGGCTAAACAAATGCTAAAACAATAAAATAACAGGCATGATGGAGATATTAGAAAGAAAAAGTGTGGAGTTCGTGACAATGATTGAAATTACACCCAACATTTCTGTTTATATTGTTTAAAAAAAAAAAAAAAAAAGCATTTTGTCAGTTCCTCATTAAACCAAATGGTTCATGATTGAAACATGTTTTCTTACTAGCAGTCACCTATAGATCAGTGGGATATTGTGGAGCTACTAGCAGAAGTCAGTCAGTATGCATGAAGACAAACAAAACAGGGACCAAAACGCTGCTGCAGTTATAGTTTCTTAAAATACCCACGTGGGCATTCCACAAGGCTCCATTCTTGGTCCCTTACTGTTCAGTCTTTCCATTATTAAGCTGCTGTTAAACTGCTCCACTGCAACATGTCAAATTTACACAGATGATGCAGTTCTATATGCGGCTGCTAAGACACCAGCTCAAGCTGGCAGGCAATTTTACAATTTATATTTTTAGTTAATTGACATCACTTTGTAGGAAAGTGTTTTCACTTTATTGATAAATTTAGGTGATAAATTAAAGTTGAAATGAACTAAAAAAGGAAAACTTCTGTACGGTTTATAGCTGCTGAATATTCCACAGCCTGAGTGATCGTGCCAGTCTGGATATATCTGGACTTACAGAAGAAAAACACCAGAGACGGTGGTGTCTTCGTCCTCGTCTGCTTCATAACTCGTACTTCTCTACTCATGTCTCCTCATGAATCACCTTCATCCTCCGCTCAGCTCATCATTTATCATCCCCTCCTGCATGTCGGCATTCCATCGTTCATCCAGACATCAGTCCACAGCTAAAAAACAGCCAGGCAGACATGTGAGATAGGATAAAGTGACTCGTGGCTGTTTGGCGTTTAATTTCCTTCCAAAATTAGTTTAGTGAAGCAGATTAGAGTTTGGTTTCTGCAGCGATGATGAGACGATGAGCCAGAATGCTGCTGGGTGGACGGGAAGGCTCTAAATATTACTGATTCCAGCTGCTCTTTAGTGGAGCCTGAGGTTTTGTGCACTTTTACTTAACAGAAGATTTATTAATTATCCATTTAAATTGCTGCTTTGTGGCTGATTTAGTGTGAGAATAACATGAAATGAAAAACTGGCTGTAATTTGGATCATTTAAAAGTCAGTAGAAGATCCATGGAAGAAGGTTTGTTTGAGAGTTGCTCATAAAGCATTAAAGATAAAGTAGTGTTACATCTTGGGAATACATGCTTTTGCTTTCAGGCTGAAAATTAGATGAGAAGATGAAACCGCCCTCATTTCTTTGTTAAATATGAAGCTACAGACTGTTTACACACAGCATTATTGGATTTTACCATAAAGACAAACAAGTGAATTCCTCAAAATGCCAGAGTCTTCATTAGAAGCTGTATTTCTCTCTCAAAGCAGATTAAACTCAGGTCTTTATGGATTTCCTCTGGTACACCACAGGTGATTAAAAAACACTGAAAGCTCCTGGTATCAGCCGGCATCCAGATGCTGTTTGTCTGAAGCTCCCTGCAGGGTCAGGTGATTCATGCTGGAAGCCCACAGGTTGACTCAGAAGAGGCTGTTAGATGTTCTTCAGTCTGCCGTAGAAATAAACACTAAAAGGAGTTTAATCTTCGATGGTAAAGAATTCTTTAATCTAAAGAGGCTCAGCAGAGTCCAGGGCTGTTTTAGACTCATTCATGCTGTCTGATCCTTTAGAGGGGTTCTTTTATTCAATTTTTCTGATAAGTCTTTGGACACTTTCCTCCGTGTAACCAGTAATTTATATCATGCTGCATTTACAGAGATGAGATGAGATACGATACGATGCGATGTGATGAGATGAGATAAGATACGATGAGATGCAATACGATGAGATAAGATATGATGAGATAAGATACTATAATATGAGATGAGATGCAATACGATGAGATATGATGAGACAAGATAAGATACAATGAGATGAGACGAGATAAGATACGATTAGATGAGATATGATACGATACAATGAGATGAGATATGATATGATGAGATGAGGTAAGATAAGATACAATGAGATAAGATAAGATACAATGAGATAAATAAGATACGATTAGATGAGATATGATATAATACAATGAGATGAGATACGATACGATACTGGTTCACGTCCCGGTCTTTCTGGGATCTTTCTGCATGGAGTTTCCATGTTCTCCTGTACGTGTGTGGGTTTCCTCCAGGTACTCCGGTTTCCTCCCACAGTCCTGTTGTAAAGGACGATACAAATAAGCTTTGATTGATTCATTGGTTCATTGACTGTCACTGTCGCTAGAGCGTACGAAATCTTCATAATGCGATTCTCATTCATCCACTGTGTAAAGGTCTCAGCAGGCGTCAAACCTTCAACCTTGAGCCTGAACCACAGAAATAAATCAGTGTCTGAACATTATAATACCACCTTAATGCAGCGTGTCACATTTGATGGATGTGAAAATTGCAATTACACAACCCTGCAGCTGCTGGCGATGACGCAAAACTATCATTATGAAGTGTGTGAAATCTGAATTTATTGCTCGGTATAGAGAGAACTACCAAGCGTCTGTTAGTTAGATGGTCAGTAATGAATGTGTGATTCTGCACGGCTCTATGGGTGTTAGGAATAGATGTTTGGTGCATTCCTGCGAGTCATTCACTGTATCTTTTCTTAGATTAGCTTTCCTCATTTTATCTGACACGCATACATTAATCTGTGATGGAATCTAGATCAGGTTTAATCTCTGCCGGGCCGCTGCTCATTCTGTGGTCAGAGGCAAATTAAATCGTCTGCGTTATTTTTAGATCCCGCATCTCTGCCACATCCCATGATGCATTCTGCCTGGAGAAATGAGCTCCAACATGTTGACCACCGCCAGCCATGAGGAAGGAAGTGATGCTAACAGGAGGCGGCACACTGTGGCCTCCAGAGCTCCAGAGTCATTCAGTCGCATTCAGAAATATGAAACAACTATTGGACAAACAGATGAATTCCATCGTGGAGATGTTCAGTGTGCTGCCATAGTTTCCAGCTTATTTATGACTCCAGATGCGCCACTCATTAGTCATTTTCAGGGGGTTTTAACTGCTTCTATTGTTTGCCTGACAAATTATGTTTTTTTTACTATTTCAAGGTAAAAGTTCCTTGAAATAAGTTTTTTTTCTTGTTTTGAGAGGAGCATTTTGTCCAATGTACAGATCTGTAGCTGCTTGTTATGGGGCAGCAGAAATCTTGACTCGTGCTCTTTTGACATTTACACACAAACTGAGGCAGCAAGTGGATATAATTATGACTCATGATGCCCTCGCTGTTTTCCAGGAGACCACAATAACTGAGATAAAGCAGAAGATTATGAAGATCCCAGATGCTAACGGTATCGTCATAGACGGGTTCCCTCGTGACGTCGGACAGGCCCTGTCCTTTGAAGACCAGGTGAGTCTCTAACCGGCTTCCTGAACCTTTAAAGCAGTTTTCATTCACTGATGGGATGAGTCACGACTGCAGGGTTGTCTTTGTACAGATAAATCTCACAGAACTGGCAGTCGGTTGTGTCATCTGTTGTGGTAAATCTACAGCAATCAGCCTCAAAACCAACCCTCTGTTTCCTTTGTGCTTCCAAAGTCATTGAGGACATGAAGACAGGAACTCTGGTGTCGTCCTGTGCTGTTTGGATCCTTTAGGTCCTGCTGGTTGTGGGATGGAGTCTTGTTACAGCTCAGATGTTTGATCAGATTGGGATCCAGATCAGCGTGTTGAGCTCTTTGTCATGGTTCTCTAGCCAATCCTGAGCAGCTTTTGCAAAGTGATGGGGTGCATTATCTGGCAATAGAAAGTCAAGGTTGGTGTTCTACATCTACATGGATGCCAGGACTCTAGACTGTGTATAAAAAGGGACGTAGCCTCCAGCTGGAAACCTGCATTATTTCTAATGGCCACCAGGAGGCGACTCGTCTGATTGCAAATACAAGTCTACGAGAAAACGATGCTACTTTTCAGTTGATTTGTTGCCTCACTAAACATTTTCCTAACGAGTTTATGGTCTCAAACTCTAGCATCAAGTCTTCTTCAATGTAGCATGATGTTATTTCATAAACTGAGATGTGGTTTAAAGTGAAACAGATTATAATGCCGGGTATGTTTAACCCTCGTGTCGTCCTGCCGGTCAAAATTTATCCATTTTAAATTTGAAAATGTGGGGAAAAAAAATGTTTTTATAGTGAAACTTCTGATGTCCACATTTTCAACATTTTTGGGAAATCTTTGAACATTTTTTTGGTGGAAAAAAAGAAATGTTAAAAATGTTTCTTAAGAACATTCACATAAAAATCAACCAAAATCCAGTGAATTTCGCTGGATTTTGGTTGATTTGGTTCCCTTAAAAGTTTTTTTTTTTTTTTAAATCCCCTTAATTTGGCAAGAAATTTCTGTAAATATTTTCAAAAAATGAGTAAAAATCTTCCAAAAAAAATCCTAAAAATATCGAAAGTGATTATATATATATCAGTAAAACTTCTGATATTTTCTTTAAGAACATTCACATAAAAATCAACCAAACTTACAGCACCAGAATCAACACAACTAGCAATTAATGTGCTGCAGTGCAAGTTGATAGAATACACTAATAATTAAAACATTTAAAAGGTGTAATAAAAACCTTTGATCAGCCTTCCAGTGCCCTGCCTGCAGTTTGTCATGTTTCTGTCAGCTTAGTGCTGCTGAAATCTCACCTGTAAATAGCATTTATGCCTTAATTACAACAGGGAAAACAGCATTCTCCTAAAAACTCCAATATATCCACGCTAAAAAATGAAGATGTGTCGGCAAATGAACACAGAAGCCAGCCAGAATCCATTTTAAAAGATAATTAAATGCTGAAAAGTAAAACTGGCACACTATTTTAAACCTCATGTGTCCAACGCTGCAGGAAAACAATCAGAATTCAACATTCATACACTCTGTTCAATGGTAGCCTTAAAACTGTTCCCACAAAGAAGTGTTTACCCTCAATAACTGCAAGTGAATCCTCTTTAGAGAACACATCAGTTCCCATCACAGTTAGAGGATTTTAATTTGACTTTATGCAGCTCACTAATGCAAAATAGATGCAAAAATATTGTTGTTGTAAACCCTGATGAACCACAGCTGCTCGTCTGGGTGAAAAACAGATAAATTTTCAAAGCTGATTAAAAATGCATGACTCATAAGGAGTGTAAATGCCCCGTCGCTGACCCCTCATCAAACCCCGGTGGTGGTTCTCAGACCGCCGAGCAGCTGACGGTGACGTCCTCCGATCCGACGCCGCTGGAGATAAATACCAGAGAGAAATCCTCCAGAGCGAGTGGAGGACGGCCAGCTCATCTACATATCTGGCAGGTGCCTCTCTGAACGGCTCTTTGTGTGTGTTGGACGCTCAGGTAACAACTTTTACTGCCTACATCAGGAAACAAACACTGGAGCTGGTCGAGTGTCAGGAACAGAACGGTTCTGCTGCTCACCGACTGGGAGGAAAGAACTGACAGTAGTTTACAGTAGAGTTTATATATTCAGGGATATCTAGCTTCCTCAAATTTCACTCAAAATGCTTTGATTTCAATTTCGCTGGAATTTGCTTGATTTTTATGTGAATGTTATGCATGTAATCACTTTAGATATTTTTAGGATTTTTTTGGAAGATTTTTACTTTTTTTTTTACTTTTTAAAAATATTTACGAGAATTTTCTTGCCAAATTTGGGGGATTTTTTTTTGAAATAAAACTTTTAAGGGAAACTTTTAAGGAATTATTGGAATTTTCTTCCTGAAGGTCTTGCAAATTTTCAGATTTTTTTTGCTGAATTTTTGGATTTTTTTCAGACAATGAAACCATATTTTTTGGTGCCAGTAAATGAAGACAACAGGAGGATTAAATAACTGCAAGAGACGGAAATGTAATTTTTCCAAGAGAAAAAAATGTAAAAAACAGAGTTTTCTCCTGGTTAACTTATTTACAGTGATTCGGTGTTAAATAAACAGTTTTGGAGTTTACAGATTTTTACCGTCATGGTTTCACAGTTTTTCACAGTAAAATTTAGGAGCATTTTTTACAGTGTTGAGGGTCAGTGAGGAAAGACGAGTCACGAAAGCCAACGTAAATGAGCAGCATGAGGATGATAAAGGAGAAAAGGCTGGTTTCTGTTGGATACGAGTGTTTGTCCAAGCTGGAGGCCTGTGATGGAAAAGTGGAGCTTTCCAGTTGATTGGTCAACTGTGACACCAAACGGTCGATTCCTTTTAGACGAATTGATGCTCTTGATTGCATTTAAACTCACTTAACATTTATTAGCTCTTAAATGGTGACTTTCAGGGGTTTATCTGGGTCAGAGCAGGAAAAGCCCGACCTTATAATCTGGTAATTTTAGCTGCATTACAGAGGAACATGATGGAAAGATGTCTTTTTTGGAAAGGATTAATATTCCAAGAGGGGGTGTATGTTGGCCTTTTCCCACAGCAGCTAAACTCATTGTTCCGGATTTTATTTTAGCTGCCGCCATATTTCAGGAGGTGGTCAGTTACAAATGAGGACATTTCTCAGAAAGCAGGTATTTGCTGTTAACCCTGTGAGCCCCAGGCTATTTTCAGGGTAATTTCTTTCCGTTTAAAGCTCTTATCTCGGTCATCAGTGAGGGCTGGTCATAAATGCTGCATCTGTTTTTTTCCATAACGGTCTAAACTATTCAGATCCCCTTCATCTGATATGAGAAGACCTGCAGGCTTTATATTAGCTTTGTTTTTATATTTATCTTGCCGGCAAAAAGATACAGCAACGGTCTCTTTACATGAGTGTGTAGAAGAGACTATCTGTAATCTGGAAATATCAGAAGCATTATGAAGGGTCACTGTATGGTTTGGGAAAAGGGGAAAAATGTGCTTAGTGCCAAATGGAATTAACCCTCCAGTTTTCCCCCTTCCTATCAGTGTATATAAATGAATGGATCCATATTTCTACTAAAATACAGTCGTTGGTCGACATTTCACCAAATTTGAAGCTCTAACATCAGTAGAATCTGATGTTTTAAAGTTTGACCAGACAAGGTTCCAGTTTTTAGATGTTTTGACTTAAAACCTGTTTAAAATGACTCACAATTTATGCCCAGAGTTCCTTCAATTTGTCCAAAATGACAAGAATACACACCTGTCCAAAAGTCTGGGGTCACTAAGAAACGTCTGTATTTTTAAGAGAAAAGCAGTTTTTTCCCCAATGAAGATAGCATTAAATAAATGATAAATCCAGTGTAGACATTGTTAATGTGGTAAATGACTGTTGTAGCTGGAAACAGCTGATTTTTAATGGAATATCTCCATAGGGGTACAGAGGAACATTTCCAGCAACCATCACTCCTGTGTTCTAATGCTACATTGTGTTAGCTAATGGTGTTGAAAGGCTCATTGATGGTTAGAAAACCCTTGTGCAGTTATGTTAGCACATGGATAAAAGTGGGAGTTTTCAAACTTGCAAACTTTCCCATACTTTTCAGAAGTAGTGTCTATAAATATATGTACAGCGTTGTTTGTATCAGAATGAGAATTCAGTTTAGTGTCTTCAGAGCGTACCATCTGTGATCCAGGGCTGTACGGTCACCAGATTGTGAGTTTCTTCACAGATCAGTGGTTTCGATGTGTGATCTGATGTGTTCCTGTCGGTCTGTCCGAGCCTCTGGACACAGCTCGACCTGCGCTTCCATTTTTAGCTGCAGCTCTGGAGCTGTTTCACCAGGACGGTTCCATCTCTGCTGTCAGTCGCTGTTGTTCTGTTGATGTGTCGCTTGAAGAACGTAAATGTTAAACTGAGTAAATGGGTGTTTGTGGGCGCCTGCAGGGGAAGCCAAATGGGCCTCTTCGGGATGTTTGCCGCTTTATCCCATCATCTCTCAGTGTGCACATAGAAATAGTTTGTTAATGCAGACAGCCGAAGCCAATTAGGGCTGTATGGACTGCGTCTGCTGCAGTCTGTTAACAAATGGAGCAAAAGGCAATTTGTGTCTCTGGCAGTTTGTCTCTTATTTCACACCAATTACTGCACAGACACACTGAGACAAATGGAAATATGAACACATTCACTTACAGCGCCGTGAAAAAGTATTTGCCCCCTTCTCCAATGCTTATTTTTTTGAATTTTTTTCAATATTTCATAACTCAGCATTGTCCACAGTGCTGTTTTTTTCAGGAGCTTTTTCAGCTCTACTCACATTTTTGTGCACCATGTTGGAAAATGTGATTCATGGCTGATTCCTTCTGTTGCCAAGTGACCAAAAACTAATTTATTGCAGGTTTAAGTGTTGGAGAACAGAGAGCAGCGGAGTCTGATCTGTTATCAGCAGACAAGCAGGAACTGTAGCAGCAGAGAGGAACAGTATGATCCTTCAGGAGACGATTCTAGACGTGGATATACTATAAACGTAGCGTGGAAATATCAGCCACCATGGGACCTTTCTATATCTACTGCAGTGGGTTCAGTGAGCTGACTTTGCATTTTATTTTTGTAAATCAAGGGTGTCCAAGTTGCGGCCCGTGGGCCAAAAGCGGTCCTCCAGAGGGTCCAATCCGGCCCTCAAAGTGTAAAAATTCCACAGAAGACATTAACTGCAGATTGTAAATTAGTAAAACCATCATGACAAGTTGTTTTGATCATAAAGAAAGAACATATGATAAGTTTTACAGATATATATGGAATCTCTACTCATTTTTTGAAAATATTTAAAAGAATTTTCTTGCCAAATTTGGGGGATTTTTGTAAAATAAAACTTTTGAGGGAAAATTTTAAGGAATTATTGGAATTTTCTTCCTGAAGGTTTTGTAAATTTTCAGAAATTTGTGGATTTTTTTTGCTGAATTTCTGGATTTTTTTCAGAGAAGGAAACAGTATTTTTTTGGTGCCCGTAAATGAGGACAACAGGAGGGTTAAAAGAAGAAAAGGTCAGCAGCAGCACCAACTCAGGCCTGAGTAACACACATTGAATTTGAGCTTCACAAAGTCCAGCACAAAGACATTCCTGAGTAGCTGAGGAGCGCCGTGTGTGCCGAGCATTTAAAGGTCAGCGAAGGACGCCGTTATCTCACTAATGCAAAGCTCCAACGAAGGGAAGCCGCTGGGTTTCTATGGTCCTGAAAAGGTTGAGTCCTCTTCATCTCGAACCCGGCTGCTCCACCACCGGGAGTTTTGTTCTATAAAAAGCGTCGGGGGCGGTTTGTTACTATTCACGCTTCCTCCTGTTTGTGTTTCTGTTGGTGAAATGCACATGATGAACACTCCAGAGTCCACATTTAACCCGGCGCGCCGCCAGAGCTGAAAATAGCTCCGACGGGGCTGTTTGTCGAAGCCAACCAGACTCAGACTTCAGTCTTGAGAAATCAAAGTTTCTGTTTCCATGGCGACCACACATGTGCGCTTGTTTTCCTTCTGCAGTTTGTGTCGTTGATGCGGAACGACACCCAGAAACTGCAGCTGTTTCTGTTCAGAAATCAGAGCAGAGAATAACGAGACCTACGCACAGGGGACAAATTAAAGGAAAAACCTGAATCCACTACACCAGGGGTGTCCAACATGAGACCCGTGGCCCAAAAGCGGTCCTCCAGAGGGTCCAGTCCGGTCCTCAAAGTGTAAAAATTCCAGAGAAGACATTAACTGTAGATTGTAAATTAGTAAAACTATACATTTAGAATAATTTCTAGACCATGACAAGTTGTTTGGAACAGAAAGTAAAATACTAGATTGTTCATTGTTGTTTTGTGCTGCGTTTTTGTAATATTTTGTCTTGTTTTTGCCATTTTGTTTCTGGTTTAGTCGTTTTGTGTTTCCTTTTTGTCTGCTTGTGTTTTTTTTCTTGTTTTTGCCATTTTGTGTTTCACTTTATTCGTTGTTTTGTGTGTCATTTGTGTCGTTTTGTGTTTTTTTGTCTCACTTGTGTTGTCTATTTTTTGTCGTTTCGTTTCTCGCTTTTGTCATTTTTGGTCTCGTTTGTGTTGTTTGTGTAGTTTTCTGTCTCGTTTTTGTCACTTTGTAACTTTTTTGTCCAATTTTTTGTCTCTCTTTTTTGTTTTGTTTTGTGTTTGTCTAATTTTTTAAATTTTGTCACATTTCTGTATTATTTTCTTGATTCCTTTTTGCAGCAGAAAATTACTGAGCACAGCTTCATATGAGTCACACACCACGCAGTTATGTAGTATTACAGCGAATAAGAACATTTAATCATAAAATACAATGATTTTCATAACAAGCATGTGGAAGAATGATGTCCATCCCTTCCAGTAGAGTTCCAGAGACTTGGACAATTAACTCCGAGTACTAAAACTGTCCTGGCTGCACATGGAGATCCAACACCATCCAAGGACCTCCCCACGTTGATTTTTCCTTTAATTTGTCACCTTCTGTGCGCTTGCTAGAGTGTTTTAATGCCGGCAGTGATGCTATCTCCGTGGCTTAAAGGCCGGCGAGCACGTCATGGGCTTCCTCTGAAAAGTCCTAAATAAGGTGAAGAAGACGGCAGATGTTGACCTGAGGCTGCATCGTACGCCGCAGCTAAGACCCTTTTAGGGATGTTCGGCTAAATCCAGTTTTTAAAAATAAACAGTAATTCCAGCAGCTTCTGTTGAGCTGCAGGGGGAATCTTTACTGACGGTAGATGATCCTGAAGCTGTCAGGTTTACCATGTTCATCAGGTTTTATGTTTGCTTTAGTGAAACCTTTTGTCAGATTGGTCATTCGGTGGCGTTGGTACCAGTTAAAGCTGCAGTAAACACAGAAACATCGGTCCAGAGCTGTGTTTGTCTTCGGTTCGTTTCATGTGTAGCTGCAGACTATCAGACATCTCCATCTGTCAACATAAACCTGAGCGTTCGGGAGTCGTTTCCTCTCCATCCGGCATCCCGCAGTTCCCATGGAAAGACGCAGATTTCTAATCTTAGACGTCTGAAGGAGCTTTCAGTGGCATTACTCTGACTTCTCCACACAAACACAACAAACAGGAATTTAACTGTCTCCAAACTATGAAACAACCAGCTTTTCTTAACCCTCGTGTCGTCCTCCAGGTCAATCTGACCTGTTTTAGAGTTGAAATTGAAACTTCTGATGTCCACATTTTCAGCATTTTTGGGAAATCTTTGAACATATTTTGGTGGAAAAAAAGAAATGTTAAAAATATTTCTTAAGAACAAGTTCTTAAAGAAAATATTAGAAGTTTTACTGATATATATGGAATCACTTTAGATAATTTTTTTGGAAGATTTTCACTCATTTTTTGAAAATATTTACAAGAATTTTCTTGCCACATTTGGGGGATTTTTTAAAAAATACAATTTTTAAGGAATTATTTGAATTTTCTTCCTGAAGGTTTTGTAAGAAATTTGGGGAATTTTTTGCTGAATTTTTGGATTTTTTCCAGACAAGGAAACAATATTTTTTGTTGCCTGTAAATGAGGACAACAGGAGGATTAAAGTATTCATGTTTTTTGGTAGTTTTTCTAAGTGTTGTAGGTGCTGACCCAGTTATTCATATCAGACCAGTATGCTCCCATTCAGTCTTCCTTTCAACCCAATGCTTTACTACAACAACAAAAAGCTGCATAATATTTGGCATTTTTGCTTTAAAAGATACTTGAAAACAGGTTTTTATTCTGAAAACTGTTGCAGATTTATTGTCATTATTGATAATCTTGCAGTTATTTTCTTGATTATTTCATTAAATTGTCACAATACAGCATGAGGTGTTTGGAATTGTCTCGTTTTGTCCAACAAATTGAAATTTTGTTCCAACGTGCCCAGAAAAACAAGGCTTCTGTCTGATGCCAACAAAAGAACAAACCTCCGTCTATAAGCGATCCTGCTAATGTCACCCTCCCACTTCCCTGGCATTGCTCCTGGTGGACACGGATCACGATGGAACTTCACAGAACGCTGAGCTGGAGCAGCTTTGCAAGCTCGCTAAAAGAACAATTACGCAACGCGACTGTTTTTGCAACTTCCCCTGAAGCAGGTGGAAGTAATTCATTCTTCTCAGAGCATAATACTGAATTTGTCGCTGATGTTTCAGAGGAACGTGCAGCAGAGTCATGATGCTGTTGAAGAAATTTCACTCTTAGTCCTTGGAAGTTTGCTGTAGTTTGGTGTTTATTGGTATTCTAACAACACAGAGCAGGAGTCTGTGAAGGTAAACCCACCCAGAACATTTGGAAAGTCCACATTTTATAGGGATGGTGAGAGAGCAGGGAGGAGGCTGTATGTAAATATAAGGGAGAATAGTGGTTAATTTGGCTGCTAATCAATAACAGAGAACGCCGATAAACTCATGAATCGTTTTAAATGTGGAACCTGTTAACGGACAGAACAACTGAACTGTCCTCCCTTTACTCCTGGTTTCCTCCAAGTGGTTTCAGAGAAACGCAAAGAGAATCGGAACTTTTAAAAGTCCTGGTTGTGTTTTTTTCAGATTATTTTCAGCTTATTTACAAAAGAACGGAAAACGCTTCACTGATCGGATCAGACGTGATTATCAGACACGTTTATCCAGAGGAGTAAAAGAAATAAATGTGAGATTTGTAAAAAAGAACCAAAGCTGGTTGAATCAAGGAGTCTGACAGACAGTAATAGATAGATAGACAGACAGATAGATAGATACTTTATTTATCCCAAGGGAAATTCAAGTGACAAAAGATGACAGTACTGTGGACATGGCGTTATATAGCAAAGGAGAGACACTAGAAAGTATCTGTAGCAAAGGATTTGCTATTTTCTTCATCAACATCCACACTGAAATCACCGTCGTGCAGCCAACTAGCTGCTGCTCAGTTTTCTTCATAAGATTAATGAGTTTGTATTTAGAAGACGAGGTGGCAGATCCACTGATCAATGACCAGCCACAACCTCAGGCTCGTTTTCATCATCAGTCACAGTTTGATTTTGAGAACTGACATGGCACGTTTGGCATTTTTCCCCGCATAAAAAAACCCAACATTGTATGACTATTCAATTAGCGACATCGACAGATAGATGTGTTTTGTGGATTTGGGCTCCCCCATAGGCAGATTGACAGGGATGAAGAGACGACCTGACACTTGCATAGTCAACAGAAGTGTTAGTGAAAAGGCTTGAAGGGAGGATGAAGGGCTGGACGGTCTCCATAGAGGGAGCAGGACGGCGGCGGCGGCGGCCCACAGGGGCAGCTCACAAATGGCTGCTGTGATGTTGGAAAGGGCAAAGCAGCAGCATGGGGTGACTGATGAAAATGGATGCTGCGGGTCCTCAGAGGATCACTCAGTCGTCTCTGAGCTCACACACCGCCGGGAAATAAAGTAGTGAACCTTTCAGAATATGAACCATATGATGCGTAAAGCAGCAAGGACTCAGTTTAACCCTTTAAAGGTCTCTGCATTCAGCTTATTTTGTGGACCAAAGCTCTTTAAAAGAAGTCATTTGCACTAAAAGTTGGCTTTTTTTTTTTAAAGCTTAACCACTTTCATACAAAGAGACTCAAAACACAACTAGACTTTTCTCCAGAATTGTCGTGTTAACTCAGTTTGATGTGCTGGTTAATGCCTTCATAAACTGCCTGAGCAGACATTTATTTATCATTTATTTATCTACCTTTATTTAACCCTCCTGTTGTCCTCATTTACAGGCAACAAAAAATATTGTTTCCTTGTCTGAAAAAAATCCCAAAATTCAGCAAAAAAAATCCCCAAATCTCTGAAAATTTGCAAAACCTTCAGGAAGAAAATTCCAATAATTCCTTAAAAGTTTTTCTTAAATTTTTTTAAAGAAAATTCTTGTAAATATTTTCAAAAAATGAGTAAAAATCCTCCAAAGAAATCCTAAAAATATCTAAAGTGATTACATATGTATCAGTAAAACTTCTAATATTTTCTTTAAGAACATTCAGAAAAAAAAATCCACCAAAATCCAGCGAATTTCGCTGGATTTTGGTTGATTTTTTTTCTGAATGTTCTTAAGAAAAAACTTTTAAAAAAAAATAAATAAATTTTCACCAAAAAATGTTCAAAAATTTCCCAAAAATGTTGAAAATGTGGAAATTTTTACTGTGAAAATATGTTTTTTTTCCCACATTTTCAAACTTTAAAACAGGCCAATTTGACCCGCAGGACGACATGAGGGTTAAACCAGGAAGACATGAAACAGTAGAGTGGATAAAACTAAGCAAGTGAATTGCTGTTGCTGTATATTTGAGTCCACTGAAAGGAAGCTGTTGCTGTTATTTTTTATACTTCATAATCCAATAAATTACAGAAAGATACAAAAAGTGCAGCCAAGCAGCACCTCTGACTTCACTATGTGAATAACGAATGAAACCATGAGAACAGTATGATACTGATTATCATTAAAAAATGAGAAACTTGAAAGATTTCTTACAGGAAACCGACTGTAAGAATGAATGAAATTCTAACTAACTGAGAGATTAGATTAGACTGTCTGTGGCAGGAAAGAACTACTGTAAATATCACCTGTAAAAGATCATTAGGGTCCTACAGGAGACAGTAAACATGCACACTATGGGCAATAAACAGTTAGCTTCATAGGAAATGAACTGTTAGTTATGTTATAGTTGTTATACATCATGTCCTAATACATTATATAGTCGCATACTGATGAAAAAATAGAACCTGCAGGAGAACACAACAAACTAAAAGAGCATTAAGGTTTTACATGTCTGTACAAAAAGACTGCATTATAAAACATACTGACTGTTTTTGCACGTTTTTCACCATTAAGGTTCCAGGGAACAAAAAATCCATCAACTCAGTGCTCTGCAAAGCCAATTAATTTGGCTGGATTTTGGTTGATTTTTTTGTGAATGTTCTTAAAGAAAATATTAGAAGTTTTACTGATATATATGGAATCACTTTAGATATTTTTAGGATTTTTTGGAATATTTTTACTCATTTTTTGAAAATATTTACAAGAATTTTCTTGCCAAATTTGGGGAATTTTTTCAAAATAAAACTTTTAAGAGAAATTTTTAAGAAATTATTGGAATTTTCTTCCTGCAAGTTTTGCAAATTTTCAGAAATTTGGGGAATTTTTTTGCTGAATTTTTGGATTTTTTTCAGACAAGGAAACAATATTTTTTGTTGCCAGTAAATGAAGACAACAGGAGGGTTAAAAATGTTTCTGTAAAAAAAACAACAGTAATTTTTTATTTATTTATTTTTTCTTTTTAAAAGAATTTTAAAATCTGTTAAAAATCATTTTACAGTGCAGCTGGCGTGCACTTCATGCTCAGATAAGTTAATCACGCAGCCAGACTCGGATGTGAAATCCTCTTGAAGTGAGTTTTTCCTGTGAACTCTCAGCTCGTCTCATCCGGACAGCACCTGGTCTCTCAGTGTGTTGAAGCACAGCGGAGTTGTTTCCCTTTAATAACCAGCTGTCACTTTATTCGATTGTAAATCCCAGAGCTGCTGATCTGTGTGGTCGCCTCCCGTCCAATCACCGGCCACCTCCTGAGCTGTTTCTCAGCGGTTGCCGGGACACGGTCGTAAACACCGCCTCATGTATGTGTTATCTGTCAGATTTCATCTGCTGTGAACTTCCTCCGGTCCTCATCCGACCCCAGGGTCCATTTACAGACCACCGTCAACACTTTCACGCAATAATTCAAATCACATTACGACAATAAAGAAACTCCATTTGGCTGAATTCCATTCCTGAGATCATCTGCTATAAAATTATAAAACGAGAAATGGGGCAAATTTTTAACCCTCCTGTTGTCTTCATTTATGAGCACCAAAAAATATTGTTCCCTCATCTGAAAAAAATTCAGTAAAAAAAATCCCCAAATTTATAAAAATTAGCAAAATCTTCAGGAAGAAAACTCCCAAAATTTCTTAAAAGTTTCCCTTGAAAGTTTTATGAAGAAAATCCCCAAATTTTGCAAGAAATAAAAAAAAAATTTAAAATTTTTTTAAAAAATGAATGAAAATCTTCCCCAAAAAAATCCTAAACATATCTAAAGTGATTCCATATATATCAGTAAAACTTCTGATATTTTCTTTAAGAACATTCACAAAAAAATCAATCAAAATCCAGTAAAGTTCGCTGGATTTTGGATTTTAAATTTTTTTTTTTAGAATGTTCTGAACCCTCGTGTCGTCCTGCGGGTCAAAATTGACCTGTTGTAAAGTCTGAAATGTTAAAAATATATATATATTTTCACATTGAAACTTCTGATGTCCACATTTTCAACATTTTTGGGAAATCTTTGAACATTTTTTGGTGGAAAAAAATAAAATGTTAAAAATCAACCAAAATCCGGTGAATTTCGCTGGATTTTGGTTGATCTTTTGTGAATGCGCTTAAAGAAAATATTAGAAACTGATATATATGGAATCACTTCAGATATCTTTTGGAAGATTTCTACTCATTTTTTGTAAATATTTACAAGAACTCTCTTGCCAAATTTGGGGGATTTTTAAAAATAAAACTTTTAAGGACAACTTTTAAGGAATTATTGGAATTTTCTTCCTGAAGGTTTTGCAAATTTTCAGAAATTTGGGCAAATTTTTTGCAGAATTTTTGAATTTATTTCAGACAAGGAAACAATATTTTTTTGTTGCCCGTAAATCAGGAAAACAAGAGGGTTAAAGAAACTTTTTCTTTACATTTCTTTTTTTGTACCAAAATATGTTCAAAAATGTCCCAAAATGTTGAAAATGTGGACATCAGAAGTTTCACTGTGAAAATATATATTTTTCCCCACATTTTCAAACTTTAAAACAGGTCAATTTGACCCGTAGGACGACACGAGGGTTCCCAGCTTGGTGAATGTGGAAATATGAGTTAATTTTGCTGCCGACTGTCTGTTTGTTTTCCCTGTTTCCACCCTGAGCTGCTGTGCAGACGCTGAGGGAATCTGAGTTAAATCACATCTCGATGTTCCAAACAGCTGGAGCTGCTGATAATAACCTCACTAATAGCTCAGTTATCAAACACAGGGGAGTGTGTGATTCTCTGGCTATTGTCTGGTTAGAGATCCGTCTCTCTGCCACACATCCTCTCGCTTTTTCTTGCTTTGTGTCCCTGGGAAGCTCTCAGGCCGTGAGTGGAATCAGACGGAGTGGACCGAGAGACGGCAACGACCGCAATATGAGCTCTCATTACAGCCAGACTGTTCCCAGAGAAAGGGAAAGAAAGAACAATTACCACAGAGAGGAGGAGGTGTAAACGCTGGGGTGGGTTTGCTGTTCGCTGTGGTTACTGATGATGGTACCAAGGATCCACACACGACGTCAGGACCAGTTTGCTGTGTAATTTATCAGCTGTTTCTGGATAAAACTGCTATTTATCTAATCAGAGGTGCACAAATGAGAAAAACATTCAAACTTGTAGCTTCAAAAAATTCAGAATAAAAGAACAGAAACATTCACAGCCAGAAAAAAAGTCACACTCTAACACAGGGGTGTCAAACATGCGGCCCGCGGGCCAAATGCGGCCCTCAGAGTGTAAAAACTCCAGAGAAGACATTAACTGCAGATTAGTAAAACTATAAATTTCAAATAATTTCTAGACCATGACAAGTTGTTTTGATCAGAAAGTAGAATACTAGATTGTTCATTGTTCTTTTGTCATTTTGTGTCTCATTTTTGTAAAATTTTGTCTTGTTTTTGTCTTGTTTTTGTCGCTTTATTACTTTTTATGAATTTCTTTCTCTCGTTTTTTTTGTTTCATGTCGTTTGTCTCATTTCTGTAATATTTTGTCTTGTTTTTGTTGTTTTTTTTTGTCTTTTTTGTCTGACTTTTGTCATTTGTCTCATGTTTTGTCCTTTAGTGTTTCCATTTTGTCTCACTTGTGTTTTTTTGTCTTATTTTTGTCAGTTTGTGTTACACTTTGTTCATTGTTTTGTGCATCATTTGTATCATTTTGTGTTTTTTGTCTCGTTGTGTTGTTGTTTGTCGTTTTGTCTCTTGCTTTTGTCATTTTTGGTCGCGTTCGTGCCATTTGTCTCATTTTTTGTCTCATTGTTCTCGTTTGTCCATTTTTTGTTGCTTTGTAACTTCTTTGCCTAATTTTTTCTCTTTTTTCTTTTGTTTTGTGTGGCTTGTCTCATTCTTTGTCATTTTGTGTCTCTTTTTTGTAATAGTATGTCCAGTTTTTGTTGTTTTTTGTCTTTTTTTTGATCTATTGGTCTGAAAAAATCTGAAAAAAACATGTTGGTTCTCAAATATACAAAAAAAAGAAAAAAGAAAGAGAAGTATGCAAACAACAGGTAATTGCCAACAATAAAAACAAAGAGTAATCAGAGTGTTGTTCATACATGAGCTGTGGTGTTACACTTTATATCTGCCGTCTCTGTTTGGTTTCAACGCTAAAAGCTGCTGCCGTGTGTGATCACACCGATAGTTTCATCTGCTGTTACTAGTTTCAACCAAAAAACAAGTGATGTTCATGTAGTTTCCTGGAACTACCTGCAGTCTCATTCTCTTCTGTTCACCAAATGAAAGTGATAATAGGAAGACAGGCTGCCTGTGTGGCAGGTTATGTTCTCATCTCCTCTGGGGATTGGACAGTCTCTCCTGTCTGACTCATTTAGTTCCCTCCTGTGTTAAAATTGCATCTTTGCTGGAACCAACTTGCAGCTATTTTCAAGGCTGCGAGCTCCAATCTTTAGGTTTCAATCCAGTGAAACACAGGACTGTGTGTGACCTTTATACACTCAGTATAGAGCAGAAAACTCAAACTCATTTTAATCCAGGTTCCACATTGAGCCCATTTTGATCTCAAGTGGGCCGGACCAGTAAAATCACAGCATAATAACCTATAAATAACCACAACTCCAAATTATAATCACAGGTATCTGGAACTGAACAATATAGTATCTTATTTTATGATCAAAACAACAAAAGTCAGACACGGACAAAAAAAAACAAAACACCAAAAACAACGCAAAATATTACAGAAATGAGACAAAAAAAAATGACAAATACGACAAAAAAAGACAAAAAATGAGACAAACGATTCGAAAAAAACAAAAAAGAGACTAAAAAAATTAGAAAAAGTTACGAAGCAACAAAAAATGGGCAAACGACAGAAACAAGACAAAAAAACACAAAAGGACAGAAACGATGCACAAAAGAACGCATAAAGCAAAACCCAAAATGACAAAATGAGACATAAAATGACAAAAAATGAGACAAACAACCCGAAACAGAACAAAAAAGAGACTACAACTTTGATAAAAAATTACAAAGCAAAAAAACGGACAAAAATACTCCCAAAAATTGCACAAATGACACAAACAGGACAAAAAATGACAAAAGCGAGAAACAAAATGACAAGAGTGGACAAACAACACAAGCGAGGCAAAAAACACAAAACAAGAAAACATAAAATGACAAAAATAAGACAAAAAACACAAGCGAGACAAAAAGGAAACACAAAACGACAAAGACCAGAAACAAAACAACAAAAGTCAGACAAAAAATAACAAAAACACAAAAAATTACAATGACAAAAGAACAATGAACAATCTAATATTTTACTTTATGATCAAAACAACTTGTCTTAGTCTAGAAATTATTCTAAATTTGTAGTTTTACTAATTTAAAGTTTGCAGTTAATTCTTCTCTCGAACTTTTACACTTTGAGGGCCGGATTGGACCTTCTGGAGGACCACTGTTGGCCCACGGGCCTCATGTTTGACACCCCTGGTTTAGAGTCTACATTTATTCAAAGTCTCCGCAGAGATTGAGTCTTTCTATTTGCGTGAATTGTCGTGTTAACATTTTGACCTGAATGGACAGGATGTAAAATGAGATTGACCCCAGCTCCTCCGGGTCTCGTATGAATGGAGGTTTGTCGTAGCGGTGCAGGATGTTCTGTAATGCTGCTTTCTTCTCCTGCAGATCTGCTCTCCTGACCTGGTGGTGTTCCTGGCCTGCACTAACCACCGTTTGAAGGAGCGGCTGCAGAAGCGAGCCGAGCAGCAGGGACGACCGGACGACAACCCCAAGGCCATCGACCGCCGGCTCACCAACTTCAAACAGAACACCATCCCTCTGGTCAAATACTTCCAGGAAAGGGGGCTCATTGTGACGGTAAGGTCGCAGGAAAAGTCTGTTTATGGATCAAAGAATAAGAAAGAAAAGTGATTGTGCTCCATTTTTCAATGAGTTTATGTAGTTTGAAAGTAATGATGTGGCGCTCAGGGTGGTGGACAGGTGTGCACTGCTTCCAGACAGAAGATTTATAACAGGTCACAGATCAATAACAAGAAAAGCCCTCAGAGAGCACAGTCCTCCTCCAAGGCTGCTCAGTCCTCCTCCAAGGCTGCTCAGTCCTCCTCCAAGGCTGCTCAGTCCTCCACCAAGGCTGCTCAGTCGTTGTGTCATTTCCTACGGCTGAAATCTTTATAGAATTTGTGGCAGAAATCACGGCACCATAGAATGTGTCCATTTAACATAGATGTACACATATATAAAATGACTTCACATTGAGCACAGTCCTGTGTTCTGCATGTGTATGTTATGTACAGATACCGAATCGTGTGACCTATTGGGAATTGATGGGACTCAGAAACACCCCCACAATTTTATCAGTGTGTTCCTTGTATCTTTTCCGACAGATAAGTCCTGATAAGTCCAAGGCTGCCGGGAATGAAGAAATGAGCAAATTCAAATGTAAACCTCATAATGATGCGAGCTAAAAAGTCAGTGAACTTTATTGATAATCTTGAGGGGAATTTTTGTACCGATTTTCATGGCAATCCACATTTGTTTGTGACAATCTGAATAAAACTTTGGCGTCAAAGTATCACCAGAGTCCTAAGATTGATCCTCTGTGGACCACGAATGTCTGCAAAAACCCATCGAACAGTTGCAGAGTTACAGGATTTAAATCTGAATCAAAGGCTCCAGTCGAATTTAATGGGATAACAGATGAGTGTTCTCCTTCTGTCAGACCATCAGAGTTCCTGCATCCTGATGGTTGTGTTGACAGTAATTCTGTTAAGAGATTCATTATAATTCCAAACAGACACAGCGCAGCAGAGGCACCAGACACAGTCCAGGAGTACATGTTTATCTCCCGACGCTTCGGGGGTGAAATGCAGGCTGCTGCTGTTGGAACACAGCTCGGTGTGGACTGGAGGCCTCTGGGATCTTCATTAGATGCTGTGGTTTGGTGCTGAGGAGCCTCCGGTTGTGTGTGAGTCGGGTGCTAATAGAGACGTCGGCAGCCCACTCATCTGGTGGGAGTCTTATTGATCCGTCTGAGTCTCAGCGCAGGGCCGTCCTCCCAGCAGAGGGAATACTGGAAAACTCTGACTGCTGTGGGAAGAAGACCTTGTTTGCTTGGGTTTAGATTGTTGTCTCAGGGCTCCTCAAAATCACGTCAACGGTACAGAATAGAGATTGAATCAGGAGTTGATGCATCAACTTCTCTTCCATCTGTAGGCTGAAGCTTTAAGAGCAGCCAAGAAAACACAAGTGGACAGCACTTAGTAAGTCTGGGAGTGTTGAGGCGATGCTTTGGTCTCTCCTTTTATTACTCTGCCAAGGAACAGCGGAGTTACGTGACGATTGGCATACGTTTGTCTGTCTGTATGTCTGCAACATTACTCAAAAACAGATAAACAGATTTGGATGAAATTTCTATCGAAGGTCAGAAATGACATAAGGACCAAGTGATCAAATTTTGGCAGAGATGCAGCTTATAGTCTGGATCCATGGATTTGTTAGAGATTTCTGTATCATTGCCAGATAGCAGCACGGCGTCACTGTAACCATGACAAGTGAACACAACATCAGCTGCCTGCTGATGATCACATGATTGTGATCCTACTACAAATCCACCACTGAGGACTTATCAGGACTTATCTGTCAGAAATGATCCAAGGAACAACTGATTAAATTGTGGGGGTGTTTCTTAGTCCCATCAATTCCCGCCACCTGCTACATATTTAGGTCACGTGATTCGGTATCTGTACGTAACGTACACATGCAGAACACACACCTGTGCTCAGTGCAAGGCCATTCTTTATTAAAGATTTCATCCGTCAGAAATGATCCAACGACTGAGCAGCCTTGGAGGAGGACTGAGCTCTCTGACTGCTTTTCTTGTTATTCCTTCTTCATTCCTGATATTATTTTTCACAGTCTGATTGTTTTCTTGTCAGTCGAGTTCCGTTTCTTCCACTCCTCTTTCTTTCTTCACAGTCTTGAATCTCATTTTGGTCCGCTGTGTTTCCTGCTGTACACTCGTTCTTCCATCCAGTAATTTCCAGTCTCAGCTCGTTCAGCATGCAAAGAGGCTGTTTGTCAGTTCCACACCTACGGTTTCTCATCTAACCTGCGTTTGTCTGGATTCCTGGAGGAAAAGTGGAGCAGGCTCCAGTGTTTGTGAATACTGAAACAGCTTCTGGTGGTCTCCTGTGTGCAGTGTGTTGTTCAGGTGCAGCCTCAGTAAAAACTGATGATGGCCGCATCGTGTGCAGAATACATTCGTCTCACCGCAAACCGAAGTTATTTTGTGATGTTTTGGGGGATTTTAATTTGGATTTCCACAACTTTTCTCTGACTTTTTGGCGGAAGTTTAGTGTTAGAGTGTTGACTGCTACTAAGGTATCAAAGGTTTGCAGTAAATTATCTTAATGGTCATTAACTAATATTTTAGGCAGTGTTGTCGTGTTTGTTCAGATTAATTTCATTGGTATTTATTGAGGATGTTATTTTCTTGATAATTACTTGCAGGGTTTTTCTTTGCACACCGAAAACAGGTTTTAAACAACCACTAAACAAAGTGATAAGAACTGAGAATAAAAACAGCGATTTAACCCTCTGACCCCCAATTTATTGAATTTTATATGTGAAAAAATTTGTAAGAACATTTTGCCCTTGTCATAACGGGTGACTGAGGGCTACAACTACAAAATATTCCCATTGCAGTTTTTTTAAATTAATTACTTCAACTGGAAGCAGGCTTTTGAATCAAGTTAATCCAAATTGAAATAGGAAGTAACTGGTTGAAGTTCATATTCTCACATCATTTGATTTCTCTCAAATGAGCAGTTTGCTAATTTTAAGAAAAGTCAACTTTAGGTTTCCATGTTTTTCAATTTAAATATTCACTTTTCCCAAATGTAAAACCTGATGTTTTATATTTGGACTTCTGGTTCTTTCCGTGTCTTTAATCTGTACTCATATTAAAAAAACAGAGTAGCAACAAAAGCAACTGAAGAAATGAACAAATTAAGTCGTTTTTCCATGTTAGAGGAGCAGTAAATGTATTTCTTGCACTTTTGCTGAATTTAAATCAACAAAGTGTAATTTTAAGTTGATAAAGTCCACTAAAGTAAACTGCCTTCACTAAAACTTACTTCAACTGCAGCTCAAATACAGGTTTCAAAGTGTATAAAGATTTCTGCCATTTAAATACTTAAAGCTCCCAAACCGACCCAGCTCCCCACAGCGTCATCGTCCTTACGCAATCTGATACGCTGTGTTTTTGTAAAAACACCTTGGGTGGAACCAATTTCCACCAGCCATACCTGTGAATGGAAGGAGTCTGCAGTTCCTGCCCAAGTGATTTGAACATTTTGTGAGCTTGTCAATGGTTTGTTCCTCCTGTGAATTGCTGTTGCCACTTCCTTTGTGGCGTCGACAGACGACCAGCATTGCTGTCAGCGTGTCTCATCAAATCCTCCCTGTAATCACACGAGCTCGATGCCTTGGAAATATAGAGCTGTCAGGGTCTGAAGTGCTCTTAAAAACAACAAAATAAAAAGTACTTCATGGCAAACAGTGTGTGAAGTGAACACTCAGGTGGCTCCTGTGTTTTTAGATGTAACCGTCTAAGAGCTGTATCAGTATTTCTATCTACAGTCATGGAAAAAATGATTAGACCACCTTGGTTTTCTTCAATTTCTTGTTTGTTTTAATGTCTGGTTTTAATGTCTGGTACGACATAAAATGCAGCTGATTCCATAATACTTTATATCCTATTTGACCTGCTTCAGCTTCATTGTATTCCAGGGTCTATAAGAGGACATTTCATGTCATCAGCAGCACATGCAAAGACCTAGAGTGGTTTCCTGCTGACATTCAAGCCGTAGCACAACTCAGAAGTTGTCAGCTCTCACATAATGCTGAAAAAACTGAAGATCTCCAAGACAGCCGTTCGTTACACCAAGAAAAAACCAGCCCAACATGGTTCTACCAAACTGCTAGCTGGTCAGGAAACGTCTTTCTACCCACCAGATGACCGTCACTCATCCCTTCCTGTCAGGAATCGTCCTCAGACCTCCAGGAACCTTAACAATGAGTGGACACTGTGGAGAAATGGGACTTGTTGGACAAGGACAGTTGGAAAGCGACTTGTTGAAGCTGGTCTGAAGTCATACAGGGCAGGAAGAAGCCCTTCATCAAGGAAAGGCAGAGGAAAGCTGGTTACTCTTTGCTGGGATCACAAGGATTGGACTGTTGATAATTGGACTGAGGTTCTCTTCAGGGATGAATCCAGTTTTCAGTTGATGTCCACTCCAGCCAACTTCCTGGTTAGGAGGAAGCCTGGAGAAGCTACAAACCAGACTGTCTGCCCAATCCCATCAAGAAAACATGGGAAAAGGCAAGATATCAGCCCTGAAAATAACTCTCTTGAGCTAGTTTTGTTCTTATCATTATATTTCACTTCTAACTTACACGGCTGAATTATTCTGCCATTACAACTCGCCGATGTGCAGCAGAGAATCCTTCTACAGGATCTGAATCTACTGTGAGATTCTGCTTCCAGTCAAAATGAAAGAGCACGAGCAAACAAGAAAGCTGGGAGAAACTGGGTTAAGCAGGAATTCAAAGCTGTTCCCATACATTCGGCTGCTTCAGTGCAGAGTGCAGCAGAGGACAAGATCTGCAAGTTTCCTTTATAGTGCAAATGTGTCTGAAGATAACTAATAATTAACTTGTCCTGAATAAAGAGGGTTATTGTCGGCTTCAGTCTGAGTTCAGATCAGATTATTGTGAACATGAGAAGTCCTTGTTAATTTATGGTCACACACAGGAGAAACCTAGCTGTCAAAATCATATTTTAAATAAGTTTCTCATATAAATCATTACGAAGACTTCTTCTCAGTTACTTGGGTGCATGTAGGCAGAGTTGCAGCTAATAACTGCTTTAATTATGGACAAAGCCTCCTTTTGTAATATAAAAAGACTTAAAGCTTTAAAGCAGGGGTGTCAGACTAGTTCAGGTTCCACATTCAGCCCAGTTTGATCTCCAGCCTGGACCAGTAAAAGCACAGCATAGTAACCTATAAATAACCACAACTCCACATTTTTCCTTTGATTTAGTGCAAAAAAAAAGTACATTCATAAGATGTTCACATTTAAACCTTGTGTCGTCCTGCGGGTCAAAATTGACCCGGTTTAAAGTTTGAAAATGTGGGAAAAAAAACATTTTCACAGTGAAACTTCTGACGTCCACATTTTCAACATTTTTGGGAAACCTTTGAACATTTTTTTGGTGGAAAAGAAGAAATGTTAAAAATGTTTCTTGAGAATATTCAGAAGTTTTACTGATATATATATGGAATCACTTTCGATATTTTTAGGATTTTTTTTGGAAGATTTTTATTCATTTTTTGAAAATATTTACATGAATTTTCTTGCCAAATTTGGGGGATTTTTTTTTCAATAAAACTTTTAAGGGAAACTTTTAAGGAATAATTGGAATTTTCGTCCTGAAGGTTTTGCAAATTTCCAGAAATTTGGGGAATTTTTTTTGCTGATTTTTTGGATTTTTTCAGACAAGGAAACAATATTTTTTGGTGCCTGTAAATGAAGACAGCAGGAGGGTTAATACATCTCAAATTAGGAGGTTACATGAAAGCAAAAATCTGTTTTTGAGTGAAAAACTGCAATTTTTTTTTTTTAGCATATCTGGCTTATTTTCAGACACCGAAGCTTGACAATCCTGGTAAAATATAACTTAAAATGAATTTTCCCAGCTAATTTTAAGACCTTAATATTGTAAATATCGTATCTTATTTCAAGAAATCTTACCAAGACATTTTTCACTTGTTCTATTGGCAGATTTTTTTTCACTTATTTCAAAGTAAAAGTTCCTTGAAATAAGTTGTTTTTTCTTGTTTTGAGAGGAGCATTGTTTCCAGTGAACTAAAACTAAACACAGCAGATGTTTGTGAGATGATTTTCAGTTTCAGACTTAGATGGCGATCTGATTGGATACGTTTCTCCTGCTCTTCAGGTAATTATCACAGGTGAAGGACTCAATTTTTTACTTGACTGATGACTGCAATAACCTGCGAGGTTTAACTGGTTTGGCTCAGCAAAAGCCTTTTTGTGTGAAACTAATCTTTTCATTTCAAATGTCAGCCCCAATGTAGGAAACCATAACTCTGCAAAGGAACAATCGCAGTGAGTCATGACTCCACACGGTCGACGCTGAATTGGATCGACCAGATTGTCAATACGCTTGTCTGCCAGTCTATTAGTCCTCCACGTTTCATTGAATCACCTCGTCCTAATTCTGTCATTGTGGGGAACTTTTGGCGCCTCTGACGAATACTTGATCAGATTTTTCTATGTTTGAGACGATGTCATTTTGCTGCAGATGAAGTTTCCGTCTTGGAGCGTGACATTTAGATTTTGGTGAATAAATGTCTGTTTTTGTTGGATGAGTCAGCTGATTAAACACAAACACCTCCAACGTTGAAGCCCAAAACCGGAAATTGCAGCAAGGGAAAGATAATTGTTTGTCGGAGGCCTGATTGAAGCCGTCCCGTCGTTCTAGGAAAACAGACCGATCTAATTAAGCATTCCCTGAGTGAGTTCGTCTCCGGCTTCTTTCCCACATGCTGCTAGACGCCCCGCTGATAGAAACAAACCAAAGACACCTCCATCCGTCTCCTCGGTCTCTCCAGGGAAGCTCTGTGGTAGTCTTTCATCATTCTTGAAATATACACAAAATCCAGGGAAAAAAGTTGGAACTGGCCTGAATTTCAAGATATTTTTCACACAGTAGATGAGACTCGATTCACTCTTCATAAACACTACCATCCAAAAGTTTAGGGTCACTTAGAAATTTCCTTATTTTTGAAAGAAAGGCATTTTTTTTTCAATGAAGATAACATTAAATGAATGATAGATCCAGTCTAGACATTGTTAATGTGATAAATGACTATTGTAGCTGGAAACAGTTGATTTTTAATGGAATGTCTCCATAGGAATACAGAGGAACATTTCCAGCAACCATCACTCCTGTGTTCTAATGCTACATTGTGTTAGCTAATGGTGTTGATGATGAGAAAACCCTTGTGCAGTTATGTTTGCACATGGATAAAAGTGGGAGTTTTACTGGAAAACGTGGAATTATTTGGGTGACCCCAAACTATTGAACGGTAGCGTATTTTCTTGCATTATTTGGTGTTGGTTTGTATTCATTAAATATCTCTTCTGTCACTGAGCTTTACGGAACTTTCAAGAAACCTGAGCGTCTCTTGAAGACCTCAATGTGGTTTTGTTGGGATGATCAAACAGTTTGCTGTGAAGGTACAATCAGAGCTGCAGAGTCCATTTCAAAGCTTTAAGACTCTGATTCATCCGTGTCCTTTAATGTTCTCCTTCGCCTCAGATTTCTGTGGTAACTGATGAGGGCTTTTTACTTGTCTTCATCTCAACTTTATCAAAAGATGCATCTTTTTAGACTTCCTACATGTTCAGCACACGATGGTAAAACAGTCCTTGAGGACATTTCTGACAGAAGCATCCAGTTGAAATGATTTATTTTAGGACTGGGGTTTATTTTCATGTGGATTAATTTTAGAAACACAAATATGGGTTCTAAAGTTAGAACTAAACCACAGACAAGAAGGGACTTTTTCGTCTTTGTTTTGCAGCATTTCAAAAGCTTACTATGGATTGATTTGCTGCTGAAAACTAAAAAACTAAGAGAGAAACCTGCTCAGACGTGGTCACCAACTGTTCAAGCAATCAAAAAAAAAATGAAATCAGCACTTTATCTGTCGGTTAACTGACTGAGTGCTCTCTACCTGCTGTAAAAATATAGTAAAATATAGTAAAAATACAATAAAAATATTGTAAAAACACAGTAGAAATATAGTAAAAATATAATAAAATATATATATTTTTAAATATATGTACAGTAAAAAATACAGCAAAATATAGTAAAAATACAGCAAAAAATATACTAAAAATACATTAAAATATAGTAAAATATAGCAAAAATACAATAAAATATAGTAAAAACAGTAGAAAATATAAATACAACAATCTGTCATGCAAAAGAATGACAACTCTTCTTTATTGTTGTTTGAAACGTGTGTGTTTGTGTCGTGTTGTTCGTCTTACCAAGAGGCTGATTTAGAGAAGAGCTTTCTGAACGTCAGGATAGTCGATCATGTACCACAGCTGATGGCATTAGCATGTTTCCATGTTTGTTTTGTCGTCTGATGAAGAAGAAAAATAGATTTACATTGTAAAAATGGTTGTGTGGACGCAGCATTCTGAGATTTTGCTGTAGTTTCAGTCCAACACAATGAGAAAACCCACACACTCGCTGACACTGAATTACTGGAATGATAGTTTTTAAGGCAGTAATCTGTCCTTGAAAAATGACACTTTCTCTGAGGAGCTTTTTGGGAGTATAACTGGATTATACAGAGCCTCTGTGTTGGTGATGAAGTCTCCTCAGTGTGACAGCAGACACTCTCTTTTCTGGAGGTCTGAGCTTTAAGACGGGTTTTTGGATCCCACTCTGTCCGGGGAATCCTGGTTCTCTGCAGGTGGACGCATTCTCAGTGGACCCTTCCACGCAGAGCTTCTTTAAGGTTGTTACCATGGTAACCCCAGGAGGAAGCTGGCGTGGTGGTCTGTCCTCATCTTTCCTGACCTCGCCTCCCACCGCTGACATTCACTCATTCCTTTATTTAGTCTGGACCGAGCTGAGCCACCTGAAGGCTGGAACTGGAAGCTGTTGCGTCCGCTGCGTTTAGACCCGTCTGTCGGCTCGGGGTCGGCCTTTATTCTGCCTCTCAGCTGCCTGTCATCGGCGCTGATGAGAGCAGAGAGGTGGCCAGAGAGCAGATTAGGGAGGAAGAGGAGCAGTCGGCTTCGATCAGCGTCCAGTCCGCTCACGAACCCAATCATCATTCTTCATGGTCCAGTTCTGTAGGTGCACAGGAAGTCTACGATCTGCAGAGAGGCCTGCTGCTGACACGGGAGGAAAAGCTAATTAATCTGCCGCTGTTAATCTGCTGCAACATCAACAATGAGATCAGACGTTAGAAATGACTCCTGATGCTGGGAGCTACACACTGCTTTCACCCTCCTGTTGTCCTCATTTACGGGCACCAAAAATATTGTTCCCTCGTCTGAAAAAACATCCAAAAATTCTGCAAAAAAATCCCCAGGTTTATAAAACTTTGCAAAACCTTCAGGAAGAAAATTCCAATAATTCCTTCAAAGTTTCCCTGAAAAGTTTTATTTTTTAAAGAAAAAAATCCCCCAAATTTCTGTCAAGCTTCAAACTAGCTCAAAATAATGGAAATGTGCTAAAGCTCTCGAGTAAAGATGTTTTTTTTGTGCTTTCTTCAGCTGGACGCCGACCGAGATGAGGAGGAAGTCTTCTGCGACATCAGCATGACTCTGGACAACAAACTGTTTCCCTCCAACGAGCTGGCAGCCGGTGAGATGAGCTTTTATTTTGTAAATCAAAGGGAAATGGTCGGACATTTAAACAGATAATTACACCTCAGCCTCAGTAAGATCATGTCAGACAGTATTTCCACATAAAAGGGGTTTTAATTAAGTAAATTACCTGAAATTACATTAAATGGGCCTGACTTTGATTCCTCTTATCTATTAAGACTCACATTGTGAGAAAGTTTGACTCACAGGGAACAGAAAAAAGGCGACATTTTCGCTTGTCACTTATCTTTCTTCTTTTTTTTGGCAGTATACGTTGAAAATCCATTTTGTTCCTTTAAAATGGGGTTCTAATTGGGTTTACTGTTTTATAACTGAGAGCGTCTGACATCTACTTTTCTTTAAAGCTCTTTGCTGCAACTCAACTTCCCAAAACATAGACAAACATTTTTGCATGTCTGATGACAAAATCCTGTTTTACGTTGGGATAAATCAAACATTTAACCCTCAGGTTGTCCTCATTTACGGGCGCCAAAAAATATTGTTTCCTTGTCTGAAAACAATCCAAAAATTCACCCAAAAAATTCCTCAAATTGATGATGATTTTTAAATAACAGAAGCATAAAGTTGTTGAACTGTGTCCATTCCTGGGTTTTCTTTACTCACATGTGATTCAGAGGAAACAGCTTTCTGAGTTGTGATGCAACGTTCTGCACCAACATACCGACAGTCACAGAATCCTTTTTCTGTTCAGTGCAGAGACGCTTCACCAAAACCAAAAGCATCACCTGCCAGCTCCCTGGTTACCACCGGGTTGGCATGGCAACCGGTGAAGCAGGGTTAGTGACGCTTTGTGAGAAATTCACAGTCAGCCATGTTAGAGTGGCTCTGCTGTGTGAAGACTGATCATTTGGTGTTTCAGAGCCGCGTTCTGATGCTTCAGGAGATATGATCAGTCGACGTGTTTCTGATTCCACAGCCGATAGAGATCACAACGGGCCGAGCTGACGGAAAAAATGTCAGCGTTGAGCCCTGAACTGAGCTGGTTTCATTATCGCTCCCTCAGAATACAGCAGAGGTGAAACCTGTAAACGCTCCTAAACACATCTCTAGTTTCCTCTTTACTGGAACATGTTCTAGTAAACTCAGTAGAAGACAGCGAAATGGTTCATGTGCAGCTTGTATTTCATTTATTTTGTAGTTTCCTGTTTGTATATTCTGGATTTACGTCTCTAATAAGCATAATTAAGAGGTTAACCCTCCTGTTGTCTTCATTTACGGGCACCAAAAAATATTGTTTCCTTGTCTGAAAAAAGTCCAAAAAAATCAACAAAAAAATTCCCCAAATTTCTAAAAAATTTGCAAAACCTTCACGAAGAAAATTCCAATAATTCCTTAAAAGTTTCCCTTCAAGGTTTTATTTAAAAAAAAAAAATAAAAATCTTTGGAGATTTTACACAATTTATCCAGCCAAAGACGTACAGGTACCCATTTCCCCGTCTTTGTCTGCCTCTGTTGGGCGTTTTGAAGTCATGCCGTGACGCAGGAGGCTCTCAGGTGTCGGCTAGCTGTCAAGCAGCACGAGGCAATTTAGAAGTCAAGGATTGTTGGGAATTTGAGCCCCAGTCACATTATGTGCTCGGCCTTTTCCCACCTGATGTACCGACTCTGGAGAGAAGCAGACGTGTGGCAGGTCTGTCCATCAATTTGACTTAAATATGAAGTCCTCAAAGCAGGAAAACACGACAAGCAGCTTTAGAAAAATGACTCAGACGGCTCTTTAACGCCTCGGATACTGTAATAGCTGAGGCCTGGGCAGCAGCTCTCCTCTCATTAAAATAATGTCACGTCTAAGCATATTTCTGCTCCTGAACTATTGCAAGCTGCCATTTTCCACTTCATGCTGATTGTACAGCTCCTTACAAGGACCTCAGATTGCCCTAAAATTACAACAGCAGTTTTCCATCGATCGCACTCTGAAGATGAAGAAAAATTGTCGGTGCGATTGATCCTCTGATAGCCAGCGCTTGGAACAGGGGTGTCAAATTCATCTTAGTCCAGGTTCCACATTCAGCCCAGTTTGATCTCCAGTGACCAGTAAAACCACAGCATGATGACCTATAAATAACCACAACTCCCAATGCTTCCTTTGATTTGCTGCAAAAAAAAGTACACTCTGAAAATGTTCACATTTAAGGAATTATCTTTTTACAAAACATCATGAACAACCTGAAATTTCTTCAGAAAAATAAATTCAATTTCAGCAACATTCAGCTTCAGTTCATCATTTCCACATTACAACTTCCAGATCACAGAGTGTCGACAAAGGAACACAACATTTAGTCACATCTGGAACTGAACCATAGAGGATTTACTGGAGGATCAAAGCGACAGAAGTCAGACAACAAAAACAAGACAAAATATTACAAAAACACACAAAACAACAAAAAATGAGACAAACGAGTCGAAACAAAACAAAAAAGCAAAAAACAAAAAATTAGACAAAAAAGTTATAAAGCAACAAAAAATGGACAAACAACAAAAAATAGACAAAAAATTAGACAGATGACACCGAGACTAAAAATAACAAAAACAAGAAATAAAACAACAAAAAAAGAAAAACAACACAAGTGAGATAAAAACAAAACACAAAACGACACAAAAACAATGAATAATGCAAAATACAAAACATCGTGTCGGCCTCGGCTGTAGCGCTGCTGGAAGATTCTACAGATTATCTAAGTCAGGCAAATGACAAAAGTGACAAACAAAATGACAAAAAGTAGACTAACAACACAAGCGAGACAAAAAACCAAAATGACAGAAAGATATGCAAAATAACAAATAACACAAAGTGACAAAAATGAGACAAAAAACACAAGTGAGACAAAAAGGAAACACAACACGACAAAAACAAGAAAAAAAGTCAGACAAAAAAGACAAAATACAATAAAAACAAGACAAAATATTACAAAAATGAGACACAAAATGACAAAAGAACAATGAACAATCTAGCATTTTACTTCATGATCCAAACAACTTGTCATGGTCTAGAAATTATTCTAAGTTTATAGTTTTACTAATTTAAAGTTTGCAGTTAATGTCTTCTCTGGAATTTTTACACTTTGAGGGCCGGATTGGACCCTCTGGAGGGCTGCTTTTGGCCCACGGGTCGCATGTTGGACACCCCTGCCCCAAAGTAAGAAACGACAGAAATGAACATAATCCATCTAGTTTGCAGCTGCACTCTGGGGTGCATTAAAAAGCGGCATGGCGACCGTACATTTGTCAAGATGTTCTTCTACGTATGTGTCAGAAATAGAGCCTCTAATTAGTGCATCAGAAGAGAGACATCCTGAGAGGAGAGCAATCTAGAAGTGTCTGTGCAGCATGAAACAGCTGAAGTCTGTTTCCTGTGTGTTCAATCTGTAGCTGAAGCTTCAAGTGGTTTAATGAATCAGGTGAAGGTGCTGTATGAGGGCAAAGCTGCAGGAAACAAAAAGATCAAGCTCAAAATAGATGAGTAAAGGTCGACTCTTTATATCAGGGGTGTCCAACATGAGGCCTGCGGGCCAAAAGCGGTCCTCCAGAGGGTCCAATCCGGCCCTCAAAGTGTAAGGATTACAGAGAAGACATTAACTGCAGATTGTATATTAATAAAACTATAAATTTAAAATCATTTCTAGACCATGACAAGTTGTTTTGAGCATAAAGTAAAATACTAGATTGTTCATTGTTCTCTTGTCGCTTTGTGTCTCATTTTTGGAATATTTTGTCTGGTTTTTGTTATTTTTTTTGTCTGATTTTTGTCGTTTGTCTTGTTTTTTTGTCTGATTTTTGTTGTTTGTCGCATGTTTTTGTCGTTTTGTTTCTGGTTTTTGTCGTTTTGTGTTTCGTTTTTGTCTCACTGGTGTTTTTTGTGTCATTTTTTGTCTCTTTTTTTGTTTTGTTTCGTGTTGTCTCATTTTCTTGTCATTGTGTCTCATTTTTGTCATTTTGTGTCACATTTTTGTCATATTTTCTATTGTTGTTTGTCTTTTTTTGTCTGACTTTAAATGTGAACATTTTCAGAATGTATTTTTTTTTGCACTAAAATGAAGGAACCATTAGAAGTTGTGGTTATTTATAGGTTTTTATGCTGTGGTTTTACTGGTCCGGTCCACTGGAGATCAGACTGGGCTGAATGTGGAACCTGGACTAAGATGAATTTGACTCTCCTGCCTTAAAGAGAAGCTGCCTCCTGGTCCATCAGGACTCCTGATCGCTGCAGGAATCCTCCTCCTCATACCACTGGTCTGAACACAGGCAAACTAACCTCCACGCTGGCAGAGCTCAGCTTTGCAGGGACTAAATGTGCTCCGACATGCTGCTGACTCCGAGTTACAAACTGCTGAGAGCACACAGGACGGTGTGTTTTTATTCCTGCTGCCGTCTGAGGCTGGTTTCCATCTCAGAGGAAGCCGCCTGAATGTTTGAAGTAGAGTCTAACCTAGTTCTCTAATCAGGACGCTGGCGCGCAGGAAGAAAAAATAAAACCTGCCTAAGGGGAAAGTGTTATTCACAACCCGTTTCCACAGAGGATGACGATGTTAGAATTTATCAGCAGCTTTCCGACAGCGAGAAGTTCAGGTTGAGGTGTTCACGAAGCCAGAAATGACCTTTAATATGCTACAGGGTTCTTTTTCTTTGTGTGGCTCTGATTGATCATCAAAGCGCAGATGTTTGGTTTCATGTCTGCAGCTGGGAGATGAATGTGGCTGACCGTGACATATGTAGCATGTAAACAGGAACACGTATGGAGACAGGGCTGCTAACGGTAGCAATGCTAACAGTTTTACAAGAGAACACTGATGATGTCGGCATCATTGTTGGTAATGAAATCAGGTCTGAACACGAGAAGGAAATCTTACATGGAAATACACATGGCATGTTTGCCTCCATCTGCCAGTGGACCATCACAGCAATAGCAGGAATAATAATATGTTAAATCCACTGCAGGAGAGATGTTCTCTGCAGTTAGGTGGAAAAAATATGTGCATAAATCAGCATCTGCACCTGAAATGAGATGGAAGATAAAAGTATGCATAAAAAACCTTGAACACATTGAAAACATTGAATGTATTTCTTGAAATAAATGTTAGTGGTGCTGAAGATCTCAAAGAAAAATACTAAAAAGTTCTGTTCACTTTTCAAATTTATTAAAAATGTCTTTATATATATATATATATATATATATCCCTTGCTCTTTGAACTAAAAACAATAGACCGTTAGCGTCGCTTAGCATAAACACTGGAACCAGGGAGGATTTATTTAGATCTGTTTTCTGTTGTTAAATGGGAGAACGTAGTGTAAAAACCATGCAAAACGAATCAGTTTTTGTCTTTCTGTTCAGATTAATCACATCTAGTAAGAGACGTATGAAGTGTAGAATGCCAAACTGTTTCTTTAATCCTCACTTCAGGACTCGTTGTGGATTTTTTTCAGGTCCCAGTGAGTTGGATCTCAGTCTGGTGGGTGAAACCAGCAGCCCGGCAGATGTTGCCTGCAAGTACGACGAGGTAAGCTTCATCTGTTAGATGTTAAAGGTTTAGTCTCCAGCTCTGTGTCTGAATTTAATACTGCTTATGTTGTTTAAAATTGTAAAGTCAATACTCATATATTTGCCTATTCCTGACGTTTTGGCTGTGAGATTTGACCAAAAGCTTCAGGACAAGCGAAGAAGATGAGGAAAATATTGCAATCTGATGTATTTTGTTTGCATTTGGAGCAAAGAAAACGTCCTTTTTACACAATGCAACTAATTTATTGTGCATATTTAAATGTAAATATACAAAACAAACGGTCACAGGTTCTGCTATGAATCTAAACGCTGTCCTTTTACCTCAGTTATCTTCATTATCATCAGCAGCATCGGCCTCGCTGCCCGGTTTCATCCCTTTAGAGAAATAAAGTCTCGATTGAACACCACTAACCAGCAAACCTCCCTCATCTCTCTCGCTCTCTCTCCACCTGAAAAACACAACAGAAATGACAACTGCAAATTGCCTTCCTTCAAAAATGGCAAACAGTGAGCTCATCATTTGAAAGGCCGGATGATTCAGACGTCCTGGATGTTGTGTAATTCCTGGCAGCAGCTCAGACTTCACTTTCATTCCCTCACACAACTCTGACCTCCGTCTCATTTTCCAGCCTCCAAACTAATCTTCATCTCTCTGTCTCCAGCTTTCGTTCACTTGGTTTCATTTCTAACTCGAGGGCTGTTTATTGTTAGTCCATGGGCCCAGACCCAACATCTCCAGTATCAGTACCACTCCAGGTGACCAGTTCTTTTTGGTCTTTTTAACCAGCTATATGTCTCTAGTTTACATTTTGACATGATGCCATTACAGACTCACAGCTTAATGAATGTTATCACTGGTTTAATGGACACAATGAAAGAGTCTGAGCCAAAAGTCCCATCAACACGACAGAACGGAATTCCATAGGAGTTTTCCTCATTACGGAAAAATAAGAAACGCCACATTCTACACATCATCATCTGTATAATAACTTTACAGCACAGAACAATACTGTAACAAACCTGAGACTGAGAAAGATTTTGTTGCTATGGTAACAAGATTGTGACAAAAACAAGAAACAGAATGACAAAAACAAAAGGACAAAAATGAGACACAAAATGACAAAAACAAGAGACAAAAAGACAAAAACGAGACATAAAATGACAAAAACAAATAAGCATGAAATGAAAGTACAAGCAAGAAATGCATTCATCTGGATCTGATGTTTAATTATTATAATATATTCCCGTTTCTCAAACAGTTTTATTTGATTATTGACTCACATTAGATGTGATCTTTGCATACGGTGAGATTTAAATGAATTGTGGTGAATGTGATCGTTCCACTTATCACTGATAAAGCTGCCAGAGTGGAAAGACTCTCACATCCTGATGTACTTATATTAACCCAACGTACATTTTAGTACCACTTAGGTTTGGTCACCTGAGGTGGAACCAGTATCTGGTCTGGTCCAGGGATTATGTTGCTTCAGTGTCCAACCAGGCAGGTTTTGGGATCCATTCTGTCTCAGCAGCAGTTCCTCTCCACATTTATTCACTATTGAATCCACTCTTGGACGTGAGTCTGTTTACTGTCGGCTGCTCAGCGGTAGAGAAGCTTCGGCGTTTTGTTCACTCCTTGCTGTATTTCTCCTCCTTCTATTTAATAATACTGCATGCGTGTGCTTCTCTTTATCCGTTTTTAATTACACCCTCCATGCTTTTCCTGGGCAGCATCAGGGGATTTTATCTGAAGGTTGATGAGGGTTAGAGCTGCCAATCCCTGCTGGAGCTCCAACCGACAAACACTTTAGAGGAAACTTCAATGTGCTGCCACTTCCTCCTCCAGTAGAGAGCTCTAGTGTCAATCTGTCTGTCTGTCTGTCTATAGTCTATCTATCTATCTATAGTCTATCCGTCTGTCTATCGTCTATCTGTCTATCTATCTATCTGTCTGTCTATCCGTCTGTCTATCGTCTCTCTATCTAGCTATAGTCTATCTATCTATCTATCTATCTATCTATCTATCTATCTATCTATCTATCTATCTATCTATCTATCTATCTATCTATCTATCTATCTATCTATCTATCTATCTATCTATCTATCTATCTATCTATAGTCTATCTATCTATCTATAGTCTATCTATCTGTCTATCTATAGTCTATCTATCTATCTATCTATAGTCTATCTATCTATAGTCTATCTATCTATAGTCTATCTATCTATCTATCTATAGTCTATCTATAGTCTATCTATCTATCTATCTATAGTCTATAGTCTATCTATCTATCTATCTATAGTCTATCTGTCTATCTATAGTCTATCTATCTATAGTTTATCTATCTATCTATAGTCTATCAAATGTTCAGCAGCTTACATGCAACAGCATAAAATAACCAAAAGGCAGGTTACCAACATTAACATTGAAGGTCCGTATATACTCTGAAAAGTCTTGCTGTACGATACTATTGAGAAATTGAGAAATGAAATCCTGCACAGCGAGTCCACCTTCCAGATATCTGCTATTCATCTCAATGTTTGATCCACAGCAGAGTTTATCTGGGGCTTTGTTACCCGACAGCTAACGTCCCACTGGGTGTCTCCAGGGCTGTGATTCCAATATAAAACCCTCTTTGTCGAGCCTCATGGAGGAGAACTTCCAGTGAGGCCAATCGATGCTTATTGACCGACGTCCCCCAGTCCTCATTAGTCAGACACGTCCGGAGATCGGATGGAGGCGGCTGTGTCCAAACAACATGGTGGTAATCCTGGTGAAGGAAACCTCAGAGCAGCTGGAGGATGAGGAGAGAGCAAACAAAGCAGCTCGTCCCTGAGCATGTCTTACGGTGGACAACACCGAGACGCTGCATCGCCGTGTCGACACGGATCTGTGGCCTCGGAGACGAGACGGATTCTGATCAGAGGACGGAGACGGCTATCTTAGATCCACGATAGAAAATCTCTCACGTTTCTTACTTTTCATCACCTCTGATTTATTGATGATGAGACAAAATACTTAAAAAAACATTTCAAGGGACCTATTTTCACTTTTTATTTAACCCTCCTGTTGTCCTCACTTATGGGCACCAAAAAATATTGTTTCTTTGTCTGAAAAAAAAAAATTCAGCAAAAAAATTCCCCAAATTTCTGAAAACTTGCAAAACCTCCAGGAAGAAAATTCCAATAATTCCTTAAAAGTTTCCCTTTAAAGTTTTATTTAAAAAAAAAAAAAAAAAAAAATCCCCCAAATTTGGCAAGAAAATTCTTGTAAATATTTTCAAAAAATGAGTAAAAATCTTCCCAAAAAATCCTAAAAATATCTAAAGTGATTCTATATATATCAGTAAAACTTCTAAGATTTTCTTTAAGAACATTCACATAAAAATTTTTTTGTGAATGTTCTTAAGAAACATTTTTAACATTTCTTTTTTCCATCAAAAAATTTTCAAAGATTTCCCAAAAATGTTGAAAATGTGGACATCAGAAGTTTCACTGTGAAAATACATATTTTTTTCCACATTTTCAAACTTTAAACCGGGTCAGTTTTGACCCACAGGACGACACGAGGGTTAATGCCTGATGTGTCCCAGCTTCAATATTCAAAGGAAACCTCCATGCATGCTGAAAAAAAAACATCATCTCCAGGAAGTTTATTCAGTTTGTCCAGTTTAAAATGAGCAACATGTTATTTGTTAGTTAATAAACTGCTGCAAACCCGTTTAAAGGCATTGTGGTAAATGTAGGGAATCACTGCTGCTCAAAATACATCTTAAGGTGTCCTTTGCTTTCATCGTCTCTGATCAATGTCCAGGACGTCACGCTGCAGCTTCCCGTGTGATAATAACCAGCATTTTCCAGCCGACCGCAGCGTCTCCATGACTCAGACGAGACACTTCAATATTGTGGTCCTGAGGCTCAAACAGAACGAGCCGAAGGCGACGGTTTATTTCATTTGATCACGAGGTGACTCATCGGGAGTCAGATGTGCAAGAACTGAAGTGAAGACTGAGAGGCCTCTTGTGCTGCTGCTGCTGCCAACAAGGTCGTTGTTCTGCTCCATTAGACCTAAGAGGGAGCTTCAGACATCCAGACACTGTGATGGAAGTCCCACTGTTTACCAGTTAGCTGAAGTCTCGACAACAGTGTGGACGGTTTCCCACGCAATCTGCTGCACAAACTGATTCATGGTCGTCTTTTTGCTTTACTTCTAAAACTTCGGCTCATAACGTCCACAACACAAAGACGGTTCAAACACCAAGATCAACTAAATTGTGAGATGTGACCACAGGGAGGAAATGCATTTAAAGCTTCAGGAGAATTCCAGTTTCCTGGTTGGCTCCCTTTAACTTTACAGCAACACTTAGCGCATTAATAAGAAGCGTGCAAAATGCAATCTGAACACAAAATCCTCGTAATTTAGCAACCAAAACTGAAACTATATGTACACTGTACACACTGTCTCCTTGCAGCTAGAAGATCCTGGGATCTTCCTGCATGGAGTCTCCATGTTCTCCTGTACATGTGTGGGTTTCCTCCAGGTTCTCCAGCTTCCTCCCACTGTCCAAAACATGCTGGGGATAATTGGTGATTCTAAATAGTCCGTAGGTGTGAATGTGAGTGTGATTGTTTGTCTCCATGTGTAGCCCTGTGATAGACTGTTACCTGTCCAGGTGAACCTGTGATAGACTGTTACCTGTCCAGGTGAACCTGTGATAGACTGTTACCTGTCCAGGTGAACCTGTGATAGACTGTTACCTGTCCAGGTGAACCTGTGATAGACTGTTACCTGTCCAGGTGAACCTGTGATAGACTGTTACCTGTCCAGGTGAACCTGTGATAGACTGTTACCTGTCCAGGTGTCCCCTGCCTTCACCCTCAGTCAGCTGAGATAGTCTCCAGCCCCCCATGACTCTAATGAGGATTAAGCGGTGTACAGATGATGGATGGATGGATGATCTGTTATTATTATTATATATCTGTTCCATGTGTAACAGACAAATTAACAAGCTCCACTTATTTTAGCATCTGCTGGAAAGCAAAAATGTTTTTTAAAATTTAATTGTAAACAAATTCAAGCATCAAGGGATTAACTCAAAAAGACATAAATGCCGGCTTCGTGCAGCTTTTTGATTTAAAATCTGCAGAAGCTGTCATTTCATCTCAACTTGGACTGCGAATGAGTGGTTTAGATTTTTGAAGTCACTCTTAACTTATCATCAGTTTTTTCATTTAATGACAGAAATGGGCCTCCGTACAATAAATGTCATTTTGACTTTTGATTTTTACTGACATTTACAGAAATGAGGCAAACTCTGATTCCTCTTTTAATCCTCCTGTTGTCCTCATTTACAGGCACCAAAAAAATATTGTTTCTTTGTCTGAAAAAAAATCAAAAAATTCTGCAAAAAAATCCCCAAATTTCTGAAAATTTGCAAAATCTTCAGGAAGAAAATTCCAATCATTCCTTAAAAGTTTCCCTTAAAAGTTAGATTTAAAAAAAAAAAAATCCCCCAAATTTGGCAAGAAAATTCTTGTAAATATTTTCAAAAAATGAATAAAAATCTTCCCAAAAAAATCTTAAAAATATCTAAAGTGAGTCCATATATATCAGTAAAACTTCTAATATTTTCTTGAAGAAAATTCACATAAAAATCAATCAAAATCCAGGGAAATTCGCTGGATTTTGGTTGATTTTTATGTGAATGTTCTCAAGAAACATTTTTAACATTTCTTTTTTCCACCCAAAAATGTTTTCACATTTTCAAACTTTACACCGCAGGACGACACGAGGGTTAATGGCAGAAATGACATTAAATGTGAGGTTTCAGAACAACTTTGTTTCAGTGAAACACACACTCCATGTGTCACTAGTGCAGACCTAAGAAGAGTGGTGTCTCCAGCGTGTCTGCTGAGCCTCACAGAGCTGCGTTCCTCAGCTGTTGTTTGTGATGTTTGTGATGTTTGTGTGGGCGGATCTTTGCGCTGCTCGCTGTCATTCATCACCGACCTGCTCTGTCAACTTCACAGGAATTTACAAGAAGTTTTGCAGAGCATCTGTGTCCATGTTTCATCTGCATAACGTGGACGCGGTGCGTGTCGTGCATGTGTTTCTGCGTGTGAGTCATCGCACCAGTTGGTGTACCCACATGCCAAGCTGGCTCGTCGCTGACGCCCAGCACTCCCCCACACTGACGGCGTTTATTTCACACCAACAGCGCTCTGCTTCGCTTTGCCGACTGCAGCAGAACGTCACACTGACCTCTCTGCAAACAGCAGCCAAATATCTAAAAACCACCACCGTCACGGTCGGAGCAAAGCGAGGTCAAGAGAGGCCGGCGGAGGATGGAAATGTCAAGCGAGCCTGTTTTCCTTTAGTCATCCATCTGCAGATGATGTTTAGTCATTCTCCAGCATGTTTTCAGATGGATCTCTGTGTCAGTCTTCATATTGGAAACTGCTCTGTAGAATACCAATCACTTCCAGCACTGAGACTGCTGACGCTGCAGACGTCGGTAGATATTTAGTAACCCTCATGTCGTCCTGTGGGTCAAAACTGACCCGTTTTAAAGTTTGAACATGTGGAAAAATACATATGTTCACAGTGAAACTTCTGATGTCCACATTTTCAACACTTTTGGGAAATCTTTGAACATTTCTTGGTGGAAAAAAAGAAACGTTAAAAATGTTTTTTAAGAACATTCACATAAAAATCATATGTAAATGTTCTTAAAGAAAATATTAGAAGTTTTACTGATATGTATGGAATCACTTTAGATATTTTTAGGATTTTTTTTTTAAAGATTTTTACAAATTTTTGGGAAAATCCCCATAAATGAGGACAACAGGAGGGTTAAACTCTAAATATGATCTCTTATCCTTGGTTACTCAGGTGTGCCGGGGTTTTTTACTCTCATCCTATTTCCAAGCATTCTTGGTGAGATTAATTCAGAACATTTATTACAACATTATGTTTACTAGAGGAGGTCTTCTTCATGTGATATAAGTTGCATTCAACTGAAAAACATGCTTTGTGTCGATGCCCACAAAAGGCCAATTCATGGTTTATGTATGAACACACTAATAGTGACTTTGAATGCAAACAGGAGACACACAGTTCCATTCATACTACAATAGATATCAGTCTGCTAAATGTTAAACACAGAAAACACATAGTGCATTTTACATTTTACAGGATTTAGCAGCAAAGTTCTGCAGTTAGAGTCTGGATGAAACACCGTGCTAGGAAAGAATCTGTCACCTTTCAGTCTCAGAATTTCTGAAGAATTTGGAACTTACAGCTGTTTTTGGGTGACATTAAATGACAGCTTACACAAATCAACGCACTCACCAAGTACAAAAACTGCAGTTCTTTGATTGACCACTGGAGGCTTTAAAATTGAGTAAATCCCCATCGACCCCCATATTAAAACTTAATGTAAAAACACATGTTTACAATGTGGTGCAAAGAGCTGTTTTGGTTCCTATAGCTAATTTTCCCATTCATGACTGCTGTACATTTGGTGGATTTTAATATAACTCAGTCTGAGTCAGCTGGGATCGAGAATGAATGAATGAAGAAAATGGATGGACTCAGAAAGCATGAATATTTGTATCATTTTTAAGTTTAAAAACTATTTTAAATCATTGTTGAAAAATAATATGTTGCAGTAAAGGTTTGGATAATGTACAAAACTTATTATTATTATTATAATAATAATAATAATAATAATAATTATTATTATTATTATTATTATTATTATTATTATTATTATTATTATTATTATTATTATTATTATTATTATTATTATTATTAATAATAATAATAATAATAATAATAATAATAATAATAAATTGTATAGTGCCTTTAGAAAACCGTGATTTACAATAAAACAAATGTCAAATTAGACAAATAATAAAATCAATTTAGACAAATAAATAAGATTCTAAACATGGAATATATGCAAGACAAAAATAGCATAGTTTGAAAATGTGGGGGGAAAAAAATATTTTCACAGTGAAAGATTCCACATCTTCAACATTTTTGGGAAATTTTTGACCATTTTTTGGTTCAAAAAAGAAATGTTAAAAAAAATGTTACTTTAAGAACATTAGGGAAAAAAAATCAACCAAAATCCAGCGAATTTCACTGGATTTTGGTTGCTTTTTTTGTGAATGTTCTTAAAGAAAATATTAGAAGTTTTACTGATATATATGGAATCACTTAAGATATTTTTAGGGGTTTTTTTTGAAGATTTTTATTCATTTTTTGAAAATATTCATAACTTTTATTTATTTTTATTTTTTAAATTTTTATTTTTTGCCAAATTTGGGGATTTAAAAAAACTGTTAAGGGAAACTTTTAAGGAATTTTCTTTCTGAAGATTTTGCTAATTTTTATAAATTTGGGAAATTTTTTCTTACTGACTTTTTTTCAGAGAAAGGAACAATATTTTTTGGTTCCCGTAAATGAAGACAACAGGAGGGTTAAAAGAGGAATCAGAGTTTGCCTCCTTTCTGTAAATGTCAGTAAAAATCAAAAGTCAAAAATGACTTCTTTAGTAAAGTTAGACTGCAGTTATCAGGATAAAGTTGGGGAATTATTATTAAATGAGTAACACTGACTGTGATTGAAAACAGCAAACAAACAGCTGATTGCTGTGTTTAAGATGTTTTATTGACCCGTCCATCCACCCCGGCATCATCCTGGTTCTAAAAGCTGATTTCATTCTTTGCTCCCGTTATATCATATTATGTATATTTACACAAATATTTCACATTTTGAATTCGCTGGAGGACTGTTTGTAAATACATGCGAAATATTCTATCGATTTGCTGCTGAACCTCTGGGGGGGTTTGAGCTGTAAACTCTGTTAATAATTGTATTCAGTAATATTGTTTTTTTTATTTTGCAGAGCATCTATTTTCCATTCAGTGTGCCGACGCCTTTTTCTTAATCTTCTTTTTGCTTCTGCACCTGATGTAATATCGCAAAGCCAGTCGGTTAAACGACCTGAGCTCAGTAGAACAATATGTAACACCAGTCTGTATTTGTGCCTCCAATAAGCCGGCCGACAGTCATCTCACACTGCATTTACACGAAGTTTAAATGTTTTTTTCCTCTCAAATGTGAAGTCAGATGCTCAGTTTTCACACATCCGCTTGGTTTTTGGTGGGAGGTGAAAGAAAACAGGGCAGGTGATGAAGCACATAATGTATTGTTTGGAGGAGAGACAATCACTTGTTTTGGATTTTAATAAATGTGTTGCATAATCTGCAGAGCGACTGGTTGGGGAGCAGCTCGGTGAAAAACCAATCTGCAGTCTCGACTTTCCCTCGATGCTCGGCGCCTGCATGACTGATGTGTTTCTGTGTCTCATTTAAATGATTCATTAACATTTGACTTTGAGCCCTCTCTGTCTGCTAATTATTGGAATTGAAATGAGGCGGCTCCTAACTGCAGAGTCCATTAAGCGACTTGGTGGAAAACATTTTATGAATTGTTCCCTCAGATTGTTCCAAATCAATGTTAGATTCAGTTCGGTGATTAAATCATCCACTCATTATTCTGTATCTTTATTCAGACATTTGCATGCTTAGTGCTTAATCCTTCATTTGCAGCCAGACAGTTTTGTTTGGATTCTGGATTAAAGGATTAAACATCTGGTAAACATAGAAACACTGGTTAATGATTTATTATGAATTCTTTCAATTAAGCAATTAGAAACGTCAGCATTTAGCAGTCTAAGGATTCAAATAATTAGTTAGAGGAGACGAATTAAAGCTGTACTCTTCAGTATTCAGATAATCAACAGGTCAGAAATGTTTCCCTCAGTTTCAGCTTTTTATTTACCTGCTGCTGATACGAACTTCTAGATCCTTAGAAACAAGTTTTTTCTGTCAGTAAAATTATTATTTTTATGCAGTGTTCGATTTTTTTTCTGTCTTTTGATGATTTCACAACTTCTCAGCTTTATTTGCACATCATCAACATGTAAACTAATATTTCTTTTTCTGTGATTTTACTGGATATTATGTGTGAAAATCTGGAACGTAATAATAAACAGCTGTCAAAGATTACAACAACTTTTATTTTTACAGTGTAAATAACTAAAGTCAGTCTGCATTTATTTAAAACTGGTGTCTTCATTTACAGGCACCCAAAAATATTGTTTCCTTGTCTGAAAGAAATCCAAAAATTCAGCAAAAAAATGAAAATTTGCAAAACTTTCAGGAATAAAATTCCAATAATTCCTTAAAGTTACACTGGATTTTGGTTGATTTTTATGTGAATGTTCTTAAGAAACATTTTTTAAAATTTCGTTTTTTTCCACCAAAAAATGTTCAAAGATTTCCCAAAAATGTTGAAAATGTGGACATCAGAAGTTTCACTGTGAAAATATTTTTTCCCACATTTTCAAACTTTAAAACAGGTCAGTTTTGACCCACAAGACGACACCAGGGTTAATGTGTAAATGTCTTCCTGCTCTTATCCTCCTCTACACACATTCTGCAAACACCAGCTGTGACCTCTGAGAAATCATTAATTTTGTACTTTTAGCCTTTAGGAGCATCAAATATGCAGACCCTGACATGCGTGCCTGTTCCTGCCTTCACCAGGCTGCTAATTCATGAGGATTAATGACTTTCTAGTGGAAACACTCCAGTCATTAGCAGGTAGTTGAATGATGCAGATGGTCGAAGCTGAGGAGGATCATGATGGAAACTTGCAGCCAGGAGGCTTGCACTGCAAAAAGTCAAAATCCTACCAAGTCTGTTGGTCTTATTTTTAGTCAGAATGTCTCATCCCACTTGATTTAAGATAAATTCACTTAACAAGAGACATTTCAGCAGATGGAGGGACTTGTTTTAAGACGATGCATCTGAAATATCTTGTTAAGTCAAACAATCTGGAAATGATCTTGTTTTGAGTTGAATTTTACAAGAAAACTCAAAATAAGTTTAACCCTCGTGTCGTCCTGCGGGTCAAAATTGACCCGTTTTAAAGTTTGAAAATGTGGAAAAAAATGTATTTTCACAGTGAAACTTCTGATGTCCACATTTTCAACATTTCTGGGAAATTTTTGAACATTTTTTGGTGGAAAAAAAGAAATGTTAAAAATGTTTCTTAAGAACATTCACATAAAAAATAACCAAAATCCAGCGAATTTCATTGGATTTTGGTTGATTTTTTTATGTGAATGTTCTTAAAGAAAATATTAGAAGTTTTACTGATATATATGGAATCACTTCAGATATTTTTAGGATTTTTTTGGAAGATTTTTACTCATTTTTTGAAAATATTTACAAGAATTTTCTTGCCAAATTTGGGGGATTTTTTTTTTTTTTGTAAAATAAAACTTTTAAGGGAAACTGTTAAGGAATTATTGGACCCCAAACTTTTGAACGATAGTGTTCATGTGGTGTATGCTCTTGCTTTTGGAGGTACGGTGGTGTTTTGCGAAAGTTTCAATTTAAAGACACAAGCAGGTACAATATCTGAAAGCATTTGGCTAATATGGAGGGGATAAGTGTAAGTAAGAGCACATACTGAAACTAAAATCTGAACCTTTCTGTCTGCAGGCTGAAGAAGAAGAAACCGGAGATGCTGAAGGAACCACAGGAAGTAAGTTGATGGAATAATCAGTTTTCAGTTTGTTGAGAATGTCTAATGTGACACCAGATGATGAAAACACATTGGAGACAATGGAAGTCTGTGATCTCCAGTCGCCTACAACAAAACAAGCTGGTCTCAAGGTCGACTAAAGCTGTCACAGAAAGCATTAAGTGAAATAAGATTCTTTTCCTGCTCAATGTAGATCTCCTTAAAGTGTGATTATCACCTCATTCGTTGTCTGTGATCGTCCTTTGTCCACTTTGTGTTCATTTAAACTCCATATAATCTTTATTTTCTGTACATATTGTGATTTGAATGTGAAAAACCAAGCGCAGTGGCACACAGAGGGCTCACAGAACAACATGAACAAAGATTCTTTTCAGATTTCACATTCTGACCATTTATTTCAGCTACAATATGTCGCTGACTCATACGGCCTTTTCTTATACGCATCAGCACACATTATCAAGGTTTTCTCTCTGACTACTGTCATTATATTTCAGCTTTTTTATCTATTAACCCTCCTGTCATCCTGTGGGTCAAAACTGAACCGGTTTAAAGGAATGGAATCACTTTAGATATTTTTAGGATTTTTTTGGAAGATTTTTACTCATTTTTTGAAAATATTTACAAGAATTTTCTTTCAAAAAAATTTAAGGGAAACTTTTAAGGAATTATTGGAATTTTCTTCCTGAAGGTTTTGCAAATTTTCAGAAATTTGGGGAAATTTTTGGGGGGATTTTTTTCAGACAAGGAAACAATATTTTTTGGTGTCCGTAAATGAAGACAACAGGAGGATTAATTCATTTAAGGTAACATCTCATATCTCCTGTGGTGGAATTAACACATCAGGCCTCATTTTATTGTGATGATCCATTGGATGCGTTCTCAGATGCAACAAGGCTTTCAGATGGAAACATTGTCTGAGCAAAATAAGAAAATACTTCAACTGAACTTATGGGAAAAATGACATTTGTTTTAATTTTAATTTTCTCAAACAACAGTCCACACTCTCCCTCCCTCTATGAGTCGGTAAATGCCGGCAGAATCCAGGCATTATTCTATCGTTTTTCATGATAGGCAAAAAAATGATGACGATATTGACAGATATTACATTTTTATGCTAACATCTGGCTGATATTATCGGAAATCCCTACTTTTAGCCCAAAGCATGATCCTTTCTAATGCTAACCAAGTAGTTTTGGTGCCCAAACTTAACCAGACAGACTAGAAACACACATGAACAGAAACAGAACTGGAAAGCAAAAGCCAAAACAGGACTTTCATTTAATTAATGCTGGAATAATAAAGCTCCAAGACGGACCTGAAACTGGAGTCAGAGAGTTTGCTCACTGCCACCACCGCCAACCCTTCTAGTCTCTAAATATGATTCGTGTCTCTTTGTGAGTGTCATATTGAGGCTCAACTGCATTTTAATTGGGCTGATAATGACTTATGGAGCTACTGGAAGCTGGAGGATTTCCCTCCTGGCCCATATGTGGGAATGATTGGTGATGATAGCAGCCATTTATGGGTCCTGAGCAGCGAATCCTGACTCGAGTCCTGGCAGAAGATTGTCTTCTTCAAGTCATTCCCCTGCTGTCTTTTCCACTACCGCTTTCACATAACTGCATAATGACCCACCGTTTCTATATTATGAAAACACACCACGTGTCCCCGCCTTCCTTCTTCCATTCAGCCTTTCATCCAAACACAAACTGTTCTGTCAGTAAATGCCAAACGTCGTGTCGCTGCGAGTCACCAGATGAATGAACTTCTCCCTGCAGCGCCCTTCTGTCTGTGTGTGTGTGTGTGTGTGTGTGTGTGTGTGTGTGTGTGTGTGTGTGTGTGTGTGTGTGTGTGTGTGTGTGTGTGTGTGTGTGTGTGTGTGTGTGTGTGTGTGTGTGTGTGTGTGTGTGTGTGTGTGTGTGTGTGTGTTTTATCAGCGTCGCTTTGCATCAACAGCCCTGATTGTTAATTTCAGGGGAGGATGTTCATTCACTGATATTTATCTCGTCTCGTCTAAAACGTTTCTGCAGCAGCAAAGAGGGCGACAAACCTCCTGTGTTTTAGCTGTGTTTTAGACGTGTTTTAGACGTGTTTTAGACGTGTTTTAGACGTGTTTTAGACGTGTTTTAGACGTGTTTTAGCTGTGTTTTAGACGTGTTTTAGCTGTGTTTTAGACGTGTTTTAGACATGTTTTAGACGTGTTTTAGCTGTGTTTTAGACGTGTTTTAGACGTGTTTTAGCTGTGTTTTAGACGTGTTTTAGACGTGTTTTAGACGTGTTTTAGCTGTGTTTTAGACGTGTTTTAGCTGTGTTTTAGACGTATTTTAACTGTGTTTTAGACGTGTTTTAGCTGTTTTAGACGTGTTTTAGACGTGTTTTAGACGTGTTTTAGACGTGTTTTAGCTGTGTTTTAGACGTGTTTTAGACGTGTTTTAGCTGTGTTTTAGACGTGTTTTAGACGTGTTTTAGCTGTGTTTTAGACGTGTTTTAGACGTGTTTTAGACGTGTTTTAACTGTGTTTTAGACGTGTTTTAGCTGTTTTAGACGTGTTTTAGACGTGTTTTAGCTGTGTTTTAGACGTGTTTTAGCTGTGTTTTAGACGTATTTTAACTGTGTTTTAGACGTGTTTTAGCTGTTTTAGACGTGTTTTAGACGTGTTTTAGCTGTGTTTTAGCCGTGTTTTAGCTGTGTTTTAGACGTGTTTTAGACGTGTTTTAGACGTGTTTTAGACGTGTTTTAACTGTTTTAGCTGTGTTTTAGACGTGTTTTAGCTGTGTTTTAGACGTGTTTTAGACGTGTTTTAGCTGTTTTTTAGACGTGTTTTAGCTGTGTTTTAGACGTATTTTAACTGTGTTTTAGACGTGTTTTAGCTGTTTTAGCTGTGTTTTAGACGTGTTTTAGCTGTGTTTTAGACGTGTTTTAGCTGTGTTTTAGCCGTGTTTTAGCTGTGTTTTAGACGTGTTTTAGACGTGTTTTAGACGTGTTTTAGACGTGTTTTAGCTGTGTTTTAGACGTGTTTTAGACGTGTTTTAGCTGTGTTTTAGACGTGTTTTAGACGTGTTTTAGCTGTGTTTTAGACGTGTTTTAGCTGTGTTTTAGACGTATTTTAACTGTGTTTTAGACGTGTTTTAGCTGTTTTAGACGTGTTTTAGACGTGTTTTAGCTGTGTTTTAGCCGTGTTTTAGCTGTGTTTTAGACGTGTTTTAGACGTGTTTTAGACGTGTTTTAGACGTGTTTTAACTGTTTTAGCTGTGTTTTAGACGTGTTTTAGCTGTGTTTTAGACGTGTTTTAGACGTGTTTTAGCTGTGTTTTAGACGTGTTTTAGCTGTTTTAGCTGTGTTTTAGACGTGTTTTAGCTGTGTTTTAGACGTGTTTTAGACGTGTTTTAGCTGTGTTTTAGCCGTGTTTTAGCTGTGTTTTAGACGTGTTTTAACTGTTTTAGACGTGTTTTAGACGTGTTTTAGACGTGTTTTAGCTGTGTTTTAGCCGTGTTTTAGCTGTGTTTTAGCCGTGTTTTAACTGTTTTAGCCGTGTTTTAACTGTTTTAGCCATGTTTTAACTGTTTTAGCTGTGTTTTAGCCGTGTTTTAGCTGTGTTTTAGCCGTGTTTTAACTGTTTTAGCCGTGTTTTAACTGTTTTAGCTGTGTTTTAGACGTGTTTTAGACGTGTTTTAGCTGTGTTTTAGACGTGTTTTAGACGTGTTTTAGATGTGTTTTAGACGTGTTTTAGCTGTGTTTTAGCTGTGTTTTAGCCGTGTTTTAGACGTGTTTTAGCCGTGTTTTAGACGTGTTTTGGACGTGTTTTAGACGTGTTTTAGACGTGTTTTAGCTGTTTTAGCCGTGTTTTAGCTGTGTTTTAGCCGTGTTTTAACTGTTTTAGACGTGTTTTAGACGTGTTTTAGCTGTGTTTTAGCCGTGTTTTAACTGTTTTAGCCGTGTTTTAACTGTTTTAGCCTTGTTTTAACTGTTTTAGCTGTGTTTTAGCCGTGTTTTAGCTGTGTTTTAGCCGTGTTTTAACTGTTTTAGCCGTGTTTTAACTGTTTTAGCTGTGTTTTAGACGTGTTTTAGACGTGTTTTAGACGTGTTTTAGACGTGTTTTAGACGTGCTTTAACTGTGTTTTAGACGTGTTTTAGACGTGTTTTAGACGTGTTTTATGCGTGTTACTGGCAACTTTGCAGGAGCCGCATATATAACATAAAATCCTGTGTGTCTGCAGTGAGACAGTCAAATCAGACCTCTCTGGGTTTACATTCTGTTGTCCAAAGCTGCTGTAAAAAAGGCTGCAAGGATCAGATGCACAGATTGAGCCTTTGTCCTTTTTACCTGCTGACCTGCTGCTCTGACTCAAACAAATTAGTGAATAAATGCATATTAATGTCATTATTTCTGGTATAACTGTCATCACCGCTGCTATTATTGGTATAGAAATGTAGATGTGGCATTTAGGTTTTGTCAGTAATTGGCAGAAGAAGGTTTTAATTGGTCAACTGCAGTAAAACTACACATTTAAACTGCTGGTTAACATGTTATGCTATAATAATGAAACAGTTCACAAGAACAAATGCAAACCTGCTGAAATGATCCAGTCTAGTTATGTAAAGCTATCCAGAGGCTATGCTCCCGTCTTTTAAACCAAGCCATCTGTGTTTACTTTGTGATAAATAAGAAGGACACAGCTTCTGTTTCTTCTAAACAAACTGCAGGTGCTGCTTTCTGGAAAAGAGGCTTTCTAACTGGAAACATTGAGCAGGAAAAGTTAACACGATAAGTCAAACTGACGTGAATTAAGATGAAAAGTTGAGAGTCGCAGCTTTAACAACAACGTCTGTCTTTTACAGAGTTTAGTCGTGTTATAGAGGGAAAACACAGATGGAGACGTAACATTAATTTCCATGTAGATTTGGAGATATGATGCATAAATCAGATTGTGGTAACATGATGCTCCGTCTATACGCCTGAAACATCTCTCTGATGTATGAAACTCTGGAAGCCTGAATCTGTGTTTTTGAGTTGGAGATGCGCAACTGTGGTGTTAGCTGTTTATTTTACTCACAATGTGTCTTCAAGCACATAAAAAAATCACTATACGGGCATGTTGACAAGTTGGAAAAACTAAATTTGTACCACAGAAGGTCTTAGGTCAGCCGTGGGTTCATGACGAAGCCTTAAAGTTGTGATAATTAAAAGCGTCTGCGCTGATCTGCACCATGAGTTTAAATGTTATTTCCTTCTCCTTGACAGGTTATTGCACAGAACTGAAGAAGCCAAAGGTCATCTTCATGATGGGTACGTACATGCAGACCTTCAACACACACACACACACACACACACACACACACACACCTCAGCCTGCCTCATTAAGAAGAGCTGAAAACACACACAGGATGATAATGAGCAGCTGCTGAGTGTTCAACAGGCTGTTAGTGGAACTGGCCTCATTCATATTAATACTGACTCACAGCGCAGATAGAAGTCTGTGTTCAGGAGCGTCTCATGCCATCAGTATGAAACATTTATCATTATGCAAAGATGATAACAGTGGAGGGAAATGAAAACTACAAAACAAGTCTTCAGATTGAGTTTCACACAAACTATCGTGATATTTTAACGGTTCCTTTTTATCAGTACTGGAACGCATTTTACTGACCGCTGCCTTTATTAAAATTGGCAAGAAAATTCTTGTAAATATTTCAAAAAATGAGAAAAAATCTTCCAAAAAATCCTAAAAATATCTAAAGTGATTCCATATATGTCAGTAAAGCTTCTAATATTTTATTTAAGAACATTCACATAAGAATCAACCAAAATCCAGCGAATTTCGCTGGATTTTGGATGATTTTTATGTGAATGTTCTTAAATATTTTTAACATTTCTTTTTTTCCACCAAAAAAATGTGGACATCAGAAGTTTCACTGTGAAAATATTTATTTTTTTCCACATTTTCAAACTTTAAAACGGGTCGATTTTGACCCACAGGACGACAGGAGAGTCAAGAAATTTACATTTTGTACTTTGACTTCTTGTTATTTCTACTTTACTACTAACCTGTGTGTAGTTGTGTATATTCCACTAACCTTTGTTTATTGTGTTGTACTCTGGCAAAATATTTACCTCCACGGATGAATAAAGAAGATCTGATCTTAGTGTCTTGTAAACCCATGAGGGATGGGCACACCTGTGTGCATGACACAAAAATAAAGAAATCAAGATAATCAAACATGTTCAGTACAAAAACCACAAAGAGGATCATTTGTGACAAAGATGCCTCCTATTGCTGTCATATTGAAGCTGATTATTTTGAGATATTTACCGTCTTTAGCGGGTTTGATGGTTTTAACGTCCCGTTTCCAAACAGCGTTCAAGTCCGACGTCTCCCAGAGCAGAAAAACACCAACACTGCTGTTCCTTCTCGCCTCTGGAGGAAGAAACTCCCTTATTTTTTTTTTGTCTTCAGTTGGTATTGAGTGACAGCGCCGGGAGGCAGCATGGCTCTGTCTGCTAACTGAAGACAAGACAGGAAGAAATAGGATTAATGAGAACGTCTCCATTAACCGCCGCCGACTCTGCAGCCACAGAAAAACACTGAAGATACGGCCATTAAAAGATTATTTAATCAGCACTCTGTCACACCCATGTGGGTTATTAGTGTTAAACCCCCTTTTCATGGAAACTAACACGACAAATCCTCCCTGATCTCAGCCACCACCAGTTCGTCTGAATATTGGACAAACAGGCGTCGAGCTTTTTCTCAGCAGATAATTGGAGAAAAATGTCACCTGCATGTTCGCTGCAACAACTGTCACCAGGACTCCTGAGCAGATTTTATCCCACGTAATGAGAGGAAGTCACTCCGGCTCACATTTTATTCTGTTTACAACCAGTTGTGATGGTGGTGTCGGTACAATACAACAGGAAGTGGGATTTGCCGGCAGCAGAAGGTGTGTTGGAGTTCAGATTTCCTGTGTTTGTCTCTGCTGATAAGACTCGAGTGTGGCATCATTATGTTCTTCCCTTAAGTTTAGCTCAATTCATCGTCCTGTGATCGCTGTCAACCCTTTAATCACCTGCTGCTGTGCCTGCAGGATGCTCGCAGCACCATGTAAAACAGGCGGCAGCTCTAGGAAAACTCATGAATATGACCAGTCATAAGTGTAGTGATGGATGTGAGTCACGTCTCTTTGGTTGTTGTGAAAAAGACCACCCTGACATTCAAATCACCTGGGGAGAACACATGGCACAAATGAAAGCCTAGAAAGCCTCCGTCAGGCAGCTTCTGAGCAACGTAACAATCTGTAAGCAGCTGCTTTATTATGAGCTCATGTACACATCCAGCAGCCACAGAGCAACAAATATGCAACAAAATTCATTTCCATGTTGTCCAGTGCAACTCCTGTAGTGGGTCCGTACTGATTTAACTGTAAAGTTTAGGGATCAGAACGGTTTTACTGCCACTGTAACTTCATAAATGCCCAATCTCACACTTCTAAAGAAAAGTGGTCCCAATCCACCTCTCCAGCAAGTTTTAGAAACATTTTCTTCCTGAAGGTTTTGCAAATTTTCAGAAATTTGCGGAATTTTTTTGCAGAATTTTTGGATTTTTTTTCAGACAAGGAAACAGTATTTTTTGGTGCCTGTAAATGAGGACAACAGGAGGATTAATTCATGGTCTCATGATCATAAAGAGCCTATTAGATGTTTTTTTTATGACCACTATGAGTGGCCCTCTTTATGAAATACAGCTGCCACTGCACTATCGTGTCACGGTGCAGTGGTGAACCCGGGCTGAGAACACAGACTCACAGCTGGATCAGGCAGAAAAACTGAATTTTATTTTAATACAGATTATGTATACAGAAAGAGTAGTGAGGAGGAGGAGGAGATCAGGAGGGAGCCCTGACATATTGTTGGAAAACTAAACTGTGTCACTTTCTGAGATGCTCATGTTAAAATGTTTAATCAAAAATCTTCCATGTGATGGTTTTTAGTCTAATATAATATGAACCCAGTCATTTGGTTTCGTTTTTTTGATTTTTAAGAGCTCTTTCAAAGCCCCAAGTTGCATCGCACTTTGCTTCTAAATAAATAACGTTCCTGTCCTCTGGCCAACCTTGTCTCCTCCACTCGCTCTTTTATCAACCGTCCTCACTGATGCTGCAGCTTCAGGGGAGGTTATCTGTCGGACTCTGGTCTCTTATCAGGTGGAGAACAGCTCAGAGTCAGTTACAAGACACCTATTTACCTTCTGAAAACTACTGTCAGAGGATCATCAGGGTGTCGGGGGACAGATCTTAGATTGATTCAATTCTTAAGTCAGAGTCTGAGGAGAAAACAAAAGCGCCAAATGTTTGTAAATGTACAGAACCAATAAGAAGTATTCAGCCTCTCTGGAAATGTTCCCTTTTTACTGCCGTTCAACATTAAATCATGGTCAGTTTAATTTGGCTTTGCTGACAAGAATTTACTAAAAGCATAATGCAGGGGAGAAGTCAAGGAAACATCCAAGTTACTGAACATGCCTTGGAGTACAGTTACATCCATCATCAAGACCTGGAAGTATGGCACCTGAAATAGACTAGTGAGGGAGGCCACCAAGACACCTATGACTCCTCTGAAGGAGTTCTAACCTTCATCAGTGCAGATGAAAGCCTGTTTATACAACTGTTGGCCAGGTCCTTCGTCAATCAAAGTTTTGGCAAAGAGAAAGCCACTTTTTAAAACATATTAAATCACAACTCCAGATCACCAGAAGCAGTGTTGCTGGGTCTGCTTATTTTAAATGACTGTGGGCTTGTTTTTCAGTTGCGGGTTGCAAGCACGGTGGTGGCAGCATCATGACGTGTAGCATGGTGGAGGCAGCATCATGACATGAAGCACGGTGGTGGTAGCATCATGACGTGTAGCATGGAGGTGGCAGCATCATGATGTGTAGCATGGAGGTGGCAGCATCATGATGTGAAGCATGGTGGTGGCAGCATCATGATGTGGAGCATGGAGGTGGCAGCATCATGATGTGAAGCACGGTGGTGGCAGCATCATGACGTGATGCATGGTGGTGGCAGCATCATGATGTGGAGCACGGTGGTGGCAGCATCATGATGTGGAGCATGGTGGTGGCAGCATCATGATGTGTAGCATGGAGGTGGCAGCATCATGATGTGAAGCACGGTGGTGGCAGCATCATGACGTGTAGCACGGTGGTGGCAGCATCATGATGTGGAGCATGGAGGTGGCAGCATCATGATGTGGAGCACGGTGGTGGCAGCATCATGATGTGAAGCATGGAGGTGGCAGCATCATGATGTGGAGCATGGAGGTGGCAGCATCATGATGTGGAGCATGGTGGTGGCAGCATCATGATGTGTAGCATGGTGGTGGCAGCATCATGATGTGTAGCATGGTGGTGGCAGCATCATGATGTGTAGCATGGTGGTGGCAGCATCATGATGTGGAGCATGGTGGTGGCAGCATCATGATGTGTAGCATGGAGGTGGCAGCATCATGATGTGGAGCACGGTGATGGCAGCATCATGATGTGGAGCATGGTGATGGCAGCATCATGATGTGGGAATGTCAACTTCTTTTTTGCATGTTAACGAGCATGAAACAGTTTCTAAACAAAACACAGGCAGTATTACAGCAAGTAAATTAATTTAAAATGTCAGTTGTGAATTGTGTTGACGCCTCATTTTAAAGTTGATAAAACCCAACTGCTTGTTCACTGAAGTTCTCAAACTACTTCAATTAAAAGTTGGTCGAGAGAAGTTTCAGCTGATGTAAAGTGTGTTCAGCCGTCCAGCATCTTTATAAAAGTGGAGGAAATGTTCGAGCAGTGTTCTGCCTCAGTAAGGAAAATGCTAATGTGAGGTTTTTACTTGTCATTTTCTCTCCGTTTCTGTCTTCTGTCTACATCCTGCTGAGCTCTCTCACCTCCGTCTCATTTTATTTCCCATCTCTGCAGAAAATTACCCCTTTTACCCTCGTAATCAGTCTTACATTTAAATAACGAAAATCCTGCTGCTGGTGCGTCAGGCAACAATGGTAATTTAGCACCGAGTGGTCCTGACTGGAAAACTTTTTTTTTTTTTTGGTGTTCAAGGATGCAATTAACCAGCAGTTACAGACGTGAAGGACTCGGTGCTATTTTCTCCACACTGAGTTGATTATTCAGTTATTCACTGAAAATTACCTGATATCTCAGATAATCATTTAATCGACGTGAAATTTAGCAAATAAAAATGGAAATAAGGCCTCCAGTGTCCATTTTATAGACAAGACCAGACTCTGAGTGGACAGTGATGGTAGCAGTTCTGGAAGGTCCCAGCACTTATTAACCATCTTAGTTTAGTCTGCAAGCTTTTAAAACATGCTGCCGTTTGTTTCCCAGGTTCAGTGATTAATTAAAATGAAAAATTACCTGACGATAGCTAGATCTTCAGAGGGGACATTAGTGTTTGCACAAAATGTCAAAGCAATCCATCCAACAGACATTTCTCCAAAAGCAGCAAGATGTCAGTCTGCCAGTGACTTTAGAGGAGATAATAACAATAACAGCACACTTTATCAAGATATATAGTATGGAAACACAACAGTGCCATAATAAAAGATAAACCTGTTTTTTTTAATGAAATAACTGTGCAAATATAAAGATGAATAAATAAAATAATTAACTAAAAAATATGGAAATAAAAAAGTAAAGGTTGTCTTTGATTTTCCCTTTGTTTTTACCTTTTGGGCTGAGCTGTCAATCAAATAGTTTTGGGCGTGGCTTTCTGTCCAGGTGAGCAGTCAATACCTGACAAAAATAAAAAACGAGACAAAACATTACAAAAACGAGACACAAAGCGACAAAAAAATGGACAAATGACACATCGAGACAAAAAAAGACACAAAATGACAAAAATAAGACAAAAAACACAAGCAAGATGAAAAGGAAACACAAAACGACAAAAGCGAGAAACAAAACAGCAAAAACATGAGACAAACAAAAAAAATCTGTCAAAGAACATGATGAAAAATAGATAAAATCTAAAAATGAGGCACAAAAACAAACAAATCAACCAAAATCCAGCGAATTTTGCTGGATTTTGGTTGATTTTTTTATGTGAATGTTCTTAAACATTTTTAACATCTCTTTTTTTTCCACCTAAAATGTTCAAAAATTTCCCAAAAATGTTGAAAATGTGGACATCAGAAGTTTCACTGTGAAAATTTTTTTCTCTCACGTTTTCAGACTTTAAAATGGGTCCTTGGTAAGATTTGGAGTTTTTGCAGTGCAATCAGAAATTAAAAATCTGTTGCCTTTTTTCATTTAGCTTTGAGGTTGTGATCCGAGACATTTTGCCAGCATCTGTAGAAATCTGAGGCATCTCAGAAGCTTTTCCTGCTGCAGCCCATTTGTCTTTGACACAGATTTAGCTTTACATAAAAGTACCACCTCCTGAGGCTTTGGGGAAAAGTAGAGTTATGTAGCAGGCCTGGAGTCACAAATTAAATTACTAAGGAGAATTTTTCTGCTTTCTTTGCCTTATTTCGTGTCTCATCTCCCTCTAACATCCTCCATCTGTCACTTTGGCTGTGGAGGAGGACGGCGCTGTGTTCACACATGGTGGGATGGTTCAGGCTTCTCCAATCCAAACCTCCACCTCACTGGATGAACAACAAGTCGAGTGCAAACGTCTGCCAAAGCTCAGCAAAGTGTCCGACTTTCAGAGCCGTAGACTTCTCTCTTTATATTCAAGTTTGGATTTTACACAATGAAAATGAAAAAGAGAAGAATGTTTGCCGCTCCCATCCATCAGATCTACCGGATTCATGTCTTCAGTGAGCAAACCAGCTTTATTCACAGTGTTCTGTTCCAAACGCTAATTATGAAATGCTTCACAGAGAGAACAAAAAGAATAAAGCAAGAAGTACAAATCAAAAGAATAAAGTTTCTTAAAAAGCCAAAGGAAACAAATGAGTTGTAAACATCCACTAAATTTAAACCAGTTCTGTTCTATCAGTCAGACAACTACTGGGGAGATTGTTATGAAATGTTTACATTCATGGTTCCCCAAAGCTGGATTCTAAAGGCTTCTTGTGTTACTTTTAATATTTTAGGTGAAATATCGCAGCAACTAATGGATGGATTGCCATGAAATTTGGTACAAACCTGCACATCCTGTTTAAGATTGTAATACATGTATGATGCTCTGTCTTTCATTTAGTATTATTTAGTAAATGTTAGCTTGTTAGCATTGTAGACTGAATGGTTGAGGGTTATCATGGCTGACCCTGAGCTCTGACTCCCACTTCCTAACAAGCTGGGATACGCCAAGACAATCATTTTAAAATGCTGTCATGTATTGTATAACAAAAAAAAAAAAAAAAAGGCTTGTTGTTGCTGTTGTTAGCATTTGGCTTCTGGGTACATCCAAACAGAGACGCTAGCATGGCTGCAGTCTAACTAGTTATTATCTGATGTGTTTTCTCCTCAGGATGAACTGAAAATATGATGCATACCGGAGATGGACACTTGAAAACTGTTCAATGGATCGTTCCTTACTTTCACTGAAATGCACCTGATGTAAAGCACAGAACAAAAATGCAACAGTTGGTTGCATCAAGCCTCCTGTTGTCTTCATTTACAGGCACCAAAAGATATTGTTTCCTTGTCTGAAAAAAACCCAAAAATTCAGCCAAAAAAATCCCCCAAATTTCGAAAAATTTGCAAAACCTTCAGGAAGAAAATTCCAATAATTTCTTAAAAGTTGTATTTTAAAAAAATCCCCCAAATTTGGCAATAAAATTCTTGTAAATATTTTCAAAAAATGAGTAAAAATCTTCCAAAAAATCCCAAAAATATCTCAAGTGACTACATATATATCAGTAAAACTTGTAATATTTTCTTCAAGAACATTCACAAAAAATGTAATTTTTTTGTGAATGTTCTTAAGAAACATTTTAAACATTTCTATTTTTTTCCACCAAAAAATGTTCAAAGATTTCCCAAAAATGTTGAAAATGTGGACATGAGAAGTTTCACTGTGAAAATTTTTTTTTTTTTCCACATTTTCAAACTTGAAAACGGGTTAATTTGACCTGCAGGACGACATGAGGGTTAAAAAGCCACACTCAGAGCATACAGTACAGAATCTGCAGCTACTCATGCTGCCATCAGGTATCTGCCGGGTTTTTCAACCACAAAGCATGTCGTAACGCTGCCGTAAAGCAAAAAAAACTGCTGCAACACTGATGTCCTGCTCAAGATTGTAATACATTTTTTATGTCCTTACTTTCATCAAGTTCAGATTGCCAAAGCGTTGAAAATTACACCTGCTAATGTTAGTAATAAGTCAATTTTTTATTTTGCAAATGCTCGGACAAAAGTAACTCAGACAGAAAACACGAGCACAAATAAGACTCTCAGACAATCAGATTCAGTTCATCTAAATTTCTGATGGGCTCAGTGAGGAGAAACTGGCTCTACTCACAGATCTGCTTAGTGCAGAGCAGACTAACAAGCCTCTGAGGGGTTTCTGGGTCATTATCTGACTTTCTGGCGGAGGTGTCAGGCAGCAGAGGAATACTTCCAGAGAGGAGGCGTGCAGCAGTTTGAGGCTGCTGAAATGAATGAAATCGGTGCTTCTGTGCTGAATGTGGAATGAATGAATCGTGGATTTGTTACAGACCTTTGCGACTTTACCGTCATTCCTGTGCGAGTCATATCAGCCTGTACAGAAATGGTGATGTTTGTTTTTGACTGCGAGAGGAGGCCAAGGACAACGTTGATGAATATGAAACCACGTCTGGAGTTTTATTACTATCCTCAAGGCTGCTGTTGATAAATGGCTGCTGCTCACAGCTTCATGGCCACGTAATACAGTTAACCTGAGATAATACCTGCAAGCAGCACAGCAGCTCATATTACATCCATAATGTGAAAAATGAAACCAGCTAAAAAGTAATTACTAAAAAAGATATCTGCTTTATGTTTTTCTATCTGTATGACTTTATGTGTGAGGGTCTTTGTACCAGTTTATGATTTATTGAGGACTGTTTGAAGGCTGCAACTTTTTTTTTATTAGCAATTATTCTGCGAGAGAATTTGAGAAAAATGATCCAGAAAAATGTCCCAACAAAACACTCCTCCTCACGACTCCCACATACTAAAGTGACACCTTCACATTTCTTCATTTGTCCAAAACTCAAAGATAACTCATTTAAATTTCATGCGAGTTAAAAGCTAAATCTTAACAATGAAGAAGGAAGATCCAGTAGAGTCTGATCTTGTATTGTCTCTCACTTTATTTCATTTTAATGGTCTGATTGTCCTGTTTCTGCTCTTGCAATGCTGTACACGCACGCTCGATTAACAGTTTTGGCTTTGAAATTCACTTTCTAATTAAACTGGACTTGATTTTTGCCTGAAAAGTTCAATCATTCAATCTGTTCAGCTCTTCTAAATTTATCTTCACACATTTTTTGAAACGACACGCTGCATTCACGTCCACATGCGGTTCGACGTTTAAGTGTAGCTTCAGTTTTGCTCCTAAAAATGAACCAAACCTTGAAATATTCTTGTGAACGTGATCAGAACATATTTTTACCGTGAAAGTTTTGATGTCCACATTTTCAAAATTTTGTCACATTTTGGTGGAAAAAAAGAATGTTTCTTTAAGAACATTCACATAAAAATGTTTTTGTGAATGTCCTTAAAATATCATAAGTTTCACTAATATATATGGAATCACTTTAGATAGTTTTAGGATTTTTTTGGGAAGATTTTTACTCATTTTTTGAAAATATTTACAAGAATTTTCTTGACAAATTTGGGGGATTTACTTATTTTTTAAAAATAAAATTTTGAAGGGAAACTTAAGGAATTACTGGAATTTTCTTCCTGAAGGTTTTGCAATTTTTCTGAAATTTGGGGAATTTTTTTGTTGAATTTTAAGATTTTTTTCCGACAAGGAAACAATATTTTTTGGTGCCTGTAAATGAAGACAACAGGAGGGTTAACACCCACATATAGACCCTCTCATGTTCACCTTCCATCTCCCGATTCTTCCTCCTTCTTGCCCTTCGGTTTCCTTCATGGTCTCCTCTCTGTCAGCAGATGGTTCCTTCATAGACTGATTCCCGCCTCCATCTGTGTCTCCAGGTGGTCCGGGCTCAGGTAAGGCCGTCCAGTGCGAGCGGATGGAGGAGAGGTTCGGCCTTCGTCGCGTCACTCTGGCAGAGCTGCTGTGCAACGAGCTGCAGTCTCACAGCGACAGAGGGCGCCACCTGCAGGACATCCTGGAGAGAGGAGAGCAGCTGCCTGAGGTCAGTGAGGGTCCATGTGAGTGAACGGAGAACTTAAAAGGTCCAGTGTGGAGGCTTTAGCGGCCTCTAGTGGGGACGCTAGCACCTGAATGCCCCTCGCTGCAGCTGCCCCTTCCAAGCATGTAGGACAGGGGTATCAAACTCATTTTAGTTCTGGGACCAACTGGGGGCCAGTTCTTCAACCCAGTTTGATCTCCAGTGGACCGCAGCAGTAAAATCAGAACATAACAACCGAGAAATAACCACAACTCCAATGTTTTCCTTTGGTTTAGTGCAAAAAAAATACGTTCTGAAAATGTTCACATTTTAGGAATTCTCTCTTTTTTACAAAACATCGTGAACAACCTGAAATTTCTCAAGAAAAATAAGTGCAGTTTAAGAGCATGTGGGACGACATGAGGGTTAAGAAAACGGCACACCTTTCACTACAGATGCTTTCTAGTGTCACTCCTTCATTCCATTTCACACAGTTATCCACAATTCTTTTATCTTTTATCATTTATTACTGTCTGCCAGATCCCTTGATTCAACCACCTTTTGTTCTGTGTTGTATTACCTTCTGTTACTGATTAGCAACCAAATGAACCACTATTCTCCCTTATATTTACATACAGCCTCCTCCCTACTCTCTCACCATCCCTATAAAATGTGGACTTTCCAAATGCTCTGGGTCGGTTTACCTTCAGACTCCTGCTGTGTTGTTAGAATACCAATAAACACCAAACTACAGCAAACTTCCAAGGACTAAGAGTGAAATTTCTTCAACAAACTCTAGAAGGCAGTAAATGTTGCAAACTTTCAACCGTTTCCCTAAAGAGCCAAGCAGACCTGCCTTCTTTCATGATTCAGTCTGGATGTAAACTCACAATAAATTGAGGTATGAAGTCCTCATTTACAGTAAAATCTTCATCGAAGCTTGATATTTCCAAGATATAGGTTGTGCAGGTTGTCGTTGCCGTTTCCTGCAACAAAATGGATTTTAAAAACAGTAACAGATAGAGGAGACAAAGCGAACAGTGCAGGATTCTACCTGCAGCCTCCAAACTGTGAGTCCAACCAGCAGGAAACTCACCCAGATTCACTTCATGTCACTCATCATTCATCTCGTCATGAATTTCATCCTAAAAATGAACCATTCCAGGTAAAGTGCTGAGATGCTGCAGATAATTCAGCCCTGTGTGAAAACCTTCCACTGCAGGAACTCAGACACATTTAGCATTTAGAGCCTTTATCTGCACCGTTATCTGGGGAGCAAATAATACATCGTGTTCGGTAGATACTCCTGATTGGTCCTGAAAAACTGCTGTGCGGATCTCCAAGCTGATTGGTTGAACTTAGAACAAAAACAACAACATGCTCCATTTCCCATCGAGTAGCAGCCAAACTATCGACAATGTAAGATCCATCACACAGAAGAAGACGTCAAACCTCCAGAAAAGACGGTAGATTCATTCTAATGCTCATTCAGTTTAACAATCAGAGAAATAACCCAAAAAATAACCTTTACAAGCAGGAAATGTGCACATCTAAAGCAGGACTTCAACTGTCTCGTCTTGGAAAAATGTTTCTTGTGCCACAGGATATTTTTTGTTGGAGCTCATCAGTGGACAAAGTGGATGTAATGCTGACTTCCCACTGCAATAAATAATTCATCTCTAATTTGCAGCATCAGCCATCTGGGTCCATCATTTTGGACACCTTTCTGCAAGTACTGGCAAGAAAAGACAGAAGAGAGTTTTGATCCACAGAACCGTAAAAACACAGAGTGCCCATTTTTCAGAGGCGTAATTTCTTCCCATTTATGAAACAAAAAGTGCATTTTACTGCCAACTGTAGCCGAGGATTGTGTCTGTGAGTGTTTGGAATTAATATAAGAGCAGGTTTTCAGTACAAAAAGCGACAGCAAAATGCCACTGATCAGAAAATCAAAGAATAAAAGACAAGCAGCCCACACTGACAGGTGATCTGTGGGAGGACATGTGCCAAAGCCGACAGCTGTAAACACAGCAACAGAAAACAGAAAAACAAGATCTAGCAGATGGTTATTTAATGAAGTAAGAAGTAGTTCAGGTAGAAAGTAAGAAAAAATACTCAAAGATGAAGCAGATTTCACAAAATCCTGCCAGATTCCTGACCAAGAGCACAGAAAAAGGGAGAAGCTGAAATATTCTACAGTCGTGAGCACTTCAAATCACACAGATCTTCTCCACAGTGAAGCAGACAGGCCTGACAGACTGTAAACCAGATAAATTATGAACATCTCCAACACTCTCAGAGGGGAACTGAGCAAAGTAAACCCATCATCAGGGCAGGGATGCCTCTTCATTCCTGCAGACGGTGGACGATCTGTTGACGGTTTACCGACACTCATTAAATGTCACTGTGACGAAGTTAACGAGATTTTCTAATAGCAAAACAACAGCAGCAACAGCAGGTCTGCAGTGACATAAAATAAGCAGACACACGATGAGAACCGTATGGAGACAGTTAGTGGTTGAGTTGGATCATCAGGAAGGATTTATGGATCATCAGGAAGGATTTATGGACCCAAAAACTTTCACAGAGGATTTGGAAAACAGAAATCATGCTGAGTGAGTTTCATCAACGTTTAGAGCTACAGAAGGATGGATGGATGGATGGATGTGTTTCCTACAGGTGGAGAATTTTACTCATGCTGGGGGGTAGCTTGAGTAAAATTCCTGTCGTTTTACGATGCTACAATTTACAGAAATCTCCTGAACACCTCATGTGCATCAGAGGACGCTGCTTTTCAGTCTCAGACGACTCAAACAACTGTGACCAAAAATGAGTTTGACAAGATTGAAGATGGCGTCAAACAGAACTACACGTGACAAACTGGCATTTTCCCATGAGTCGTGTGGTTTCTACAAAACACATGACATACTTTTGAACGTGAAAACATCCAATAAATGCATTTTTTTTATTCTATATAAAACGAGATGCCGAATTCACTGCTTCAAGCTAAAGGACAAACTACAAGTTTAGGAATATTCTCCATCAAAAACAAAAGGAATTTTCTTCTCATAATCTTGTGTGAACAGATGTGTCAGACAGAAAACATCTGGAATCCAGTGGGCCAGAGGTTGGGATCACGTCAACATCTGCTCAAAGCATCTTCACATCCTTTAGTGGAAAAAAAGGAAAATACAAATGCTTAGTTTTTTTAAAAGGTAAACTTTCCAGGATTGACAACAAAGTGCAGTGAAATTAAACAATGAAATTGGTGAAGAGCAACCAATGAAACAAGGACTCAGACAGGGATGTGTCACCTGACCTGCTCTCCTCTACAGTCAAAACATCATGAGGAAAATACAAGACCTACTGGGAGTAACCATCAGAGGTTATAACATAAATAACACACGATATGCAGACGACACAGTGCTGATAGCAAACAGTGAAGAAAACTTACAAACCATAGTATCCATAAGTAATACAGAGACTTGGTCTATCTTTAAACAAAAAGAAGACAGAAATAATGGTAATTTCAAAGAAAAATATCATCTCAACCTGTAACATAGAATTAAACCAAGAAATACTGCAGCAGGTTCATCATTTCAAATATCTCAGTTCATGGATAACATCAGATGGATGATGTGAAACAGACATCAGATGTAGAGCAGCAATGGCAAGAACAGCATTTACAAAAATAAAAAATATACTTACGAATAAGAAAATAACCATTAGTATCCGTATGAGGACTCTCAGCTGCTACATCCTACCAGTTCTGATGTGAATCTGTCAACATAAATAATAAAATGTCAAACAGAATCACTGCAGCAGACGTGGTTTTACATGCTGCGTATATCTGACATGGACAGAATAACCAATGAAGACGTTTTAAAAATACTGAACACAAATTACACACTCCTGAACAAAAACAGGAAACGGCAAGCAACATTTTTTGGACACATCTTAAGGAAGGAAACCCTGGAAAATATCGTCAAAACTGGAAAAATTAATGGGAAGAGAGGACGAGGCAGACAGAGAATGAAGATGATAGATGACTTACATCATTGCTACATATGAAACCATCAACAGTCACAATTCAGAGAGCAAAAGATCGGAGGATCTGGAGAGAAATGATCGCCTACGCTGAATGGCATGGCACTGGCTTGATTGAAACTTTCCAGGACAATTCATCTAGGTATGTAAATTCTAGAGAGGTTTTTATCAACAATAGCAAAATAAAACAAAAAAATATATCATATAGCAGTGCTTGGACGCGTACATCTGGAAGAGGCATCGTGTCAGAAAAACAAAGTTCTTTTATCCATGAAAAGACGGATCTGATCAATGTCAGACACACTTCAGTGACGTCTTCACATTAAGGATATGCCAAACCCAAACCCAGGAACAGACTGGATGTTATCACGGTATTATTTAATTATTCGGTGTCAGCAGGAAGACAAGCTGGGTTTGTTTTTGACTTCTGTTGCCACATGTTTATATGAAATAGTTTTCAGTAGCAGCTGCTTCATCAGCCCTGGGCAACTGATTGGATGGAGAGCAAAGACACAGGAGATTCCTGAAGAGAATGCTTAAGAACGGTCACATTCTGGAGCCCAAACGTTCCCGGATAGACCAACAAGACGTTCCCCAGAGGACAAACTCTAAATAAAAAGGGTCTCCCTAAGAGTCACACTGAGTTGGGTGCCAGACAGGAGGATGAAAGTTATTCTTCAAATGTCACTTTAAAACATATTTTCATAACTAATTGCAGAGATAGCCTAAATCCGTTTCTACAAACTCACACAAGATAGGAGAGAACCAATTTAAAGTTCATGATTTAAATGAGGTTTTATCCAACCCCAGCCAGAATCATCCACAAACTCAGGAAAAAAACTCAACAGAATCCCAACTGCAAGTCAGAAACAGAAACAAACGATGCTATTTTCAGTGTCCTGATCTTAAAAAACAATTTTAAAAAAGCAAAAATAAAAAATTCAGTTTCAGCAAAGTTCACTCAAAGCGTTTTAGTTCACTAGACTTTGTTTCAGAGCCCATCAGTTCAGGTTTTAAGGGATGTGGGTGAGTTTATGTGTTGTGAGGCTTAAGGAGGGCAGGTTAAAGGCTAATCTGAGGGATAGTACACCTTAAACTTAGCCAAAACAATCAGGAAAAATCACCCCCAAAAAAACAAATAAAAAGGGAGACGTACCTTAACCAGGCAAGCAGCCAAAAAGGTGCTTCAACAAACTGTGTCCAATCTGCCCCTGGATCAGGTCGTCATCAGCTTTTCTTTGTTTCCCAGAAGCTTCCACAGATTCAGCTGCTTCTTGGATCCAAAGCTGCTCGGCTTACTTTCTCTGTGTCACAATTTTAAAGCAAAGAAACTGGATTATTTCTCCAGAGATCTCCTGTTTCTCCTCTCCTCACTCTGTCCTCCTCCATGCTTCCTTTGTTATCAGCAGCTCACAGGTGTGTCTGCTTCATGACCTCACTTCCTGCCTACACTTCCTGTCAGGTGGGAAAAAGTTTAACAAAGAAAATGACTTTACATACAGTAATCTGAACTTAAAGGTCCTATTTTAGCATCATCACACTGGACTGACATTTCATTCAGGAAATTCCAGTAAAATAAGAAAGAAAAAAAGCACCAATATAAAAGTCAAATAAAAGTGAAGCAGCTACTGCTGGCTCCGCCCCTTTCAGGAAGAAGACTCTCTGTATTTGTGATTGACAGCTTGGAGCAAAACAGTGACCCAGGACTTTTTTTTCCTTCTATTTTTTTTCTCTGAGCAATTATTTTACATGAATTTATCACTGAATTCACATCACGGCTGTTGTTCTTTAATTCATTTCTCTATTATTTTCATTGTTCAACATCAAAAATACAAAAATATGTAAATTAAAAACAGCTTTATTGGGATTTTGGTTGTATTAAAATGCAGTTTATGTGAGAGAAGAATAAAGATGAAAACACTGGCTGAGTTTGGTGATTTAACACAAACTAGACCAAAAAACCTACAAAAAAGAGACACAAAAAAAACAAAACGAGAGACAAATTGACACAAACTGGACACAAACAACAAAGAACAGAAATGAAATGCAAAATGCCAAATTCAGACGCAAAAAACGTAAAAGAGACGTTAAATGACAAAAAACAAACACAAAACAATACAAACAGGACACAAAAACGACACAAAATGACAAACAAGACACAAAAGGAGACACAACACAACACAAACTAGACAAAAACTACAAAAAAGAGACACAAAACAATATTAACAAGACACAAAACGACAAAAACCAGACACAAAACACACACAAATGGGACAGAAAACCAACACAGACAGAGGTGACAGTTTGTCCTCATGTCCAGCTTCCTGGTCCTTCATCAGGCTGCAGAGATCATGATAGATAGATAGATAGATAGATAGATAGATAGATAGATAGATAGATAGATAGATAGATAGATAGATAGATAGATAGATAGATAGATAGATAGATAGATAGATAGATAGATAGATAGATAGATAGATAGACTATAGATAGATAGATAGATAGATAGATAGATAGATAGATAGATAGATAGATAGATAGATAGATAGATAGATAGATAGATAGACTATAGATAGATAGATAGATAGATAGATAGATAGATAGACTATAGATAGATAGATAGATAGATAGATAGATAGATAGATAGATAGATAGATAGATAGATAGATAGATAGATAGATAGATAGATAGATAGATAGATAGATAGATAGATAGATAGATAGATAGATAGATAGATAGATGTTAATGAATCATTTCAAGCAAACTGTTTTCTACATTTTCTTATTTACAGAACGTCTCATGAAAAGTTGCATCTGAAGCGAGATGTTAAACCAACACCCACGCTGTGTGACACGTTCCCTCGTCACTTAAACACGACGACTCTAGTTTATTCTGAGTCTATCCCACACACACCATGCTGCTGCCAGGATTACACACCTGAGCAGTGAATGTGTATTCATCCGCCTTCACAAATAGTCCCCAACAAATGCGCCGGATGTAGATGTTTTGTTGAAAAGCCTGCCATTGGTCCCCTTGCCTCCTTTCACTACCTACATGTTAACCTGTTACAGCAACAACCTGAACAACCCACAGGATGGAAACTATCAGGTCTGATGCAGATTTACCTGGAAATGTCTTCTCCACACCTGAAATGATTCAGCGTTTAAATCAAGATTGAAGGAACGATTTGCATTGTGCAATTCCTGTTTAGTTCTATTTACTGCCTAAAAGCAACGTCCGTGCATGTTCGCCCAATATTTAGCAAAAAAAGTTTCATTTTGCTATCAAGTTCTGTCAAAACAAGTTTGTACTGTCATCACTTCCAGCGATGGGGCACCATCACTGCATCCTGGGCTAAAAATCACCCAGAATGAGTGGAACTGGTTTGAAGAAATGCGTGAGTGAAAATGAAAAAAATGCAGCCAGACCATTTTACAGAACTGTGGAGATTTGTCTGATTATAATTTGTCGTGTTGTGTCTCATTTTTTTCATTTTGTGTCTCGTAATAAAAACCTGTGAAAAAGTAATTGTCCCCCAATCCATCATCCATCCATCATCCATCCATCCATCCATCATCCATCCTTCATCCATCCGTCATCCTTCTATCATCCATCCAGGCATCCATCCATCATCCATCCATCCACTCATCCATCATCAATCCATCTGTCCGTCTGTCCATCTGTCCATCATCCATCCGTCCATCCATCATCCATCCGTCCGTCCTTCCATCTGTCCATCCATCATCCATCCATCCATCCACTCATTCATCCATCATCCATTCATCCATCCATCCACCCTTCCATCCATCATCCATCCATCCACTCATCCATCCATCATCCATCCATCCGTCCGTCCTTCCATCTGTCTGTCCATCATCCATCCATCCATCATCCATCCATCCATCCATCCTTCCATCTGTCCGTCCATCCATCCATCCACTCATCCATCCATCATCCATCCATCCATCCATCCTTCCATCTGTCCGTCTATCATCCATCCATCCATCCATCCATCCCTCTGTCCTTCCATCTGTCCGTCCATCATCCATCCATCTGTCCTTCCATCTGTCCGTCCATCCATCCATGCATCCATCCTTCCATCATCCATCCATCCACTCATCCATCCATCCATCCATCCACCCACTCATCCACCCATCCATCATCCATCCATCATCCTTAAAAACTCGGCTAAATAAAGCTAAAATCATCTGCAAGTCTAGTTTTCACTGAGTCACAAAGAAGTTCTATTTTCAAGTTCTTTCTTTCTTTTTTTTCTGTTCCTAAATAGACACAGCAATAGGAAACACGACCTCAGGAGAATCAGAAACTATCAGGCTTTTTAAAAAAGTGCTGCACTGAAGGGATTTGCAGGCCGTAGAAAGACGCCCACGCTCAGATTTGCTCTAACTTTTGTCGTCTCGGCGGAGAAACCCAGCGGCTTTCAAGCACGGCTCAGCTGTCTAAGCTTCTTACTGCACATTAAGGTCATGTCCCATGTGTTCTCCAGCATAAGCACTGCAAAATGCTTTTTTTTTTAATGCTGTGTCACTGAGACAGCTCTATGGAGAGAGAGAGAGGAGCAGTGATTTACAGGAGGATGAATAATCCCACAGTGGAATTACTGAAGCGCACCTCTCCAGGTTCACAGCATCACTAAAGCCGCCGCCCACATCAGAGTTAAGGGTCTGATCCCACAGCGAGATAAAACGCTGTAAAAATGATAGGGGGAGTGTTCCAGTGTCGCTGTTCTGTTGCCTGGCAACGCAGAAGGTTTATTATTATCTGTGAAACATCCTGTCAGCGACATGTGTGCTGCAAGACTTCACCGAATGGAGGGTTTTGTGCAGCCAAACTGTAAAAATCCTCAATATTTCAAGTGTTAAATGACCAGAAGGGAGAGTTCAGAGGTTTGATTCAACCTTTAAAGCTCAGTCCAGGTTTCACTATCAGACATGAATTCCTTCCATCCATCCATCATCCATCCATCATTTCATCCATCCATCTGTCCTTCCATCATCCATTCATCCTTCCATCCATTCATCCTTCCATCCATCATCCATCCATCCATTCAGTCATCCATCCATCCATCCTTCCATCATCCATCCATTCATCCTTCCATCCATCCATCATCCATCAATCATCCTTTAATCCATCCATCATCCATCCATCATGCAACCATCCATCCATCCATCCATCATGCATCCATCCATCATCCATCCATCCATCCTTCCATCATCCATCATCCATCAATTCATCCTTCCATCCATCCATCATCCATCCATGCATTCATCATCCATCATCCTTCCATCCATGCATTCACCCATCCATAATGCATCCATCCATCCATCATCCATCCATCATCCATCATCCATCCATGCATCCATCCATCATGCATCCATCCATCCATCATCTCTCCATTAATCCATTTCTGTCCTGAGTCTGTTGTCTTGAATCAGAAACTACTTCTAGTGTTTCTCCTCCTTCTTCCTTCCTGTGAGTTTTTCTCTGCAAAGTTAAAATCACCTCATCAGTAAAAACACAGGAAGGAAACGGACGGTGCAATCTGAGGCAGATAGATTTTAGTTGCAGTCAGTTTTAATCACACTTATCGATGAGGACGTCTAGCAGCAGCGTTATCTGAGAGCTGCAGAGGTTTCCAGCTTGAAATTGATTGTTCTGGATAGTTTCTGATACAGTCAGGTGGAGAAAAACACTGAAATAAAGCAGAGACGTGTGCAGATGTCATAAATATCTGTGGTTTATGTATTTCAGGCAAATCAGACATGATTGAACAGAAACTGCTCTCAAAATGTGACGATTTGAGATCAATATACGTGCATTAATCATCCTTTCATGTTTCTCAGTGTTATGAAGTGATCAGAGGGCTGTATGTGATAAATAAGTCTGTTTTTGTGTGTTTGTGGTGTGCAGGACTCGCTGCTGGAGCTGCTGTGTGACGCCGTGGCGTCGTCGCTACGGCAGGGAAAAGGTCTGGTGATCAGCGGCTTCCCCAGAGACCTGAGGCAGGCGGAGGAGTTCGAATCCAAGGTCAGGAACACGAACAAAAGGAGGAAAAGGCTCCAGAAATCTGCAGGAACATCAGAGAGAGAAGAGCGAAGGAGTCATTCTGATAGCACTTCATTAACCCTCCTGTTATCTTCATTTATGAGCACCAAAAAATATTGTTTCCTTGTCTGCAAAAAATCCCAAAAATTCAGCAAAAAAAAAATCCTCAAATTTCTGAAAATTTGCAAAACCTTCAGGAAGAAAATTCCAATAATTCCTTAAAAGTTTCCCTTAAAAGTTTAATTTTAAAAAAAAAATCCCCTAAATTTGGCAAGAAAATTCTTGTAAATATTTTCAAAAAATGAGTAAAAATCTTCCAAAAAATTCCTAAAAATATCTAAAGTGATTCCATATGCATCAGTAAAACGTCTAATATTCTCTTAAGAACATTCACATAAAAATCAACCTGGATTTTGGTTGTATTTTTTGGTTTTTCAAAGAATTCCCAAAAATGTTGAAAATGTGGACATCAGAAGTTTCACTGTGAATTTTTTTTTCCCACATTTTCAAACTTTAAAACGGATCAGTTTTGACCTGCAGGACGACACGATGGTTAATGGAAACATGCTGTGATATATAGAACATCACTACTGTCGTTTTTACATTTATTTCTGAAAAACAATTCCAGTTTTCTCAGTTTCTACTGATAATGGAAACATGCCGTCATATTTATAACGTGGTGATTTTTGCATTTATTTCATGTAGAAAATACAGTTTGGACCTGATGGAGACGTGGTTTAATATTCATGACAGCAGAATGTTTTCTAAAAATACATGCATTAAAAGTTAAATACACGGGTCAATATAGAGTTGTGGGACTTTTTGTATCATAGTTGATATTTTAGTGATATCCAGTCATTTTTTTATTAATAAGTGATTGTTTCCATAATCAATAATGATGGAATTTGTAAAGACATGATCATAATGAACATAAAAAGCATTATTTTTTTTTATTTTTAATAGAAATGTGTGCAGATATATCCCATGGACTTTTAGGTCCCTCAGTTATAGATTGATCCGTATTAACTGTTGTGCTGATAATGAAGAAATGCTGTAATATTCATAATAGGTCACACAAACTTTGTTTTCTCTGGTGTTTTCATGTAAATTTTCACGCAAAACTAAAATTTCTTTAAAGGTTAAAACTTTACAGTAAAATATGGAACGAAGCACATTTCAAATCAATAACATCAACACATTTCTTTACCGTAAATGAGGAGATCTTTCCTGCTGCTGCTTTGCAGACGTTGCAAAGTGAGCGCCTGAGGTTTGGTCCTTCATCTGCTCCTCTTCTGTCCATCAGATGGGTGAACCCGGAGCCGTGTTCCTGCTCAGCTGCTCTCCAGACTCCATGTCCAGCCGCCTGCAGAGTCGCAGCAGATCCAGAGACGACGTCCTGCACCGGAGGGCCGAGAGCTTCAGCGGCGACAGCCAGGCGGTGGCGGCTCACTACCAACGCAAGAGGCTCCTGCACACGGTAAAAAAAATAAAATGAATGAGACGGGTTCAGTTCAACTCCCCACTGAGGCTGAACGGCCCTCAGATGATGTTTCACCCTCCTGCCGTCCTGCGGGTCAAAGAGACCCATTTTAAAGTTGGAAAATGTGGAGAAAAAATATATATTTTCACAGTGAAACTTCTGATGTCCACATTTTCAACATTTTGTCACGTTTTGGTGGGAAAAAAAGAAATATTAACAATGAATGTTTCTTCAAGAATATTCACAGAAAAATTACCAAAATCCAGCAAAATTCATTGAAATTTTTGTTTAACAGTGAGATGCTTTGTGTTTCCTTTTTGTCTCGCTTGTGTTCGTCTATTTTTTTTTGTTTCTTGCTTTTGTCGCTTCGTGTCTCGTTTTTGTTTTTTGTCTTTTTTTGTCTGACTTTTGTTGTGTTGATCCTCCAGTAAATCCTCTATGGTTCAGTTCCAGTTGACTAAATGTTGTGTTCCTTTGTCGACACTGTGATCTGGAAGTTGTAATGTGGAAATGATAAACTGAGGCTGAATGTTGCTGAAAATGAATTTATTTTTAAGAAATGTCAGTTTGTTCATGACGTTTTGTCAAAAGATAATTCCTTAAATGTGAACATTTTGCACTAAAACTGAGGGAAATGTTTGGACTTGTGGTTATTTATAGATTATTCTGCTGTGGTTTTACTGGTCCGGTCCACTGGAGGTCAAACTGGGCTGAATGTGGAACCTGGACTGAGATGAGTTTGACTCAAACTGATGCTTGTTTTTGTGCAGATCGACGCTGAGCGGTCGCCTGATGAAGTCTTCGCCCAGATCTGCCAGTCCATGGAGTCTCCATCCACCTTCTGAGACCTTCAACACCCCCGTCTCTCTGCCGTCCAGGAGGTCCAACCCTGAAGCCCCCTTCTGTCCTCCATCTGCCCCCTGAGGAGACTCAAACCTGCACCAGACTGTCGCTCGTTGAACTCCAGTGGTTTGCATGTTTTCACCTGCGATCAGTGAAAGTCTCTCTCTCTCTCTCTCTCTCTCGCCTGGTTGTTCTGCTTCTCCTTCCCTGCATCTCCTCTTCCTCTGTCTTTCTTTCCCTCTGCTGCCAGCTGCCCGGCCGGGGGCAGATCACCGAGGAAACCGCCTCCCTGCTGCGGCTGAGAGCTGAATGTGAAACGTGTGAACGGAGGTTTTTATTTTTCTCTTCAGCACCGAGCTTTATATCGTAACACGCATGCCAGAGTTACACTTCTAAGCTTAAACTGCCTTTTGTGAGTTCAATAAGAAGCAGAAACGAATTAAAGCGCATTGAGATGACCACGTTTGTATGTTTTGGGTTTTTTCCTGAGCTCATCGTACAGGTGCTTGTTTCCAGTCTGGTATTTAACATTCAATAAAAGCCAGTGCATTTGCTAAAACGGAGGAGTTCTCAGTGTGGTGCTTTTGGTTTCTGAGCCGATCTGACAGCGCCATCTGCTGGAGAGAAGATCGAAGCAAAGAAAACAGAATCTTCAGCTCAGTGTAGTGCAGACATTTAGGGGATCAGGTGCTCAGTGTATAGAACCTCTGGCTGCTTTAATGTAACAGTCTGAGATCTGAAAAAATAAAAAATCAGGAACACATTTTCTGTAACGGCATTTATTTTAACATCTTAATAACACACAAAGGGTCAATAAAACATTGTACCGTAACAATTGGTAAATTAAAAGAGATCAACATCAGGCTACAACAGAAAGCTACTTTTTCTGTTTGTCATTTAGCAAATCAGTCACAGCAAGTGTTGCCTCTATCTAATGTAGGCTAATAATGAACCTACACCAACTAAATGTTCAGTTCTAGTATCCTGATCATATGCTGGACCAGTTCACCCAATAACACTGGCTGTGAGGTCATCGTGGTCACGTGATGTCGGTTAATTGATTATTATTATGGGTAGTCCAGCTTGTTCAGCAGGGGGCAGTTGTCTAATTCAGGTAGGGTTGTTTAGGCTGCATGAGAGGCTACTTCACAACAGAGACCAACAAATGCACCGTGGGGCAGCTGAGGCTGATGGACACTGGATTCATTTCCATGTTTCCTGGATGGAGGCTGTACAGCTGCTGCTACACGACTGTTCACGTGACCAGACGGGGCGAGGCACGGAACGGAACGACACGGCACGGGTCGCGTGTGTGTGTAAATTATTTATTAGGGTCCGAGCACCAACGGTGCGAAGACCCTATTGGAATGCAAGGAATTATTTATTATTATTTTACGGACTTTTGAATTGCATTTTTGGCGGCATTATCATACCCCAAAATGCGTCAAATTTGGCATGCTCATCAGGACTGCCGAAAAATTTGATATTTTATGGGAGTTGCGCATGCGTGTGGCAAAATGGCTCCATAGCGCCCCCTACAATGTTGCAAAAAATGGTCATTAGGTCAACTGGCAGAGTGTTTCATCTACAGCTACAAAATTTTGTAGGCATATTCAACACATCAGGAAACCCAAAAAAGTCAATCATGACCACGCCCTAAACCCAACAGGAAGTCGGCCATCTTGAATTAGCTGTAAATTTTTTAAAATTAATAACTCATTCGGGATGAGTCCGAGATACCTTAAATTTGGCAAATATATGCAACAGTCCTCCCTGATGAAAAGTTATCAAATTGCTCCGCAAAAGTCAAAGGGCGTGGCCATGGCGACTCCCAAAAATACTGATCCTTCGCCATGAAACAGGAAGTGGGGTCTAAACCTCTTGTACATGCTCCAATCTGCCTGAAATTTTACATGTATGATCAGTGTACTGCCCTGACGACATCCATGTATTTGTATACATTGACAGGCATAGCGCCACCTTGTGGTAGCAGGAAATAGACATTTTTTTACACTTTGATGTACTATTCTTAGCACGTTGATCAGATTCACCTCAAATGTGGTGACATAAGACTGAACATGTTGATGATGATTCCCAGAGAAAATGGTGACTCGTTGTCAAGGGGCGTGTCTGTGGCGGCACGGCGAATTTCGATTTCTCGCCAGGAAAATTTAATTTATTATATCTCAGCTGGAAAGGGTCCAATCTGAACCAAACTTCATGTGACGGACACCTGTCCGGTTCTGAACACATCCACACTCATAAATTTAGAAATAGTCATAGCGCCACCTATTGGCAACAGGAAGAAATTGTCATGACATTTGCACATGCCATTGCTGGAAACTTTGTCAAATCATTCTGAAAATTGGTCAGCTCAGTGATTCCCCCTTGACGATGCCACAGTGTGAAGATTTTGACGATTCATAAAACGTTGTTGCCGTGGCAACGTATCGTTATCGTAATAAACAAAGTACTTTTTGACAGGTTAGGAATGCTCATATGCTCACTAAAATTTCCACACACATCAGGACTCCTGAAATATTTGATATTTTAGATAAATTGTCCATGACTGTTGCAAAATTGCTCGATAGCGCCACCTGGAAAATTTCAAACATTTACTAAGGGCCGTATGTGTCACCTACAGTTCTGAAACTTGGTAGGCATATGTAACTCGTCAAGACGCACAAAAATGTAATTGACACCCATGCTCAAAACCCAACAGGAAGTCAGCCATTTTGAATTATATGTCATATGTTTTGACGAATTTGGGTCATTTTTGTACATTGTCAAAAGCTATAAACTCAAACAGGGTAACAGCGAGAGAGCTGAAATTCGGCCAGGATGTATTCCAGGCATGGGTGATCAAAAGTTATCAAAATGCTCCACAAAGGTCTGAGGGCGTGGCCATGGCGGCCTCCTGAATTTTGATGCTTCGCCATGAAACACCAACTGCTGTGTAACTGCCCTAAACATGCTCCAATCTGCCTCAAACTTTACATGTATGACCAGAGTCCTGCCCTGATGACATTCACATGCTGAAATACAGCCACAATCATAGCGCCACCTGTTGGATGGACAGGAAATGCTGTATAACTAGCCTGTACATGGTCCGATCTGCCTGAAATTTTATATGTGGGATCAGAGTCCGACCCTGATCACATCCAGTGGCCAATATACACGCTCGGTTGCAGTGCCACCTGGTGGATGGACAGGAAAGGCTCTATAAGTAGCCTGAACATGCTCCAATCTGCCTGAAATTTTATACGTGTGATCTGAGACCGGCCCTCATCACATTTAGAGGCCGACATGCACTTTCGGTCGCAGCGCCACCTGGTGGACATGCGTGGATTTGCCGACCAGCAAGGATGCGAGGACCCGTCCAATGCTGCTTGCAGCTTCAATTGGATAACTTTTCTCTTCAAAGCGGTGTCAATGTTTTAAAGCTTTATACCCATGGGAGATGACTTTTAATATTTGTTTTTCATCCCACCAAACAGAGGTGGGATATTTGTATGCATTGCACTTATCAGCCAGGAATAGAGCTAAAGATGAAATAACCCAGGATTGACTCCTCTCTCAGTAAAAAGTGTTTTTCTGTACAAACTGTCTTTTAATGTTAAATGAATGCATTTAACTTGCATGTGAACTGTTCCATCAGTCGCTTTGGTTTGACATCAAACAAACAGTTTATTGGCATTTCAAAATGAATGCATCCCCTTCCATTTGACAAACAAAGGAAGTTTTTCTCTCAGCAAAATATACGCTTTGTTTTTAAGATCCCTATCAGGAGCAGAAAAGTGTTCATGATAACTTACAATACATAATTACTTATAATTCAATTCACAATGTGGCAACATGTAACAAGAACGTACAGATGACATCCTTTCGTTATTTAGCAAACACTGGCGGTGAAGGATAAAAGGCATAACATACAAAAGAGTACTATACAAACAAAGAGTGACAAGTATTCTGGTGAGATGAGCCTAGAGCCAGAAGTAGTGTGCATGATAACTGTCTTCCATTCAGTTAAGTGTTGGGTTGAATATGAAAAGGCTGTTGTAGGAGTATGTTTTGTTCAGCTGATTACAACTCATCTTGGTCAAACACACATACAGCTCTCAGGCTTTTTCTGCCTATTTCTTGTATTGTTTTAATTCCTGATTCCATTTGAATATAAAGATAACAGCACGATCTCTAGGTTTAAACTAATCTACACTGATGTCCAGGCAGTAGTCTGTGTTTTTTAGCCATGCATTCAATATGATTCTATGGATTAAAATGTTGCTCTTTCAGTTGCTCCATTTTGGTCTTGTCTGGAATCCCACTGGATAGATTGTCCAGTGAAATTTAGTAAAAGCATTTATGGTTCCCAGAGGATGATTCCAAAAAACTGTGGTGACTCTTTGTGCCAACAGTAGTTTGGAAAATTGGCGTCTGAATGAAATAAGCTTGGCTAAACCTAAGCTTCCATGTAGCTCCATTATCCAAGCAAAATGTGAATTTCTCAAATACTTATATGTTAAGAACTTTGAGTGTTTTGACAAAAATATGGCAAATTATGAGGACAAAAATATTTAAATGTGAATACAAACTGGCACTGTATTGAACCATCAAAAACAAATTTCGAAAATACATGATCTGTCATTTCTGGCCCATGCTAACAACCATGAGAAATGTCAGGGTAAGCTTGTTATCATGCTGATGTTAGTACGTACAGTAGTGAAAAAAAGCTTACATACACTTGTAAAGACCGTGCATATTGTGGCAATCTTGAATTTTCAGTGACTGCTATAGCTCTTAATTTTCTATGCTGGAATGAATGAAACACGCGTCTTTGTCTCAAAAAACATTCATGCATGTTGGTTCTTGTGGATGATTATCTCCACATTCTTCAGGAAAACCTCAAATCATCAGCCAGAAGGATCTTGGATGGAGTTAAGTGTTCCAACAAGACAATGACCAAAAACATGGTAAAGGAATGGTGAAATCAGGCAAGAATTAAGGTTTTAGACTGGTTTTAACTCCTGACTTTAACTCCATTGAGAACCTGTGGACTGTGCTGAAGAAACAAGTCTGTGTGAGTCAACAAATTTAGTCGAACTGCACCGATTCTGTCAAGATGGGTGGTCAAGGACCCAGCCAGAAACTTGGAGATGGCTACTGAAAGCATGTAGTTGAGGTGAAAATGACCAAGGGATGTTTAACCAAATATTCCCATTGCTGTTTGCACATTCTTTTTGAAGCAGTGGATGTTGTCATATTTCCAAAGTACCTGTCATAAATCTATGAAAAAACAACATGCATGATTGTTTTTTGTGACAGAGTGTGTTTTAATGATTCCATGACAATAAATTCAGAGTTACGGGAGTCACTGGAAACTCAGGACCACCATGACATACATGTTCTTTGCAAGTCTTTGTAAATCTTTGTTCACAAATGTAGTTTGTATTCATGGTGCAATGCAATGCATAGCCCTGAGAGCTATGAGTGTTGCTGAAGAAGAACTGGTATCTGTCTGTACATATACCAGTAATGTATTCTACATCTATTTAATAGATGTATTTTTGTATATTTTAATATAATGTATTTTCCTTTCACTGTGTAAGAATGACTGAGCTGAGCCAGAAAACAGTCCTTGAAGGAGGGCTGAAAAACAAAAGCAAGAAATTCTCTTGAAATGGAATTGCAGATGGAATGACGTGCTTAGCCTGCTGGAACTGGTTATGTGGAGGGAAATAAACGAATGGATGGATGAATGTGTCAGCATTGAAGAACGGTCTGTGTGCACCTATTGCTATTCTGCTGTGGGTGGAAATACGTCCCGGTTTCTTTGTATGTCTTTACCCCAGTCAGTCAAAATCATATTAGGCATGCAGCAATGGTGTCCCTGCAAAATCAGCTCCAAGGTAATTTGTTTTGGTGCAATATTTGTGCATATAGAAGTGAGCACCTTCATTAAAATGGCTAATTCACTGAAAGAACCAAGCGGACCTGCCTGCCATTTTCAGCATGGTGACTAGCACTGTGAGTGTTGCTTTTTCCAAAGTAAATGGGAAAACAGTAACACTTGAATAGCAAAAGGGGAAAAGAATATTACATGAAATGCTGCTGGAAATGGCAGGCACCTACCTGCAACAGCACATTTGGTGAGTCAGACTAAAAATGTGTTGAGAACATGTCCAATGTTCAGGATTCTTTTTTTTTTTGCTGTCTAAAATGGGGAGGAAGTAGCTCAAGGGACATTCAGATTTGTTAATGAAGAGTTATTGGAGTCTTAATTCATTCTGTTTTGTTAATGAAATGAGTAAGAAACCACATTTTCAGAGATTTGAGAACCGATGGGACTGATTATAGAGTTGAATCTATGAAATCAAATCTTTCAATAGTCAGCCTTGTTTTATCATCCTGTTTAATAAAGCTTTAAGTCTGTTGTTTTTAGACTTTCATAGTAAATGACTCCTTAAGTGTTTCACCTTTTTCTCCTGCTGTTTATTTTTTTGCATTTATGTTAGGATTTTCTTGAGGCTCAGATGCAGGAAGGAGAAGGAGCACAGATGTTGCGGTAAACGAGCTTTTATTTACAAATTGTAGAATGTGTAACACTCCCATTCCCAGTGTCCTCGAGTAACGGAAATAGTCAGAACACAAAAACGGGTAATACGCTGACTTGCTAGCGCCTCTAGTGACCAGGAGAAAACGAAACTATCTCGGACTATAAAAGGCCAGAAAACTAAGCTGGAAAACTCGGAGGATAACTGTAATATTACTATGGCGTAAAACTAAACTTACTCAAGTGCTAGAGAAAGGGTGGGTCAGAGATGCCACCTCCACTTTAGATGCTTTAGTCCAAAAAATCCTACAAACAGAATAACGCACTACACACTGCGTGAATCACAACTACTAAGACTATAACTATAAGCCAGAGTCTAACAAAGAGACCTACTGTGAAGTCCTCATTAACAGAACCAACTACAAGGAACAAAAAAACGGAGCCTGCTCGGACCGGTGCAACAGCTGGCAACTGAAACGCTGGGGGCTTAGGCTCGAAGGCGGCACGGATGTGCCTCTGCTGCGGAGACGACAGGTGAGGGCGACGCTGGAGCTGGTCGAAGGATGGCTGAAGGTAGCAGATGAACCGGGTAAGTCCACATCCAGGGAGAGAATCGGGTGATCTCCACCGGAAGGCAGTCCTGACCCGAAGCAAAGCAGAGCAAGTTACTTGGCGTACTGAGGCAACAGTAAAATGAAGTACTGCGACAGTATTGACGAGCAGCTTTTGCGATCCGGCGTCGACAGAAGAGTGGAGCCCGGTTAAGTAGTGAGGGGGGAAGTGGCTGATCGGCTCCGCACATCTGCTGCCACTTCCGCTGATTACCTGTCGCCGCCTCCTCCACAACAAGCATTCCTAAAAAGGAAACAAACACACACAGACACACAAGGGGAGGAGGGGCACTAGCCAGAGCCTGCAGTGACAGGCCTGACAATTTAGCCACACTTTAATCTGTAATTAAAACTTTCTACTGTGTCTCTCTGCTTCCTGAATCTCCCACCTGCCTGCAGTCTGATTGCAGCAATGAGAATCAGCTGCCGTAATCGGCTCACACCAGTCACCTGTTTGCAATTCCACCTCCCAGCATATAAGCCAGCTTTGTCATTCAGTCCCTGCTGCAGCATGGGCTGGCACATCCTGTGTCAACTCACGACCACCAGAGCTTCTTGGACACGACGCTGCCCTTGTACCCCTGTTTGGGTTTCCTACCTACCCCTTCAGCTGAGTTTCTTCTTGTAAGTATCCAGTTTAGATGGATTAGTTTAGGTTATTCATTTATGGTTTTCTTAAATTTCCCCTTTGTTGTTAGTTTAGAGTCTTTGTTGAATTTTGTAGCTTCATATATATGCACTAGTGTGTGGCTTTCAGCTTTCTATAGTTTAACACATTTTTTTGACGTTTTCCTCCCCCAGACCATCTGCTACAAAGCGTTATTGGGTAACAAATGCACCTGATGAAGACCAGAAATGTTCAAGCAGAAAACTTCAGCTTCCACGAAGGGTGAAGACCCAACAACAACCTTCAAAGCCAATTTGAAAATGGGTAAGAAATGAATGTACACACTGTTTAGTCTAGAACATCATTTGTGCTGATGTCTGTGCTTTTAGATTTTATTAAGATGGGAAAAATAAATCGTGATAAAAGTGTAGTCTGGGTAAAATACACCACCTGCTTAAGCATGACTGGCTGGATTTTTAACTGACCTGCTGATAAATGTTTCAAAGGTGACCATGGACCTTTCTGGAGGATGTTGCACAAGGAGTTTTGTCATTGTTGCCACATTCTGGTTTTGACTCGACTCCATTTGACTGCATTGATTGCCTTTTCTATTTATAGATGATTGTGAGAAATGGCAAGAATTGTTTTTTTTTTTGTTTAATGTTTTGTACAAGTTTGTTGTCAATAAAAACCTTTATCTATAGAAAAATTGTTTGGATTGTGAACTATTGTTGCAGGAAGAACATCTGTCACTGCAAGTTGATGCTGTGTTTTTTGTTACAGGAAGGAAGGCTGTGCTGCAACTTGATGCTATGTTTTTGTTACAGGAAGAATGTCAGTGGCTGCAGCTTGTTGCTGTGTTATTGTTGCAGGAAGACTGTCAGTGGCTGCAACTTGATTCTTTCCTATTGTTGCAGGAAGAATGTCAGTGGCTGCAACTTGATTCTTTCCTATTGTTGCAGGAAGAATGTCAGTGGCTGCAAGTTGATTTTTTTCCTCTGATTACAGGAAGAAGTCAGTGGCTGCAACTTGATTTTTTTCCTGTGGTTACAGGAAGAAGTCAGTGGCTGCAACTTGATTCTTTCCTATTGTTGCAGGAAGCATGTCAGTGGCTGCAAGTTGATTTTTTTTCCTCTGGTTACAGGAAGAAGTCAGTGGCTGCAACTTGATTTTTTTTCCTCTGGTTACAGGAAGAAGTCAGTGGCTGCAACTTGATTTTTTTTCCTCTGGTTACAGGAAGAAGTCAGTGGCTGCAACTTGATTTTTTTTTCCTCTGGTTACAGGAAGAAGTCAGTGGCTGCAACTTGATTTTTTCCTCTGGTTACAGGAAGAAGTCAGTGGCTGCAAGTTGATTTTTTTCCTCTGGTTACAGGAAGAAGTCAGTGGCTGCAACTTGATTTTTTTTTTCCTCTGGTTACAGGAAGAAGTCAGTGGCTGCAACTTGATTTTTTCCTCTGGTTACAGGAAGAAGTCAGTGGCTGCAACTTGATTCTTTCCTCTGGTTACATGAAGAAGTCAGTGGCTGTAAGTTGATTTTTTTCCTCTGGTTACAGGAAGAAGTCAGTGGTTGCAACTTGATTTTTTTTTCTCTGGTTACAGGAAGAAGTCGGTGGCTGTAAGTTGATTTTTTTCCTCTGGTTACAGGAAGAAGTCAGTGGTTGCAACTTGATTCTTTCCTCTGGTTACAGGAAGAAGTCAGTGGCTGCAACTTGATTCTTTCCTCTGGTTACAGGAAGAAGTCTGTGGCTGCAACTTGATTCTTTCCTCTGGTTACAGGAAGAAGTCAGTGGTTGCAACTTGATTATTTCCTATTGTTACAGGCAAGTCAAGTCTGCTTCTTTTTGTTTCCTTCTATTAGGTTGTTTTTGTTAGCTTTTGTTAGCTTCTTTGTTTTTATTTGTTTTCTACTTTCTTTTATGTCTTCTCCTTTCTTTTCTGTATTTTATTTTTTAATTTTTTTTCTTTTTTTTTTCATTTTTTTGCATTGGTTTTTCCATTTGGTTTTTCGGTTGCGCGGAAGGGAGTCGGGAGTCGGGAGTCGGGAGTCGGGAGTCGGGAGTCGGGAGTCGGGAGTCGGGAGTCGGGAGTCGGGAGTCGGGAGTCGGGAGTCGGGAGTCGGGAGTCGGGAGTCGGGAGTCGGGAGTCGGGAGTCGGGAGTCGGGAGTCGGGAGTCGGGAGTCGGGAGTCGGGAGTCGGGAGTCGGGAGTCGGGAGTCGGGAGTCGGGAGTCGGGAGTCGGGAGTCGGGAGTCGGGAGTCGGGAGTCGGGAGTCGGGAGTCGGGAGTCGGGAGTCGGGAGTCGGGAGTCGGGAGTCGGGAGTCGGGAGTCGGGAGTCCCAACCTGAACCCAACTTCAGCTACTGTGATATCGTTCATGATTCTCAAAAACGTCGGGAGTCCCAACCTGAACCCAATTTCAGCTACTGTGATATCGTTCATGATTCTCAAAAACGTCGGGAGTCCCAACCTGAACCCAACTTCAGCTACTATGATATTGTTCATGATTCTCAAAAACATACAACTTATAATAAAGAACAATTACTGACTAAGATCCAAACAAAACTAATAAAAACATTCAAGAGCACAAAATTCCACCAAACACCTGCATACTGTTTGTATAAATATGTTGTATGTACACACAATTCCATCCCTGTAACTGATAAAAAAAAGCAGCTCAATCTCAACCATAAACCAGTACAATCCCTTCACATTACATTATCATTTTTCCTCATAAATAAAAGTGTAACTTTCAAACTGACAATTTAATGCTCAAAAGATGAACTGTCAACAACACCACTGCAACACACACAATGGGATTTTCCTATACTTCTACATGTTTTGCAGTGAAGCTGTACTTCATATTAAAACTTTCCACAGTCAAACTATTTCAAATCATTTGCTAATTTCATTTTTTTTTTTTTTTAGAAGAGCCAGGGGGTGATGGAGGGTTCCCGAAATAGCTGCCCATCTATGTATAGTTTGCCCACAACCAGTGCAGTCCGTTTACCTTTCTGTCTGTGTTCTTTCATGATGGGGTATAGTACTTTGCGCCTCTCATTGATTTCCCTGGGAAACTGGTCATTCATCCCGAACGACGTGCCTTTCAGCTCCCGTCCTTTGCTTCTTACGAGCACTTTCTGCTGGAAGTGCTCGAACTTTGCAATAATAGGACGGTGTCGGTTTCCTCCTCGGGGTCCGAGCCGGTGGACGCGGTGGAAAGTGATGTTTTTAACAGTTTCCGCAGGGATTTTAAGCGCCGACACCATGAAGTTTTTAACAAGAGTCTCTGGGTTATCCGGTGTGGACTCAGGGATACCAGAGAAGATCAGGTTGTCCCGCATGCTCCTCGACTGGATGTCCAGGACGGTCTCCCTCAGGGTTGTGTTTTCTTTTTTAAGCGTATCCACCTCTGAAGTGACCGCTGTCAGCGTGGACCGGAGTTCGTTGTTGTCCCTCTGCAGATCCTCTATCTGCTGGTGGGTGAACTCCAGGCTTGCTTTCAGGTGTTTTATTTCCTGGTGAAGCAAACTAAGGATATCGAGCTTCTTATTAATGGATTCTAGAACACTTACCTGGATATCCGTGACCTCCAGGTCTTGTGTGTCAGTCGAAGAGTCTTGCCTTCTTCCTCTTGCTCGGGTTGGCGTCTTCCATCACGCACCGGACGAAGTAGTCGTCAATGAAGTTCTCAAGGTCCTCCACTGTGAGCACTACCGTTTCCGATCTTGCGCAGGCTATTTAGCTAGGTTGTTGGTTTATTTATTTATTTTTAATACAAATACGTCGAGATAACGGCGGTTTGTTTACTTCGCATCTAGCAGCTGGGAGCCGCCATGTTGAATTTCGTCACTCTCGCTGAATCTCGCGATCTCACAGCATCACGTTCCCTGTGTTGTTCTCATTTTTAGTTGGCAGGCATTAAAGTCACTCAATCTTTCCAATTATCTTGCTAATTTCAAACACTGAACTGATTTTATTATTTCCTACAAACAACTAATCTGTACTACAATTAATACCAGTGTTTAACTGACAAAGAAGGTCTCTTCCCATCACACTCAAAAGTGTTACTTCAACAATCACATACTATACTCCACAGCTGATCCTGCTTTTCAAACATAAACTTGATGAAAAATTAATTTACTTATGGGGCGCCTGAAACTCCTACAACAATTGCTTTACAACTACAAATGAAAACATTATCAGTGAAACATACAACAAAAAGTATACCCCCTTTATCAATTCATAGCTTCAATTTAATTACATAATGACACACAACATTTTGCAAAAATACTTTATCGAAATATTGATAGACACAACTGGTAATATATTTTGACTTATTTCACCTATTGATCATCTTGTTCTATTTATCCTGCTCTCAGGATACTCTGTAAAACTTAAAAATAAATTTAATATTTATATAATTTCCTTAAGCTACACAAATTAAACATTTAACACTATTATTTACTACCAACGCATTAATTTACTTAATATAGTTAACTTTTAAGATCATAGTTAATTTTAATCCAGCACACATGAAATTTTAGTTTCTCTGTATGGACCACAGCAATACCAAACCATTACATTCTCAACTCAAAGCGTAGAAAAAATCCACTTTATATTACACAAATAATTTTACATTGACCCCTTTCCTTTTTACTACTGATCATATTAGATTTCCAATAGGAGACTATTAAACTCTAGTGTTTACAGAGTTCAAAACATTCCATTCTACTGACAAGCTCCTTACTACTCTGCAGTCTGTGGCCCAGTCTCTCATTCTCCTATAATTCCCACATTGTCTGCATTTCAACTGTGTTCAGGGAGCAGCCTTCTGATAAAAACAACACCGGGGCTGATCTGTGAAATGAAACAATTATTTAACCTTAGCACATCATTCAGTGGAGAAACAACCATCCTTCTACATTTCCATCAACACATGCATTGAGTCTATCCACACACTACTATGCCATGACTGATTTGACACTCTATACCTGTAAGAAATCTCACGACACACACTCTAGAACTAAGGCAAACACCACTGTGATCTGTTAACCATGTCTGCACATCTAGCTCATCAGGTCACTGGACATTCTCAGTGGGAGGTAGATCAAAAGATTCCTCAACCACAGACCGCTCTGTGCCAAAACATACAGTGCAACAATGACTTCATTCTTCATTCTGGAACCACAACATTAGACAATGTAGCTGTAACTCACAACCAATCAAGACATTTCATCACACTAATGAAAGGATCTGGTGCACTAAACACTATATCTCGGGCCTCCACTGAACTCCAAGGCTGACACACAGCTGTGTTAACAATCATGCATTTACACAAAGCTAGATTAGTTTCAAAAAGCTCTGACTCCTCCATCTTATCACTTTGAAGAAAAACACATGAAGAACATGCAGACTGTTAAACTTTTTTCATCAACTCATCATTACTCTGTCCCTTTTCTACACCACCATTTCCTGAAACTTAGCCTGATCCTCAGTCCGGTTCTGTGTTAAGTCAAGATTCAACCTCTTTATCCTTTATCTTAGTCAATTCTTCCTGAAGAACAGCAATGATCTTAAGTTTCTTACCTGTGTTCTTAGCTCTGACTAATGACTTAATTGCTGCTACACTGACCAGCATAAATGCATCAGATTTAATTTTAGCTGTTAATGCATCACAGTTAGATTCAGATTCTTCTTTAGGCAAATTATTCATTGATTTCACATTTTAACAACAAGTCTCACCTGATTTGGACTGATGACAACCCATGATTATTTTCTTTCACTCAAAAATAGGCATTCATAGAGTGTAGTATGACTGTGCAACAATGTAGACAGATATGGGCAATAGCAACAAAGAGATATTTGCCAAAAAACAAATCATGTGTAAATGTTAATTAATTAGTGGTTGGTAGCTGCCTCCATATCTCAACTTCTGTCTGTTATGTCCACTAAGTGTTATCCTTTTTTTTAATAGTCACTTGTCAACAGAGTGGTTGTGTTTTGGTCACACTTTCTGGTCACTGTCCCTTAAAGTCCCATCTGACAGGTCAGTGGTTGACAATTTGTCACCATTTGAACTGCTCTAAAGATTTTTCTGCATGATTGGCTAACTTCAACCCTTTTCTAAGCATCACATTAGAAAATAAATGTCTTTCTTTTGTTTCCTGCTGCAGCCACATTTGGTCTAATATCTTTCTATATCACATAACGGATGTCTGTGACCACTGTGCAAAAGTTCCATTTCACTTTGGAAGAGCATTTGCCTGTTCTCATTCCCTCAACCAAAGACATGTTTTTCATTCTCATATAGTCTCATTACAATTTGATCAGGGGGCAGGATGTACCAAATGATTGTTTCTGATGTTTTCTGAAAAAAAATCATGTTACCTGGCAGTAACAGTTATTATTGTGCAGGCTTTGAACAGTCTGACTCCCAGATAGTTAATTGCTGTTTATTGTGAAGCCACTGGAAACCTCGAAACTTTTATTCAGTACAAGCAAACAGCTAAATGTGTAGAAAATGTGGCCACAGGCAAGCAAACAATTTAACTTGTACAAAAAGTAGCCGATCAATTGTTACAAGCTTTCAATTAGACTGAAACTATCTCAACTTTTCCACAGTTTTTTCTGTAACGAGCACCAAATTATGATATAAGTAATATTTGAGGGGAGGGGAAAACATTAGAAATAAGTAGACTTTTGTGTTGTAGAATGATGTTTCTCCTGTCCAGTTCAGTTCATCATATCATGACCCCTCAGCAATCTTTGTATAAACTGTAAATCAATACTAGCTTCAAAGTACAGCACGAGTTACTCCACCAAATCCTAAAATGGTCCTTTCAGAGATGCCTACATACCAAAACAAACCAAAACAAATAAAAATAAATTAGCTTTAAATAATTCCCCATTAGAGGAAAGTTGTCTTTCTATTTGTGTACTGCAATTTTATTCAAACCACACATGAAACCTGGTTCAGTTCAACATTCATATAAACTTTTCTTTTGGAACTTTTTAATTACATGAATCTGCTGAATCAGTCTAATGGTACTTTTATTTTCAGTACTCCTTCAAGGACTGTTGTGCGGCTCAGTCATTCTGACAAGTAAAATACAAACTGTTGTGTGGCTGCATTAAATAGATGTAGACACTAACTTGATGATTAAATGGCAGAAGAATGTTTGACTTCTTGGTTTAAGAAGCACAGTTATTCTGCTTCTGCTGCCACTCAACCTAACTGCATACAAATCCTCCTCTTTTTCTCCTTTGACCTACATTCAATTTAAATTCAAAATCCTCCTGTATACATTCAAGGCTATCCACAACCTCGCTCCCTATCGTCTGATCTCCATCACATCGCCTCCTCCACCCGCTCTCTCAGATCCTCTTAGTCCATCCACCTCACAGTGCCCTCCATCCGCCTCAGCACCATCATGGGCAGCAGGGTTTTCTGCCGCTCTGCTCCCAAACTCTGGAACTCACTCCCACCGGACATCTGTAATATCGACTCTCTGCTTCTCTTCACATCCAGACCCAAAACTCACCTGTTAAAGACTATTTATTCTCTGTAATTGCCTCTTTCTTGTATGTATAGTTTTTATCTGTTGTGTTTGTTTTTCTTATAAAGCATCCTTGGGTGTCAAGAAAAGTGCTTACAAATAAAATTTATTATTATTATTATTATTATTATTATTATTATTATTATTATTATTATTATTATTATTATTATTATTATTATTATATTCTTGTGACTTTGCAGCTCCTCCTATGGGATCTCCAGGTGTTCCTCAGCATGATAAGATATGCGGTCCCTCCAGCGAGTTCTGGGTCTATCTAGCGGTTGTCTCTCAGTTGGACGTGTCTAGAAAACCTCCAATAAAAGGCGCCCAGGAGGAATCACAGTCAGATGTTTGAATCACCTCGGCCGACTCCTTTCTACACAAAGAAAAGGCAACTTTACTGCAATATGCCCAAGCTCCTGTCCTTATGCCATCCTGACTTTGATGGCAAAGATTTCCGAGAGGAGCTGCTGGCATTGCTTCCGCTGGAGGACAACACCACAATTCTCCACAAACGCGGTGAAAATGATGCCGTTGGACGAGGCGTCCATTCAGAGCGAGCTGGCTGAAATCCAGGCTGCTCTCCATGGTGCTGAAAACCTCAGCGCATTCTGGGTGTCTTGTCCCGAGGACTATGGCACATTGAAGACGCTGGCTATGTATGTTCTCACCATGTTGGGTTCAACCTACACCTGCGAGGCTGCGTTCTCCAAGATGAACTCGATAAAAACACTGAGAGGAACCGACTGTCAAACCAGTCTTTGGAGGACTGTTTGCTCATAAGTCTGACAGCGGCCAAGCCTGATGTGGAAAAGTTGGTGTCAGAGGGGAAATGTAACTTCAGCCATTAAGCAGTGTGAGTAGCACATTTCAGCCTTGTGATTTGAAATCGCTGTAGCCCACTTAACGTTTTATTTGATGTGCCAACATTATTTGTGACCTGTTTTGTTCTGCTACCAGGTTAGTATTTATTTACCAAGCTATTTTAACTTATGCCAGTTGGTTTATCCTCCTTTTTTTGTCCTGAGAAGTCTAGTAGTATGAAGCTTGTTGTTGAGACTCTGAAATAAAAACCAAATGTTAAGTAAGGGCATGAGGAAAAGTTATGTTAACAAAAAAAAGAACTGTGTGAAACAATAAATGTTAAACAGTGCAGCCTAAATAGAGTCATAAATGGTGGGGATTACTGATAGTTAAGAGTCTCAGTTATTGTTGTTTTGAGTTGCTTTAATAGTGTGGATCACATGATATTTTCTCTTTGATCCTCACAATTTTGGAATCCAGTCGCGGGCCGGATTGGACGGTTCGGCGGGCCGGATTCGGCCCGCGGGCCGCCAGTTGATGATCACTGCATTAAAATATATGTGAAACATTATGGAATCTTTAAAGTAACTTTGTTGTTAGTAAGTTGCTGCCACTTACAGCAGTATTGACAGGCTTTTTTGAGAAAATGCAGTCATAGTCTGTTCATTACACCCGTGTTTAATTTGAATAAAGGATAAAAGAAGCAGTGTAATGCTTTGTATTTCTTGTTCCATTTTAACCCTCTGAACATAATGAACCATGATCTCAAAGCTGAGTGTGTGTGCCGAACAGTGATCTTTGTGTACTGCTACACCCTTACCTCTTCCTGTGTAATTCAGTAGCATTTGCGAGCATTTATTGTCCTCTTGCACTGCTGTGACTGACACTTTGTTTTTTGCTTCATAGGACCAGACCTGCTGGGATCTGTACAGATGTCTTGATGAGGGTGGGAGTGGTTTCAGCAAAGGAGAGCTGGATCAGTCTACAAACACATATTTGTAACCAGTGTGGGAAAGCTTTCAGGCAGTCAGGTTATTTGAAATGTCATATGCTCCATCCACACTGAAGAAATTAGTTTTTTACTGTGAGATTTCCTCATGTTTGAGAAAGTAGTTATTATCTTAACTGTGAAATAAAAGCCCTCCTTAAACATTATTTAATCTAGTCTCTTTTTCAAAAGAGGCCTGAGAACAACAGACATTCCAATAAACTACCCTTAGTTAGTAAACTGAAACTAAATCAATCGTATTTTTAACTACTGTAACCAAACCTCCACTGCCATATTAGAACAGGATATGCTTTTATTTCTAAAACATTGCCAATGATTTTGACAAATCATTCTGTGGTTTTATTTGAGAAAGTTGTTGGCCCAGCATTGTCCTACAGGGGGCAGTTGTTTTACATTTGTCTTTCATGTGTCACCATTTGCTTGCATATTTCATAAACATCACAATCACTAATTTCCAATTCTATACTGATGATATCTTCCTGGTTTTCTTAGCTGGCAGGAGATGAATTTTTGCATCCCTACCCTGATTTTCATTATCGAGGCTCGCTTTTTCCCCTAACATTCTCCCACAACGGGAGTATTTGACCTTTAAAGTCACGGTTTCTTCTACTGACCGGCACCTTTGTGATTAATCCTTGCACTCTACTGCATGATCTACTGTTTGCTTTACCCCGTTAGTCATTCTGTAATAACAGTGCAGTTTCTGCTGCTGCTGGTTTTCACCAAATTCCAGGAGAAGAACATACATTACTCCCATTCACGTCTCACTGTGATTTACTATTGATTTAGCTGATTTAGCTTTAAAGCACAGCATGCTCCCCTTCTGTCTTCCGTTAGGCTCTGCTAAGCCTCCTGCTGCTGAAGCTTCTTACCGGAGCATTGGTTTGGAAAAATAAGTAAAAAAAGTCCAAGGATTCACCTATGTGGGCCCCTCAAAATGCTTCATTATCACTCCCTGTTTTACCTCTACTATTTTTTTCGTCATGTTTTTTAACGGTTTATTCAGTGTTATTAGGGTCCGAGCACCAAAGGTGCGAAGACCCTATTGGAATGCTAGGGTTTATTATTATTAGGGTCCAAACACCAAAGGTGCGAAGACCCTATTGAAACCCTGTGGTTTATTAGGGTCCGAGCACCAAAGGTGCGAAGACCCTATTGGAATGCAAGGAATTATTTATTATTATTAGGGTCCGAGCACCAAAGGTGCGAAGACCCTATTGAAACCCTGTGGTTTATTATTAGGGTCCGAGCACCACGAAGTGGTGCGAGGAACCTATTGAAACCCTAAGAATTATTAGGGTCCGAGCACCACGAAGTGGTGCGAGGAACCTATTGAAACCCTAAGAATCATTAGGATCCGAGCACCGAATGGTGCGAAGACCCTATTGGAATGCAAGGAATTATTTATTATTCTTTGGCGAACTTTTGAATTGCACTTTTGGTGGCCTTATCATACCCCAAAATGCATGAGACGTGGCACACACATCAGGACTGGCGAAAAATTTGATATTTTATGGGAGTTGAGCATATGTGTGGCAAAATGGCTCCATAGCGCCCCCTACAAAGTTGCAAAAAGTTGTCATTAGGCCAACTGGCACAGTGTTTAATCTACAGCTACAAAATTTTGTGTGCTTATGCAGTGCATCAGGACACACGAAAAAGTCAATCATGGCCACGCCCTAAAGCCAACAGGAAGTCGGCCATCTTGAATTAACTGTGATATTTTTTGAGATTAATAACTTAGTGGGGGTAAGTCCGAGAGACCCCAAATTTGGCAAATATATGCAACACTGCTTCCTGATGAAAAGTTATCAAAATGCTCTGCAAAAGTCAAAGGGCGTGGCCATGGCGACTCCCAAAAAAATGGATCCTTCGCCATGAAACAGGAAGTGGTGTATAACTCTGCTGTACATGCTCCAATCTGCCTGAAAGTTTACATGTATGATCGGAGTCCAGCCCTGATGACATCCATGTGGTTATATACATTGACAGTCATAGCGCCACCTTGTGGCAGCAGGAAATCGACATTTTTTACACTTTGATGAACTATTCTTAGCATGTTGATCATATTCACCTCAAATGTGGTGACATAAGCCAGAACACATTGTTGATGATTCCCAGAGAAAATGGCGACTCGTCGTCAAGGGGCGTGTCTGTGGCGGCACTGCGAATTTTGATTTCTCGCCATGAAAATTGAATTATTAATATCTCAGCTGGAAATGATCCAATCCAGACCAAACTTTTTTTTTTTAAATTATATTTTTTTGGCCTTTTTGAGGGCTTTATTCGACAGGCGCAGTGAGAGAGAGACAGGAAACAGGGCAGAAGAGTCGGGGGGAAGACATGCAGCAAAGGGCCGCGAGCGGGAATCGAACCCGGGCCAGCTGCGTATATGGGTCACCCGCTCAACGCGTTGAGCTATACGGGCGCCCCAATCCAGACCAAACTTGATGTGATAGACACCAGTCAGGTTCTGAACACATCCACATTCATAAATTTAGAAATACTCATAGCGCCACCTATTGGCAACAGGAAGAAATTGTCATTGCATTTGCACTTGCCACTGCCAGAAACTTTGGCATATCATTCTGAAAATTGGTCAGCTCATTGTTTCCTCCGTGATGATGCCACAGTGCGAAGATTTTGATGATTCCTAAAACGTTGTTGCCGTGGCAACGTATCGTTATCGTAATAAACAAAGTACTTTTTGACAGGTTAGGAACGCTCATATGCTCACTAAAATTTCCACACACATCAGGACTCCTGAAATATTTGATATTTTAGATAAATTGTCCATGACTGTTGCAAAATGGCTCGATAGCGCCACCTGGAAAATTTCAAACATTTACTACGGGCCGTATGTGTCACCTACAGTTCTGAAACTTGGTAGGCATATGTAACTCGTCAAGACGCACAAAAATGTAATTGACACCCATGCCCAAAACCCACCAGAAAGTCAGCCATTTTGAATTATATGTCATATTCTTTGACGATTTTGGGTCATTTTGTACATTTTCAAAAGCTATAAACTCAAACAGGGAAACACCGAGAGAGCTGAAATTCGGCCAGGATGTACTCCAGGCATGGGTGATCAAAAGTTGTCAAAATACTCCGCAAAAGTCTTAGGGCGTGGCCATGGCGGCCTCCTGAATTTTGATACTTCGCCATGAAACATCATCTGCTGTGTAACTGTCCTCTACATGCTCCAATCTGCCTCAAACTTTACAGGTGTGATCAGAGTCCAGCATTGAAGACATCCATAGACAAATATACATTCAGAGTGATGGCGTCACCTGTTGGATGGACAGGAAATGCTGTATATCTCGCCTGTACATGCTCCAATCTGCCTGAAACTTAACAGGTGTGATCAGAGTCCTGCCCTGATGACATTCACATGCTGAAATACAGCCACAGTCATAACGCCACCTGTTGGATGGAAGGAAAGGCTCTATAAGTAGCCTGAACATGCTCCAATCTGCCTGAAATTTTACACGTGTGACCAGAGACCGGCCCTCATCACATTTAGAGGCCGACATGCACTTTCGGTCGCTGCGCCACCTGGTGGACATGCGTGGATTCGCCGACCAGCAAGGATGCGAGGACCCGTCCAATGCTGCTTGCAGCTTTAATTTATTTTTTTTTTTTAAGTTGAGACTCGGAGGACACCTGGGGTCCGTTTCACGAAGCAGGTTCAACAAACTCTGAGTGTAACCCTGAACTCTGAGTTGATCTACTCTGAGTTTTCGGTTTAACAACGGCTGATTTTAATTGGTTTAATCAACTCAGAGTAGTTTCATCCGGAGTTCAGCGCGTGCATTCTATGTATTCCCAGTTACCAGTAAAACACATTTACAAACTGCACTTGCTGACAAAAGTCCAGAAAACGGATAAAGAAATGCAGTACTTGGACCACCAGATTAGGAGGGCAGATCTGGAAACTGAAATACTGGAGCACAAGTTAGAGGTGGAGGCAGGTCACAGGTGGATTATGTCAACTATTGGAACATGAACTAAACTGGCTGCTTTATTTGTAGGAAATAAAGACCAAATGAAATGTGTATCATGTGTTTATTTCAATGCTGTGGTGATGATGGAGACTTGAACTCTGCAGTGATTATTGCAGATGGTATCTCTGACTGCTCTGCCATCCTGGATAGCTGCAGGTGGATGAGGTCATCATCTGGGTCTTCAGATTGTAGGGCAGAGTGTTGCTCTCCTCTAATAGTGGTAACATTATGAAGAACACCACATGCCACAGTAATATCACAGGCCTCTCAGGAGTCTCCCTGAGGTGATGTAGACACTGGAAACGGGCTTTCAGCAGGTCTATGGTCATCTCCACCCAGGCTCTCATCCTGCAGGGAGCCTGGTGGAAGTTCTGTTGGGGGCCTGGTTCAGGGTCAGGGTATGAGGTCATCAGCCTGGGTTGGCATGGTAACCCCTGTCACCCAGCAGAAGGCCATCAAACTCTCCTGTAATGTATAGTGGATACATTAGAGTATATCAAAGGAGGGAGACAAGTGAATTATATTGTTAAAATCTTTAGGCTGCTTCCCACGTTGCAGTCTGTTGCTCAGGTTAGACTCCTGATAAATCCTCCATTCATGAACAGACCCAGACCACTTGGCCTCCACATTAGAAATAATGTATGCAGCATCACATCTGATCTTGACAGTGCAGAGAATGACTGATGTTGAACTATGATGTAGTCTTTAACATTCTGAAACCATAGTCAATCTACCTCTAACCTACCTGCACATTTATGCTGTGAATGGACTTCCTGTTCACATAATCAGCTTCATTATGTGAGGGAGCTGTGATGGGGATGTGGTGCCATCAATGCAGCCAATCACACTGGGAAATCCTACAAGAAATTAAAATTACTAATCCCAGTCTAAGGTTGCAGCACAATGTCATTAACTGGATATGATTTAGAATGAATTTACCACATCTCTACATCATTCATCTGCAATCCTGTGGAACTCCTCCTTGATGGCTCTGACAGGTTTATGTCCAGGGAAAACCACAAAGATGGTAAAAGTCGTTTCAGGGCCAGATACACTTTTCTGACCGTCCTGCATACAGTTGCTTTACTGAAGTGCTCTGCATCTCCAACATTATATAAAAAACCTCCATTTGCAAAGAACCGCAGCGCAACACACAACATCTGCTGGGATGTGAGAGCATGACTGAGGTTGGTAATGTTGTAAATGTAAGGATGGATTAGGTTGGATGTAGATTATGGACTGTGAGGTGAAACGGTACCGCTCTAAAAGATAACTGTCCGGAAATGCGAGAACATCTATGCGCGGTCTGATAACAATCTCCTGACGAATATTTAATTCTCTACAGTAATGCTGCTCCTTCAGCCACTGGATCGTTCATTAAAGGACATGACATTTATAGACGGCAGAACTAGACTACGCCAAAACTCACCTGATGAATGAATGAATGAGGAAATCTAATGGCGTGTGGCTGAAAGAGGGCGGAGACAGAGAGGAACTCGAGGTTTACTGAGATAAACCTGGTCCCGACCAGGTTAGAGTCATGGAGTCTGTTACTATGGTAACTGACCGAGAGCTTCAGTTACCCCTCTTTGTGAAACAGGGTAGAGTTACCCCTCTGTCTCTGGTTTCAGTTACCTCCCTTTGTGAAACGGAAAACTCTGAGTTTCCCTCATTTCAGGGTTAACAAACTCAGAGTTTTCACTAAACCTGCTTCGTGAAATGGACCCCTGCTCTAGCGCCACCTGGTGTCTATCTGTGCACAGCACTGGGAGAGAGAATTCTAAAATAAAGCACTGGAGCAGTTTATTCTCCAACTCGTACAGCTTCTCGATGACATTTTCTCTACACAAAAAGAATCTTTAAAGCACACACACACACACACCCTTTCAGCAGCTAGAAGAGGTGACACATTACCTGTCATTCAAAGAGCTTCTCTGCTATTAAAGGAAACCGGACGGATGTTTTTCTCAGAAAAGACATTTTCAGCACAGAAAAGTGTTTCCACTAAATATGTCTACATCACATTTCAGAGAAAGGCTGACTGAGACTTTAAAAATATCTTTAACCCTCCTGTTGTCCTCATTTATGGGCATCAAAAAAAAACTGTTTCCTTGTCTAAAAAAAAATCCAAAAATTCAGAAAAAAATTTCCCCAAATTTCTGAAAATTTGCAAAATCTTCAGGAAGAAAATTCCAATAATTCCTTAAAAGTTTCCCTTGAAAGTTTTACAAAAAATCTCCCAAATTTGACAAGAAAATTCCTTTAAATATTTTTTAAAAATGAGTAAAAATCTATCTAAAGTGATTACATATAAATCAGTAAAATTTCATATTTTCTTTAAGCACGTTTACAAAAAAAAATCAACCAAAATCCAGCGAAATTCACTGGATTTCGGTTGATTTTTATGTGAATGCTCTTAAATATTTTTAACATTTTTTCCACCAAAAAATTTTCAAAGATTTCCCAAAAATGTTGAAAATGTGGACATCAGAAGTTTCACTGTGAAAATAGATTTTTTTTCCTCGACGTTTTCAAACTTTAAAACGGGTTAATTTTGACCCACAGGACGACACGAGGGTTAAACTATAAACATTTTCGCTAGTTCTGATGTGTGCAATTTTTCACAAGAGTTTCAGCGTGTTTAGGCCCTCAAAAATGCCATTGTTGGGAGCGGAAAATAAAAACAAAAAACCTTTGCATTCCAAGGTTCGGACCCTAAAATGAAGCAGACAGAACCAGACTTTTCCCCGACCATGAACAACATATCAAGTTCCAAGAATAAAACAGGAACCAGATGTAGAAACACTATTTTCACATACTTTTATTTCCACGGTTCTCCTCTAGCATTTTTTTTTACATTATTAATATTTTTTTTACATAAGAACAGACTGTTATACACAGATATTGAAGCGGGGGTAGAGGGGTGAGGGAAGGAGACGAAAACCATACAAAATGGTGTCTACTCAAGCACAACAAAACCTATGTGTATAAAACTGTGGAGGCACCAACCACTACCTCGATCATTTCTTTTTTAAATAGATTAATAAAAATACAATCTTTTAAATGGACCTTTAAAGTGGACTGCAGAATTAAAGATCTAGAGGCCTGATGACTGATCAGTGATGGAGGACGATGAGGGTCGATGGAGGAGGGGAGAGTCCAGGTTCGGGTCCCTCCCCCTGCAACAAAAGAAAAATAGCTTTGATCTTTTTTTTAAAAATGGCACACAGCAACTAGCGCTGGCTACTTTTCACTTTTCACCATAGAAATTTACACTCAACATGATAAACAACGGCACACATCGGGAAGAAAGAAAAAGAAAACAAAGTCTGGCGGGTTTCTGCTGCTCTCCGTGCTGTAGTGCTTCATGTCAGACGTGTTTTAGAGGAGAGAGCGAAGGAACGAATGGATGAAAGAGTGTTTGTGTTGGTGAAGGAGAGAGCAGCATTGAGACAGTGGTGGGACGGCGTCATGCTGGGAGACATGGCGTCTGTCCGTGGAACGTCCAGGTCCGTCAGCAGAAGAATCACGCCGGCTTCCACCACGACGGCCTCCGCAGCGCCTCAGAAATACTCATCTACGGATACCTAGCTAGGACAGTTTTCACTCTTGCATAACACGGAGACCACGAACACGCATACAAACCACCGATGTCTCTCAGTGGACACGCTGGTCCACCGTCCAGCTGCACCAGACCGATGGATTCCCCAGTTTGGAAGCAGCACGGGGGGTAAGGAGGGCAGTGGAGGGTAAGGAGGGCAGTGGGGGGTAGGGAGGGTAAGGAGGGCAGTGGGGGGTAGGGAGGGTAAGGAGGGCAGTGGGGGGTAAGGAGGGCAGTGGAGGGTAAGGAGGGCAGTGGAGGGTAAGGAGGGCAGTGGAGGGTAAGGAGGGTAAGGAGGGCAGTGGGGGGTAAGGAGGGTGAGGAGGGTAAGGAGGGCAGTGGGGGGTAAGGAGGGTGAGGAGGGTAAGGAGGGCAGTGGAGGGTAAGGAGGGAGGGCAGTGGAGGGTAAGGAGGGCAGTGGAGGGTAAGGAGGGCAGTGGAGGGTAAGGAGGGCAGTGGAGGGTAAGGAGGGCAGTGGAGGGTAAGGAGGGTAAGGAGGGCAGTGGAGGGTAAGGAGGGCAGTGGGGGGTGAGGAGGGTGAGGAGGGTAAGGAGGGTAAGGAGGGTAAAGAGGGCAGTGGGGGTACTGGGGAGACGGGGACAGCCCTCCTGGAGTCCCAGAGCTCAGGAATGTCGTGTGCCTTCTGTTTTCTTTTTAGTTGGCTTTTAAAAATAGTGTGTCGTTTTTCAAATCACAGATCCGTTTAATAACCTGGCTGAGGTGGAGCCAACATGGCCGCCCTTCTAGCTCAGGTCAGGGAGGTCAGTTACCAACAGCCCCCCCACCGGCAGCAGGGAGGTCTGCTCTGAGGCCCCGGCTGTCCACCCGTCTGCTGGCCTCCTGCCTGGCGGCGGGTGAAGCGGTTATCTTGGACTTGGAGGATGGAGCCATGCACAGAGTGGCTGTGGGATGTGTGGAGAGCCTGGAGCTAGGGCCACCTGGGACCCTGTCATCTGTTGGCTGGGAAGTAGTTGGGGTCCAGGTAGTTGTAGCCCGTGCTCTGTGGCAGGCAGTAGTCCCTGTCCAGAAAGGCTTCTGGCTGATAGACCGGCTCCAGGTGGTGGTTCGGCTTGTGGGTCTCCGTCTTGAACAAGCTGGAAGATAAAGAAAGGAAACCCTTAAGGCCTCTGCACACTGTGATTTTAACAATCCTAGAAGTTCCCAGCTTGCTACGCTGTACGACATGAATCTAATGATCTTTAGGCATGATGTGAAGTTTGCTCTGTGCAGATTGCATGATGAAAACGCAGCTGAATCTCAGCCTACGATGTACGTGAGTCAACGTGAACACGCAAAAATAAAACATCATAAAAATCCAGGAAAAATAAACAACCGAAGCATAAACGGAGCCCCACAATCACAGGGAAACAAACATGAACCCTACAATCACTGGGAAACTAGCCAAACATGAACCCTACAATCACAGGGAAACAAACATGAACCCTACAATCACTGGGAAACTAGCCAGACATGAACCCTACAATCACAGGGAAACTAGCCAGACATGAACCCTACAATCACTGGGAAACTAGCCAAACATGAACCCTACAATCACAGGGAAACTAGCCAGACATGAACCCTACAATCACACAGAAACTAGCCAAACATGAACGGAGCCCTTGCCCTGCTGACATTCATGTGTTTGGAGAGAAATAGAGAATAAAATGCTGGGAACAGGAAGAAACACCGACCAACATGGGTCACGTTGTAAAACCAGGTCAACATATTGTAGTGACTCTCTGTGATGAATGAGTGAGACTTTATCTGGTTCTCTGCTGGTTTATTGAACCTTCATACAGGCTACTGTGGACCGTAGCCAACGCCAGAATAACTAGAAAAACCCCATAACTTAGCTCCAGAATTAGCCACCGTTCCCAGCTCTCTCTACTGCTGACTCTCAGCCAATCAGAGGTGAGCTAACTAAACATGGCACGTTCACTGACATCAGGTAAATCTGGAACTGAATAATAAACACTGAAACCTCAACAAACTCATCCAGGTCCTGCTGATGGAAGGAGCTTCAGGAGAAACCAGCCGGCTGGCTCACTCACCAGTCGGAGCAGTTGGAGCAGAAATCCACGGAGTTGTCCTGTGGACAGTCCTGACAGTGCCACCGCACTCCCTGGATGGGATCCACGCCGCAGACGTCACACTGCATGAAACAAACACACACACACACATACAACATCTGCAGAACACAATGTTGGAACAGTGTGAAACCATCAGCAACTATTCAACTATTCCTGACACCATGAATCTCCTAATTACCTAATGATTCATATGAAGGAGCACTAGAATAAATATAATAAAAATTTAAAAAATAAAAAAAATAAAAATTGTAAATATTTTCAAAAAATAAGTAAAAATCTTCCAAAAAAAAAAATCCTAATAATATCGAAAGAGATTCCATATATATCAATAAAAATTCTAATACTCTCTTTAAGAACATTCAGGGAAAAAAAAATCAACCAAAATCCAGCGAAATTCCCTGGATTTTGGTTTTTTTTTTTGTGAATGTTCTTAAGAAACATTTTTTTTTAACATTTCTTTTTTTTCCACCAAAAAATGTTCAAAGATTTCCCAAAAATGTTGAAACTGTGGACATCAGTATTTTTTTCCCACGTTTTCAAACTTGAAACGACACCAGGGTTAATGTTGTCCTGGTGATGTGCCGAGGTGCAAAGTCTTCACCTTGTAGCCGACGTGCCGCACCCCGGCCTTGTCCTCCTGGATCTCCTGGAGCTTCTGTTTTTTCAGCCGCTTCAGCTCCAGGAGCTCTTTGTACTCCGGCAGGTTCCTCAGCTCCACAGGTACGCTCTCCTCATCCTGTAGGGAGGAGATGACTGATAGGCATCAGGACACGCTCAGACAAAACATCCCGACATGACTCCCATCTGATAACGATATTCTCTGGATGTTTTATACCCCGCTGACAAATCTGCATCCAGTATTGATCAGTCTAATTTTAGCTGAACACGGGCAACATATCCAGAAACACCAGTCCAGGTTTTCTTCTGTTTGTGTTGTCGTGAGTACAGATTGTCTTTCATCCAAAGGGAAAACTTGTTGTCCTTCACAAAGACACTGACTGTCTGCTACCTTCAGTCACTTTCTTACAACAGGGGGACAAAAGTGAAATTTTCGTTTTTATTTTTTGAACAAACCCAGGTCCTGACAGGGAACAGCTTTGTGAGAGCCCCGCTAAGATGCTCTCAACACACTTTCCATTCCTTCCTGCAAACAGGGCCAGAGTAAAGGACAACCTGCTGAAGGGAGGAATGACTGCAGCCCACGCTGGCAGCACCTTTGTGACTTTACTTCGTTCTGCCGGTGTGAGAGGTTTTGTTAACGCGCTGATGGAGACGGCATCCTGTGTTCTCAGCAGGGCGCGGCGACCTGGTTTTACTTAAAGGTTACGGCCATCAAAGGGAAACAGAGAGAGAGAAATGTCAGCGCTCGGATAGCGTCAGGAGTCGCACGGTTCAAACGGAAGGGGAGGCGAAGCTGCCCAGCCGTCCCTACTCTGGCTCAGTCATTTTCAATACTACAAGTCGGCCGTGATTGGAGTGGGTAAAAAAAGATGATCAAGGGCCAAATGCTTCATTTCATCCAGAGGTACTGAAGTGGAACTAAGAGGGACGGTCTGGATGGCAGCATGTGACAGGATTGGAACAGCTGCAGTGATTCTGCCCGTCTGAAACGGATTTAAATGAACCAGTCAGGTATAAAACAAGCTCACCAACAACAGAACATGCAGTTTTTACTGGTCACTGCCTACATCAAGAGGACAGACAGAAGCTCATGATTAGCTTAATTAAGCAGCGACACAAAGCCGATCCTCTGTGTTCTTAGTTGGGGAACAATTGGAGATGGAAACTCACTTCCAGTATCTTGGGGTTGTTCTGGACTCCAACCTCAATTTAAATCCTCCTGCTGTCTTCATTTACGGGCAACAAAAAAATATTGTTTCCTTGTCTGAAAAAAATCCAAAAATTCAGCTAAAAAATTCCCCTAATTTCTGAAAATTTACAAAACCTTCAGGTAGAAAATTCCAATGATTCCTTAAAAGTTTCCCTTAAAAGCTTTATTTGAAAAAAATGCCCCGAATTTGGCAAGAAAATTCTTGTAAATTCTTGACCCATTTTAAAGTTTGAAAAAAAAAATTTTTAGGATTTTTTTGGAAGATTTTTATTCATTTTTTGAAAATATTTACAAAAATATTCTTGCCAAATTTGAGGGATTTTTTTAAATAAAACTTTTAAGGGAAACTTTTAAGGAATTATTGGAATTTTCTTCCTGAAGGTTTTGCAAATTTTCAGAAATTTGTGGAATTTTTTTGTTGAATTTTTGGATTTTTTTCAGACAAGGAAACAATATTTTTTGGTGCCTGTAAATGAAGACAACAGGAGGGTTAAAGGTTGTACAAACTGGAATACTTTACCGACAGCTATCAGAGGAAGCTCCACTTCTGTCAGCTTTAACAGACAGTAGAAGACGTGGCTTATAGACAATCAAACGTGTGAACATGGAGGAATTCAGGTTCTTTCACTAAATGCTCTTCATGACGGGCTCTGCCTAGAAAGCACTTTATTTTTTAAATTGCAGCACTCTAGGGTAGGTGTATCCCAGTCAGTATTAATTTATTGTTGTCTTTGTTTTTACTATATTGTTTTACACGTCTGTAACTCTGTATGTTTTTCTCTTATATGCGGGGCAAGGGATGGAAATGAGCCTTGTGCTAAATCCGACGTATTTACTGCAACCTGGTGTAAACTATTATCAGATTGTATGTTCATTAAGATGCACTTCCCGTCCAAATAAATAAATAAAATAAAATTTAAAAAGCAGCAAAGTACCAGAGTCTGGTTGATCAGTGACAATAATTAGGCTAATGTATTAGATTACAAGGTGACCCCATAGATAAACAGACTGGCTTTCATACAGTGGCAGGTGAACAAAGACTGACCGAATCCTCAGCAGACGGGTCCTGAACGCTGTTGTAGTAAGCCGAGCGCTCGTCATCGTCGTCCATGTAGACCGGAGGCTCGTAGGAGGTCAGGAAGGTGGACGGCCGGTACAGGTGCTTGTTCAGGTGGTGCTGCCTCTTACTGGATGCCTGGAGGACAAACAGGAGCATTCATCAGTCAATGACTCTCTACTTATTGATAAAAGCTGCATTTGCACAAAAACTCCTGTTCATTTCAACACATATCTGTAGTTGTACACGGTAGTTCAACTCTCATTTTCCTTCCATAACCGGCTGCCCTTGTTTAAATGCATCTGAGCTGTATTTTGTGTCAGAGAGCTAAGATGATACCTCATTTAAATTCCTTGTTTGTGTCCATATACTTCACCCAAATGCTGATTTTGAGTCTGAACTGTTACAAGACAGACAGTTTTTATTTCTTTTTTTAACCCTCCTGTTGTCTTCATTTACAGGCACCAAAAAATATTGTTTCCTTGTCTGAAAAAAAATCCAGAAATTCTGCAAAAAAATGACCCAAATTTCTGAAAATTTGCAAAACCTTCAGGAAGAAAATTCCCATAATTCCTTGAAAGTTTCCCTTAAAAGTTTTATTTACTGATTTATTTATTTTAAATCCCCCAAATTTGGCAAGAAAATTCTTGTAAATATTTTCAAAAAATGAGTAAAAATCTTCCAAAAAAATCCTAAAAATATCTAAAGTGATTCCATATATATCAATAAAACTTCTGATATTTTTTTTAAGAACACTCACATAAAATTGATTCTGAATGCAACTTCAGCTGTAGTAAACATGCCAGAGAAAACTCTAATAACTAGCTTTTTTCTTTCTTCTCTCTTTCTTTTCATTCTATTTTTATTCTTATTGTATTACTTGCTCTACATTTGTATATATATCTATCCCTATATGTTTTATTTATGTTACTTATCTCTAATTTCTTGTTTTTTCACTCTATTCCTTACGCCACTGATGCAAGAGTTTTCTGAATCTTTGTTGAAAGCAAATTGTTCGGTGCATTTCACAGCTTGAAATCTTGATGCTCCTATAATGTTAACACAATATTTAAACTTTAAGACCCAGTCAGTACCAACACAATCTGATGCTTTTAAAAATCACAATCACATCAACATCAGTTTAAGACACTGCAGCACAGAGACCACAAAGATATACTGGAGGAAAAATAGCAAAACTTGACATTTCATCATTTGTCCACTTGAGAGCAATAGAAAGCAATTTTTTCTTAAACATCCTGTTTCCTTATAGAATACATATTTTAGCCACGAGGCGGTGTTTATAATAAAGCATCACACGAACTCATATCATTAAAACACCATTTATCTGAAAGTTGATGTATATAACTGCCCAGCTCTAACTGTAATCTTCATGAACAAATCCATAACTCTAAATCACATTAGTCATTCATTATGATTAAGGGGTTTGGGTTACCTTTTTAGTGTACATGCAAAGGTTGGGTGTCCTTCCAGGCACAGGGATTCCAGCTTTTGTCAGTTTGATGAAGTACTTTTGAACCCTACTGGCAACCTGGAATGTTTTAACAGGAAAATGGCAGCGTTAATCATTTCCAACAGAGAAACAGCAGCTTGAAGTAATTGAGGTCACACACATGCATCATCCAGGGGGTGCAGTTATTGTACAAATCAGTTTGCCTTTTAACACAGACGCGCTTGTGGTTAAACGCTTTGCTGCAGTTTGTTTCCACAGTAAAGGCAGAGTCACGACATGGTCACAAAAAAACAGAAGCTGACGGCAGAATAACTGGTAAACATACAACTGGAAAATGTTGTTGACTGGAATCATACAGCTTCATCTAAATGAGATTTAGTCAGATGTAAAACACACTGAAAATCACTGATTCTTTGAGGTGAAATCTTCAAGATTTAGAAAAACAACGTTTTCTGAAATACAGGAGGTCCTGGACTTACGTCAGAGTTCCGTTCTTACTGATCTACGGAAGTCGATTTTCACCATAAGTTGGAACTCCAGTGAAAACGTAAATAAAGTCGTTTCGTGCATCATGATATCAATCAGTTCTTCATAAAAGTCATGAATTCCAACGACTTCCATGCATGTATGAATCATTTTACTAGAAGATAACAGAATATTATAACAGACTGGTATTGTTGTTGATGTTGAGGTTTCAGTGTTTATTGTTCAGTTCCAGATTTCCCTAATGTCAGTGAACGTGCCATGTTTAGTTAGCTCATCTCTGATTGGCTGAGAGTCAGCAATAGAGAGAGCTGGGAACGGCGGCTAATTCTGGAGCTAAGTTATGGGGTTTTTCTAGTTATTCTGGCGTTGGCTACGGTCCACAGTAGCCTGTATGAAGGTTCAATAAACCAGCAGAGAACCAGATAAAGTCTCACTCATTCATCACAGAGGGTCGCTACAATATGTTGACCTGTTTTTACATCTAGACCCATGTTGGTCGGTGTTTCTTCCTGTTCCCAGCGTTTTATTCTATCTAATTTCACTTCCATGGAGACGGCTTTCCTTTTCTTTCAAGCATCAGAAGAGTCTGACTTACGCTGGGAGCCATAATGAAGGACAGAAAGTTAGTGAATGTAGCACAATCCAAGGTGGTGTCCAACCAGAGAAAGGAAACAAAGCTGTCTGATAGCGCCGCATGATGACGTATTCATCCACTCATCAACTAGTTCCATGTATTAACGACCAAACGCAGAGGGTCGATGTCGTACACCGAGGACCTCCTGTATGTGGGTAATAAATGTGGCTCTGACACGCAGACAAACATGAATTTTTTGTAGTTGATGATAATTCTCTGTCACCTGTTTTGCTGTTCGATTGCCCAGCTCATCTGCAATTTTCTGCCATCTTCTGGACTCGACTTCCTCAGGAGGGAACTTGACAAGAAGCTGCTCCAGTTTTTTCTATTAAAACACACATCAGGTGAAAACCACATAGGGACAAACATCGTGACTGCTTAACTGAAAATAGGTATAAACTGATATGTTTTTATCAGAGCCATGACTCATCAGTAATCAGAAAGTCAGACATACGATATCTAGAACAGATGCAGTACAAATGAAAATCTCCCCGTCAAATTTAGAATAAGCTAGATCGCAAAACTTATTTGAAATTTCCTTGTTTTATATGGGCTTCCTAAGTTTAGATAAAATACCACTTACTCATATTTACCCTTAAATGCTGCTTAGTAATACAACATGAATAATAGCCAATCAGAGAGCGCTCTCTGTGTGTGACGTTGCTCAAAACCATGGAGCCGATTTTTCAAATAAATGAATATTGGATCGGACAATTGGACAGCCCAATTATAAATCAATCCCCAGTTAGTAATACTCTGCACTGGTCAATATGATTAGGAACAAAACAGATTCACTCAAAAACAGTCTATGAAACAGGCAGATAGCCCTACAGCACCATACATTTAGGTTGTTTATACAGAAAAACAAAAGGAAAAAAAAACAGTTTCTAAAAGTAAAAATGAGAAATGGCATCTAGAAATGACTGGCTTTTAAATGCCGTTTGTAGTTTTATTTTGTTCTGCTTGTGTGTGTGAGGATAATTGTGTTACTTGTGTACGGTTTAATGACAATAAAACCCAATCAAAACAAACAATTCCCCCGACTAATTATGCCAACCTCGTGAAACACAACGCTGAATTCTACACTCCTGCTACCAACCTGTTCTTCCACAGTCCACAGCTGGTTGAATGTGTCAGGCTTGTTTGGGTGACAAATCCTCCCTCTGATCATCTGTCAAGAGCACACAAGTGGCAGCATGTTAAAAGACTGACGTGAGACAGGAATAATGGGCGCGCCACTGTTTGAAGAAGGTCTCTACACATGAAGCTGCCTGGCACACTGAATGCATCAGTCTGACAGAGAAAGCCTCGCTGTCAGATGTGACTGGAGATGTGTCATTGGGAGGACACAGAAAAACAAGCAACTCTTTTGACTGACAAACAAAATCCTGTTAGAATTCAGAGAGAGTAGAATGGGAAATGCTAATGTGCTTACACAATAAAAACAGGGAAGGCAACAGAAATAATCAAGGAGTGGTTTGCTCCGTGCTAACTGCTCTGCACCGTCTAACCCCAGCAATCAATTAAAAGTGAAACCGTACTGCTGCTACCAGGTGGGAAAGGAGATGCAGACAACAGAGGATAAGATGTAATCAGAGGGGAGGGAGAGGCGTGCTCCTCATGTTTCCATAGATACCATCTTTTGTGTTCGCATGTGCTGCATGCTTAACTGCCGAGAACTAAGAATGAGAGAGATGAGGTAGGAGGAGGTGTAAAATGGTAATAACCTGCTGATTTGTAGGACGCCATGCAGGAGATCGTGACTCACCAGCTACAGTTAGAAATGGATGTCAGTGCATCTGCACTAATGATATACTGGGACACAGGGGTGGCTGTGTGTGTTGTACTGAATATTGTAGTGATAAAACATACCTGCGTTTGCCCACCGTTCTCTGGGGCATCGCTGGTGGGTAGAGAGGAGTACATGGTGGAGGATTCGCCTTCTTTCTTGGGCTCAACGGGACTTTTTGGTCTAAGAGGCAAACCTGAAGTGGAGCGACAGAGGAGTCTTACGGGTGTTTCTTTTATGAATGACGCAGATAATATGGGCAAACACAAATCACCGTCAATTCTAAACTCATACGTGCCTTTGTCGAAGATCAACTTTAGCCGCCTGGTTTTGCGTTTCTTGTCGCAGAATTCTCTCTCAAAATCACCAAGGCCTGAGGTGTACTGCTCCCAAGCAATGTCAGGGAGCTGGACGACACGCTGAGGACACGGTAAGCCCAGATTCACCTGAAGGCCAACAGAACCAAGGCTTAAAATCCACTAACCAGCCAATAAAGGTCATGTACTAAATGTCACAATGGAAGAGAAACCGCAGTCAGGCCTACTTGTTTTAAGGCCTCTCCACACTGTGATTTTAACAATCCTATAACTTCCCAGCTTGCTACGCTGTATGATGTCAATCTAATATTCTTTGAGCACAACATGAAGTTTGCTCTGTGCAGATTGCATGATGAAAACGCAGCTGAATCTCAGCTTACAATGTACGTGAGTCGACGTGAGTGAAGAATAAAACGTCATAAGCGTGCGCCGTCCATCCATGAAAATAAACAACCGGAGCTCCTACAATCACAGGGAAACCAGCCAAACATGAACCCTACAATCACAGGGAAACTAGCCAAACATGAACCCTACAATCACAGGGAAACTAGCCAAACATGAACCCTACAATCACAGGGAAACTAGCCAAACATGAGCCCTACAATCACAGGGAAACTAGCCAAACATGAACCCTACAATCACAGAGAAACTAGCCAAACATGAGCCCTACAATCACAGGGAAACTAGCCAAACATGAACCCTACAATCACAGGGAAACTAGCCAAACATGAACCCTACAATCACAGGGAAACTAGCCAGACATGAACCCTAAAATCACAGGGAAACTAGCCAAACATGAACCCTACAATCACTGGGAAACCAGCCAAACATGAACCCTACAATCACAGGGAAACTAGCCAAACATGAACCCTACAATCACAGGGAAACTAGCCAAACATGAACCCTACAATCACAGGGAAACTAGCCAGACATGAACCCTACAATCTCAGGGAAACTAGCCAAACATGAACCCTACAATCACAGGGAAACTAGCCAAACATGAACCCTACAATCTCAGGGAAACTAGCCAAACATGAACGGAGCCCTTGCCCTGCTGACATTCATGTGTTTGGAGAAGAAATCCTTCCATGCTCCGTCCTGTTTTGTCCGGTTGTAGTATGAGCTGGAGGACACGTCTATAATACTTCTGCTACCACAACTCTAACATCCGTGTTTTCATGCGTTTTGTCACTGTAAATCATCTACTTGGGTTTATTGATCAGTACGTCATTTCATCCTGCATTTCTATTGGTTAGTGAGTTGTTGTAGGTCCAGCAGCATCACACTGTGAGATGATCACCCCAAATTTCTGATGGTCAGAATTTTATGGCAGCTTCTGTTTGGTCTCCATGACAACGGCCGTCCTTGAACCTGTCTCTCAATGTGACGTAGGACCACTGATTTAGAGCCACGACCAAAGATATCGCCACTATTCTCTCACTGTTATCTTTGGTCTGGGACGGCTGAAAATCAGAGTGTGTAGAGACCTTAAGGAAAATACATATTTTCTGGGTGTGCTTTGTACTCAGTGCTTTTATAACCTTCTCTGCCATCAATAAAGTCATTCTAAACAGCGTATTGTTTCTTCTGGACGCGCCCATCCTTTGTGCACACCCCTTCTGTATCTCCGTTACCCTTTTCTGCAGCTGCTCAACAAAGCTGATGGGATCGGCGAGCGCCTCTCTCTGGTGTCGAGCCAACGTCTCCAGGTCCAGGATGGCCTGGGTCCGCTGGGCCTCCAGAACTCCGATGGTCTGCAGCAGTCTCTGATAACTGTCACACAGGGAAGCAAGGTTAGAGAGGAGCAGAGAGGAGACACTGCTTACATTATTTAACCTGACACTTGCAATGCGGCAGTGCATCAAACTTTCAGACCACAGGACATGCATTATTCAAGCATGGTGCTGGGAGCCTAAACAGTTGCAGAAAACATGACCCAATTTTCAACATTTTCCACCTATTTTGCAAATAACACGTTTACAGGTGTTACGACTGTCATCTTTATTCACCTAAACCTGCTGCATAGCAAATACTTGGAGTTCCTGTTCCAAAGCAGTTCATCAGGGACTGCATTACGCAAAGAGGAATACACAACAACACCGCTGTGATCTGCGACTGTGTGCATGTCTCATTTCACAGTAAATATCAAAACCTTTGCATAACAAACACTTTGGTTTTGCAGCACTTGAGGATCCCTCAGCTCTGTAAAAGTCTGACCTTTTCACTCACTCTGAGGCCACAGGAGAACTGCTAACTGAGCTGTCAAAGACTAAATGTGGTTCTGAGTCAGAGGCCTTACAGTGTGAGCAGAGCTTGAGGAATCGGCAGGAATGTGACAGCATCCTACATGCTATAACCTCATGCAGGTGCTCAGTGGAGCAGAGTGGATCAATCTCTCCTAACACAACATGAATGAAAATCAATGCACAGGACACAGTTTATTCGACAGCTGCCAGCGGTTTAAAAGTCCTACAAGCCAAACGTTCTGACGAGTCGACTGCGTTTCCTATCAGCTGTCTGACCTGTACATCAGTTTGTAATATGCAAACTAAATCTGTCTCTGCAACAGTGGAAACCAAACTACTAATGCACGCATCCTGTACTACGGGGTGATTATGATTCAACATAGGAGCTAACGTCCTCAAATGAACAGATGATCTGTGCATTAATCTGTTTTCAGGAGAGGAGGAGGCCTTGGCTCTGCTTCTCGACACTCTGGACTCCCTCCAGGTGTCCAGAGACAAGTCTGGTGTTCCATTGCCACCTACTGGGCCGTAGGTTCACTGACAAACTGTGGTGCCAAATAAAAACTGGCCAAGACAAAAGCGTTGCTACATTAATGCTGGATAATTAAGAACTGCTTGTGTTAAAGACAGGGAGACATTTGTCAATATCCACAAAACTGATGCAAAGATGCAAATAGGAGATGTTCTGTATACGCAACATCAATCACGTCTGTGTCAATTCTCCACATTCAGCAACTGTAAAATGCGTCGGCATGCTTCCATAAAAATGACTCCTGGCTGCATTGATCGGAGGCTTCAGAATCCTCCTTACTCAGCACAACCAAACCCTGGCATGTCACAGAAACTTGATCGAATTACCTCGGAATACGAGAGCAGTGAAATCTTATTCGAAAGCCACTATCCGAAGTTGAAACATTCACCAATACTGGTGTCGAAGACAAAAAGAACCTCAGCTGATGATGTCCCTCAAGCCCTCCTTCTGCCAAGGTGCAGTTCAACTGTCCAACACCAACAACCCATCCTGCATGACAACTAACAACAAAACTACAAACAAAGGTCAATCCTTCTCCTCAGACAACTCATCTGACAGAAAAGAGAAATAACAGAACCAATCAGCACACTAATTTAACATCCAATCTCCCCAGGCAGGCTTTGGAAAACTGACAACCGGCAGTTAATACACACAATCACAGCAGCAGATTGAAGGTGGAAATTAAACGCTGCAACATGTAAAAACCTAAACAATGAGGCGGGAGCTATACTTAGACGCTCACCAACACTCGCTCAATTACTAAGGAAAGACTCCCAAAATAACTGAGATAATTAAACATTCTGTGCATGTGTGGGTGGTGCAAAGAAATAGACTTCTAATGAAAATTCAGTGTCGTCTTCTTCTTCTTCTCCTCACGTTTGTGTGCGGTTCTGCTGAAGGAAAAGGCTAATCAGTGTGTGCTCTGTCTTTACAACATTTACATCAAACTCTGGTAGCTGCATGGTGCCGTCCCAACAAATGACTCAAAGCTGTTTTCAGCTGCAGGAACTTGAATATTTAACCATGAGAACCACCCTGATAGAAGCACTTTCATGTTACGTGACGGGCTAACATAAACGGTCCAGTAACTCCAGTTTGTCAAGGTTTTGGTGCACTCGGATCCTGCACCACAGCAGAAGCAGAAAGGATGCAAGTGTCGATTAGGGGTCGTTTCTCAAGTTTCTGCAGTGAAACATCATCTCATAAAACGCTATCCAAATATACAAGCCGTCTGGGAAGGACAAAGGTTTGTTATCTTCATCAGCAAAACATTAACAGTTTGTGAGGATAAAACTTCAGTTGTAAGTAGAACTGCAACAGTTCAGCAGTTAATTACCTGCCGACTATTTTCATAACTAGTTCAATGTAATGTTATGAGAAAAAAATAATAATTCTCAGATTCCAGCTTCATAAATGTGACTTTTTTTTCTTATCTATGACAACAAACTCAGCATCTTTGGGTTGTGGACGAAACAAGGCATTTGAAATCATCATTTTGGGGTTTGCAGTAGGAAGTTTTGTTTTAGATGTTTTCTCCCTCTCATCTTTGACTACTTCTAATGAAGAACTGGAAAAGTTTTTCCTTGTCAGGCCACTACATTCATTTAAATGAAACAATCTGAGCTTTATAGGAGAAAATAACTACTTGACAGCCACCCTGTGAGGAGATGCTTCATTTGAACCCTCGTGTCGTCCTGTGGGTCAAAAAAGTTTGAAAATGTGGGAAAAAAATATTTTCACTGTGAAACTTCTGACGTCCACATTTTCAACATTTTTGGGAAATTGTTCAACATTTTTTGGTGGGAAAAAAAGAAATATTAAAAATGTTTCTTAAGAACACAATGTTCTTTAAGAAAATAGAAGTTTTACTGATATATTTGTAATCACTTTTGAGTTTTTTTTTGAAGATTTTTACTTATTTTTGAAAATATTTACAAGAATTTTCTTGCCAAATTTGGGGGATTTTGTAAAATAAAAGCTTTAAAGGAAAGGAATTCTTAGAAATTTCTTCCTGAAGGTTTTGCAAATTTTCAGAAATTTGGGGAAACTTTTTGCTGAATTTTGGGATTTTTTCAGTCAAGGAAACAATATTTTTTGGTGCCTGTAAATGAAGACAACAGGAGGGTTAAGGAGTCACAAGTAAAACAGGTTAGGAACCTCTAGTGCAGACAATGGGGCTGATTTTCATGTAATAAATATTAAATTAATACTAAACTTAAAAGGAATACTAGAGGTGCAAAGTGTTCAGCACTTTCCAAACATCAGAGAACCTCTCTTCACATCAAAAGCATCTCAGGATCATTCAGAACCACAGAGCACAAGTAACGCAATGATCACAGATACACGATCAACATGTGAGCATCAACAGTGGTTTGAGAGCAGAACCTCTGGGAGCTGAAACATACTCTTTGTTGTGTTTCAGAGCCAGGTGGTCTGACTCAAAGTAATACACGTCTGGCTCCTCCTCCTCTTCCTCCTCCTCTGCAGCCTGGCTTTGGCTCAGCTCCTTGCTGCCCTCCATAGAGCAACTGTCCGGCTCCTTACTGGAGGGGCCGACAAAGTCTGAGGGAGCAGGGCCCTCCACCGTGGGACAGTCCTCCTCCAGCCCAACCACCACCTCCCCCTCTTCCCTCAAGGGACCATTGTCTCTGGGAGGAGAGCTGGGCTTGGAGGAGGAGGCTTTGCTACCAGCCCTCCTGGGTGAAGTCCGCAGGGTGTATCTGTGTTCATAGAGCTCTGTGAAGGAGGGGGACGTGCTGGATATTGAGGGGGTGCACCCTGGCTCTGTGGGGGAGGGGGATGTTAGTGGGGGTGTAGTTTCTCCTGAGTTGCTGTTGTTGTTGTTGATTGGACTACTGTTTATGTTAGTGGTAGAGGAGGAGGAGGAGGAGGAGGCAGCAGCTTCCTGCACTGGTGTCAGCGGTCGGCCGTTGGTGCCGCTCTCCGTCTCCGTCACCTGCTCCTCGTGGGCCAGACACAACGAGTCCCCCACCACGTCCACCTCCATCTCCTCCACCTCCTGCTCCTTAGCCACCATCAACTCAGGTACAGAATCCTCCAGAGCACCCTCAAACATCGGTGCAGATGAGGCTGGCGATTCCCCTGAGCCAGAGGCCTCCATCTGCTCGGGGACAGAGTTTCTACAAGGCACAGCGGGGTCTGGGGATGAGGGCGCCCCCGTCTGGCTGCCGTTGAGCAGCAACGGGAAGGTAGCAGAGGAGGGATCCACACTAGGCTCTTTAGTGAGTGTACAAGATTCCTCTGCTTTATTTTCTCTGAGTCCATTAGAGGCCTTGTGAGCGTTCTGAGGCTGAGTAGCTCCATCACACTCCAAACGACCATCCTCTGCCTTCCGCCCTGCAGGCTCACCGTCCTGCTTACTGAGGAGGGGTGAGGCAGGAGTTGTGTCAGCAGAGTTTTGGCTGAGCAATTCTTCACAACCGTCCTTGCTAGGCTCTGTGACAGAGACCGGACTTTCAGGTTTGGGAGGCTCAGGGTCCTCCTCCTGTCCCTGAGACTCCCCAGAGCGGGAGCAGCGCTTGGCCCTTTTGATTTGAGGAGAGGCATCCCGCACCCCCTTAACTCCATCACAGTTCTCGGACTTCTCTGGGCTAATGTCTTCTCCTAAACAGGACACGCCTCGTTTCCTGGAGTCGGTCCACTGAACGGCCTCAGCGGGAGAAGCGTTGGAATCGGTTACCTTTCCCGACAACGAGGCCTGCTGCTGGCCGTCTTCCGAGTGAACGACCGGCTTCTCGTCCTCGTTCGTGTCCTGTTTAGCTTCCTGCTTTGACTCCTGTTTAGCTTCTTGCTTTGACTCCTGTTTAGCTTCCTGCTTTGACTCCTGTTTAACATCTTGGTTTGAGTCCTGCTTGGTGTCCTGTTTGGTGTCCTGTTTTGATTCCTGCTTGGTGTCCTGCTTTTTGTCCTGTTTGGTGTCCTGCTTAGACTCCTGCTTGGCGTCCTGCTTAGACTCATGCTTGGCGTCCTGCTTAGACTCATGCTTGGCGTCCTGCTTAGACTCCTGCTTGGCGTCCTGCTTGGACTCCTGCTTAGACTCCTGCTTGGCATCCTGCTTGGACTCCTGCTTGGACTCCTGCTTGGCGTCCTGCTTCTTCTTGGGTGAGCGGGCCCTCGGTAGCGGAGACACGGAGGTCTCCTCTGGCTGGGCGATGCTGCGGTTCCTGAGGGTTCGACCACAAAAGTTCTCATCCAATCCATTGAGCCCCACTGATGACCTTGTGACGCGTGAGGACCGGGACGCGGCCATACTACGGCGGGTGCCTACAGTCTCCTCATCCTGGTGCTCTCTCCTCTGCAGCAGAATGTGGGCACCTGAAAGACACACAGATACAGATATATGTTCCTCATTAAGTCAATAGAATTGCCTGAAAATTGCCAACATTTCTAGCGCAATGATCACACTGTAGCTTGAATATTGCCACAGCTATCGGTATGACTGACGAGCAGCATCCTGTGGCGTTTCAAATAAAAGCGTTGACCAAAAGCTTTGCTAAGTACTGCTTAGGTCATTTCTCAGCTCACACCAGAGGGGTATTGATTTCTTCTGTCACTGTAGCTAAGCAATATCTTCTGTCCACAGGCAAAACTAGATGTCTTATAGGAGGTCTGTGCACAAGGAAATAAATTCAGAAGGTGGGAGATCTTACACTGCCAGAAGACAAAACAGGAAACAATGGGGTCAGATTTTCCATCAAGTCTAAACGACCAATCACATTACAGTTCTCTTCAGATATTCATAAATGACACAGCTTTGAGGCTCGTCTGTGTGTGCTCTTTAACTCAATAGATGAGGTGAATACAGCTCAGGAAGCATTTCAAGTCATGAAAAGACCCCAAAGCAGGCAAGCAGGTGATTTTCAAAAAGGTGAACCAGCTGCCTGAAAACCATTTCTAAAGTCATCACCCAGGATGTGTATGTCTGCTACAGCCAGGGACTTTTATATTTCCTCCCTGCAGAGATTACAGCTTTTTCTGTGTAAAATAAATGTGGTTTACTGGTTCACTGATTTCTGACACAAAAGCCTCACTGTAATTCTTACATCCAATTCAGCAGAGATAGTGCTGCAGACAGAGGTTTGTCATCACACTGTAGGCTTTTATCTCTTTAGAACAGGTGTGCCACCGGGCCAACAGGCTGCAATCCTCACAAAACTTATCAGAACGCACACAAATTTAAATGCTCCAAGAACAAGAATTCTACAGAAGGCATGACAACGAACTTCCTGATGCGATTCAAGGAACAACAAAGCCTCCCAATACCGGCTCAGTGTGTTGCCACGGCGTCCTGCAGATGAAGATACATGAGTGTGAATTACAACCAAAATCTCGGCTTATGGTGTGCACAAGAAAACTAACACCACCTAAACGCTACACAACACTGGATATCTCGATGCTATTCACTCAATTATCCATTTCACAGATAACAGATATTTCTCATGCTCTACAAAATTTAAATAAAAGCTGTGTCATGTAAACACCTTAAGCAGATTACTTTACTCACACGGCATTAAGGCTGCCAGTGAGGCAAGCATAACTTGATTACCAGAGCTGGGTTAGTCATCAACATACATACAGAAATACACAAACACAGCCAGCTTAATCTGGTTTCTCTCAGTATTCTGATTCTGCACAGAGCATAAAGGTCATGGAGTGAAGTAGCTTTCATATTTCAAACTTACGTTAAGGCTGCTTTAGACACTCATCAAAACAAAGCCTATCATTACTAATTCCACAATGAAACAACTTAATAAACAACATAAATATTGTTAACATTTATTACTTTTAATGTAGGTATGCAGGATTTAGCATATCATGTTGCACTACAGTGTTTATATATTCCTTTCTAGCTCGTAAATATCTTCATATATTGTGCTACATTTATTATATTACTGCTATGTTTTCCCTGTTCTTCTTTCTTCAGTTTCTTTATGTTTATTATTCCCTTTCCTTTTTCCAAGGGTGACACCAACAGCTGAAACCAAACTCCTTGAATGTTGTGGACGTACTTGGCTATTAAAGCTGATTCCGATTAAGTTATGTGTGCATGAAAACATTCAGGTGATGATAGTAGTGGAAATTTTTGAGATCACAAAGACATTCTTGTCCCGGTTACGAGACAACCACTTCCCAAGAACATTCCCAGTCAGCACACACACACAGGAAACTTGCCACTGAAGCATCCTCTAGATCAGGATCCAACTAATAAATCTAACAAAGAGGACAATAAAAACGTGATGTGGTAAAGGTCATATTAAAGTGACATTCAGCTGAAGATGATCTCACTGGTTGTCCTTTTGCAGAATATGAGACACAGTCAGAGCCTTCGACTGTACAGAGGAGAAACACTGCATCAATTAGCGTTGTGGACGAGGTGCTCATTTACATTAATTTCAAGTACATCAATCTGTGGGCCGACCTCTGTCAAAACTGATTTAAAAGCTCCTTGTTTCTAGTGCTGGGACAGTCCCTCCATTTTCCTACACTTTGCTAACACAGCAGCATCAAAGCCAAAGGCTACCCCCGGCGACACACATTTTGATAATATTTCTTAGGGGAGCTAACACAATAGTCACCTGGAACAAGCACCACCACATGCACATATTACTCACACTCCACTAAAGGCTCCAGCTGAGAAAGCTAATGTGATTTGTCCATGCATAAAGTAAAAGAGAGAGAGAAAGAAAAACAGAGAGGGGGGAGCAGGGGAAGGTTATTCAGGCTGAGCACTCACCCTTAGACTCAACACGACAAAACTAATTAAGCCAGCTCATCTGACCTGCTCCCAAAAACTAGGAAACTAATCATGACATCAAAATAATTAGGGTTACAGTTGAGCTGAATAACTGGAAGAACCATTTGCTCACACTTCCTCATTGAAATAATTAACATGTCGATGGTTTCACTGCCACTGCTTCAATTAATAACTAATAAATACGTCTAACACTCCATTCAGCTGCCTTTTGGAAATAGCAAAATAAGTTTTGCACCCCATTAACAGTATAAAGTAAGCTGTCATTGCACTGTAAATCTGACTATCCTGCCTAAACCCAAGCTCACAGTAATGTCAAACATGCCCGGCAGAGTGTAATGACTGGAATGTCGTATAATAAAGAGTGCAAGTGGCTCGCATGTTTCACGCTCCACGCAATTACTAAGTAGGTACAAAGGGACTTTTTTTCTGGAGGAACTATCATTAAACTCTTTAAATGACAAGGGTTTCCTTTACTGCAGAGTGTGCAGTGAATAAGCATGAAACTACACGTCTCCACCTCGTTTCCCCAGAGTATACACACTGAACATGACAATATAGACACACTTTAGGCCAGTCATTCCAAACCTGCTAGAGATTCATCTGAGTGGTTAAAAGAGCATCAGCAGAGGCAGAAAGTAAGAAACACATGCATTCTTGTCCAAAATATGTTTAACTTTGATGACTTTCTTTAATTCTTGCTTTTCTGTCATTAAATATTGGATGCTTTCAACTCTTCAAGCCTAGAAAAGGGCTACATTAAAATCAGATGATCTGATATCAGAGATAAACCATGCTCATAAATCTGCCAGCACTAAGGCCTGAACATCTGAAGAGGGGTCACTTGTAGACACTGCACTGGTTTGAAACCTCGGCGTTGGACCAAAAAACAGTTTGGGGTTACTAATCCAAAGAAAAACGTTATATTAGAAGGTGTATTCTGGTGTCATATATAAACATTTACCTGTGGTAATTTATACTGAATAGAATACGAGCACTATTAAAATTTTCTGGATCTTTCTGGAAACAAATCAGTTCAATTAAATCCACTGATGACAATTTATCATAGCAGGGTTTGCCAATATTCACTGCAGTATTACCGCATTATACTAATGTATAGCCAGTGAACTTGGCATGGTTGTAAACTTAGACGCACAGATGGGAACAATTCAGTCGTAAATTTAGAGTCTTAAAGCCAAAGTATGGGAGGGAGCACCCACGTTCCACTGTAACTCCTCATCACTTCACTTCCTGCTCTTCTCTAAAGCGTTTGTCTGGTTGTGAAGTTATGCTAACGTGCTGATTTCACTGCTATTATTCTGGTGTCAGACCTGGTAAAGCAGATGGCTCTTTTGGCATCGTAAACCAAACAGTGTTCTCATTAAGATATTAAGGCCACAAGCTCCGACTAAGCATAAATAAACACACACCTTAAACCCCATCTCCGAAGATTATTGTTGGCAAACCAGCTCAGCTAACATTCAACTTCAAGGTATCATTAAATATTGGATGTTTTCAGCTCTACAGGCCCATAAAAGCGCTCCAAAATAGAAAAAAAATCTGATAATCTGATACAAGAGATAAACCATGCTGATAAATCCACCAACACTTAGGCCTGAACATCCGACAGAGTCACAAGTAGATGCTGTGTTGGCTTATAAAAGGTTTGAAATCACAATTTTAGACCAAAAACCAACATGAAAGCTCAAAGTTTAGGTGATTAATTTAAAGAAAAATGTGATATTTGAGGGTGTATTCTGGTGTCATATATAAACATTTAACTGCGGAAGTTTTCTTGATCGTTCTGGTAACACATCAGTTCTTTAAAACCAACAGATCCACAATATACTAATGCCTAGCAGAGGTTGTAAACTTACACTCCCAGATGAGAAGTTTACTGATAAATTCAGTCAGTGCAGCTACCTAGACAGCACCCATGTGCCACTGTAATTCATAATTCACTTCCTGCTGATGCCTATTTGTTTGTGAAGTTAGGTTAACACATGCTAGTTTGACAGCATTACTAGTATGGTGTCAGACCTGCTAAAACGGATGGTTCTTCTGGCATCATGAACCAAGTGTTCCCATTAGGACATTAAGGCTACAAACTCCATCTACGTAAACACACACCTTACACCCAAACTTTGAAGATTATTGTTCGGAAACCATTTCAGCTAACGTCCAAGTTCAAGGTATCATTAAATATTGGTTGTTTTCAACTCTTCAGGCCCACAAAAGTGCTCCAAAATAGGAAAAAAAAATGTGATATCAGAAATAAACCATGCTGATAAATCTGCCAGCACTTAGGCCTGAACATCCAACAAAGAGTCACAAGTAGACACTGGTTTGAAACCACAACTTTAGACCAAAGACCAATTTGTAAGATCAAAGTTTGGGTTACTAATCCAAAGGAAAATGTGATATTTGAGTGTGTATTCTGGTGTCACTTCCTGCTGATGCCTAAAGCGCTTGTTTGGTTGTGAAGTTAGGGTAACACGTGCTGGTTTGACTGCATTGCTATTATGGTGTCAGACCTGCTAAAACAGATGGTTCTTCTGGCATCATGAACCCAACAGTGTTCCCATTTCCAACTATGTAAACACGCACCTTACAGGCTAGCTGAGGAGACTATTGTTGGCAAACTAGCTCAGCTAACGTCCAAGTTTAGAGGGACACATTCGTTTTATGGCACACAAACAAGCCTGTTCCCACTGAGCTGCTCATCTCCGTAGCTGACCTGTAGTTCGACACTTCCACGGGGCCTACTGGCAATAAAAAATCCGCGCAGTGGTGCCGCTGTATGTACCGATGAGAAACCCAGCATCCCGGCTAATCGGCTGCGGCGAGCTCACAAAGTTGGAGGCACGAGGATGCCGTGAAACTAGCAGCACGTGCCGCCGGTTAAGTTAACGTTAGTTTGCAGCAGGCGGAGCACAAAGTTCACGTTAAAAAGTCCAGACACGCGCACACACCCGTTATAACCCAAAGCAACCTGGTTAGTCCCCGGAGCTGGCTAAACGTTAGCAACTTCACAAGCAAACCTTAGTTGACCTAGCATGCCGTTTAGCGGGCTAACCGTAGTAAACTAACTCACTGTTAGCTCCCGGAGCTAAATATAAAACATTAACACTTGAAGCACCAAACCGCAGACTGTTGCACCATTGGGATTCAAATATTACCTTACACGCTCCCTGTGACAGTCCGCAGTCCGACAGAGCCATTTTTTCTGCCTCTGTTGTGGTCGACTAGTTAGCCAAGTTGGCTAACGTTACCTCCGCTAGTTCTTCTCGGCTAGTTTTCCTGTTAATCAGATGTAGCCCCTCTATTAACGGGCACATGCTAGCCAGCTAGCTCGACAACTGACACAGACTCCGCCACTAAACACAACAAACAGACGGAGGGAATCGCTACTAACACTGTGTTTCGCCGAGGTTTATATCTCAGACTGGTTAGCATGGTTAGCAGCCCGGCAGCATAACGGCTGTTGGTAGCCAGTTAGCAGCCCAGCAGTTTAACGGTTGCTGGGAGCCAGTCAGCAGCCCAGCAGTGTAACGGCTGTTGGTTAGCATGGTTAGCAGCCCAGCAGTTTAACGGCTGTTGGTAGCCAGTTAGCAGTCCAGCAGTTTAACGGTTGTTGGTTAGCAGCCCAGCAGTTTAACGGCTGTTGGTAGCCAGTTAGCAGCCCAGCAGTTTGACGGCTGTTGGTTAGCATGGTTAGCAGCCCAGCAGTTTAGCGGCTTTTGGTAACCAGTTAGCAGCCCAGCAGTTTAACGGCTCCTGGTAGCCAATTAGCAGCCCAGCTAACGTCTGTTTGGTAGCCAGTTAGCAGCAGCGGCTAGCCGCAGCGAGCCACGCTAGCTGATTGTTCCGCGCATAACTTTGCCGATGTATTTGTGTACTGCCGGCAATGACGGTCACGCACATTTTTGGTGGGCTACTAAATTCAGGTTTTGTTATTTGCTCTACCACAAGCACCGAACTGGAGGCACACTTCTAAACAGCTTTTTGTAGCTCGAGAATTACACATACCTCACTTCCGTAAATGTGCTGCACGTTCAGCCATGTTTTCAGTCCAGTCAACTAGTCGGGGTGTGTGAGCAGCAGACTCCACCGCTCTCTCAAAATGCAACACTATCCTGTACATTTCTGCCCCTGCCAACCGTGCCCCCGGTCACACACTCTCCGGTGTCACCTGGCTTCATTGATGACTGTTTATTCACACTTTTATGAAGGATAACACACAGTTTAATTTAACTTTTCTTCGTTTCTTACGCAACAAAACAGCAAAGAGTGACACGAATCAACATGTTTTCATCAAGTTTTAATAGTGTCAGCCAGCAAAAATCAGGATAGATCTTACTCATATGCAAAAACTTGGAAGTACAGCATTCTGTTGAGCCCCTATCAGCCAACACATGAAGCAACACCATGCCCATACACAAAAATAATGCCTTTAATTGATTAGACTGCTGCTGCTGATGATGATGCTGATTACATACCACAATATGTTTTCTGCAGCTGTACAATTTAGTGAAGAGAGATCCAGATTGCGTGCACATTTTATGAGCAGCTTTCATTTACATGCAGATACATGTGATGTTAAACTGAGTGTTAAAGCATGCATTCTGCCATTTTCTACAAAAAAAACAAATCTATAGACATCATATTACAAGATTGCTCCCTTCTGTGATAAATACCCAAGTGCTGAATCTTGACCAAAATACTATCAGTACTGGTACATTCAAATGCAAAGCAGACGTTTGTGTGAGCATGCCAAGTTGTACGTCTACAGAACAGTGCAAAAACACAAAATTCATTCCTGAGACTAGTCAGCTTTTAGTCCCTTCATAACCTTTTAGATTTTCACCACTTTTAAGTGTCACATTTTGCTCTCCTCACCATTCGTTGGACAATATTCTCTTACAACAAGAAAAATGTGAGATATATCTACAGCAAGATATTGTGATTCATCAACATGAGCAACACAAGACACATGGACATACAATATGTGCTCGTTTGGTCAAGGAAAAAAAAAGAAAAGAAATATGGCATTCAGTGGAATTTTTAGCTGCACATAATTTAAATGCTTGGTTCTGAAAACAACCTGACACATGAATACTACAGTGCTAATAGAAATTTAAGAGCTCTTTATACAGATTTGTACAACTTGACAAACCTTCCCAGACATGTTAATTCCCCTGTCAAAGGCCGTCAGGTAGCAGGAAAGATGAGGTCCTCAGCTTGAATGCTTCAAAACTAAAAGTCGAGTGCAAAATAAAAGGCTTTTCATTTCATTTATTTCGTCGCTTGCTGCCGAATGCCCGATTAGACGGAGCGCGTCTCCACCTCGATCTTCTCCTCCGACTGTGAGGATTCTGCTTCCTGGTGGCCGACGCTCGGCCGGACCGTCACCAGTGGGCCGCCGCCGTAGATCGAGTGGAGGAAGTTCCACGTTTCTTCAGAGATCTGCCCCGAATCTGCTCCTGTGGGGTCAGAAGAAGTAAAGTATCGTATATCACTAAATAAAGTAAAGATATCTCTACAAATGTCCTCTATCATTTGCCTATTTCATGCTTCTTACAATCCCCTAAACCAGGGGTGTCCAACATGAGGCCCGCAGGCCAAAAGCGGTCCTCCAGAGGGTCCAATCCAGCCCTCAAGGTGTAAAAATTCCAGAGAAGACATTAACTGTAGATTGTAAATTAGTAAAACTATAAATTTAAAATTATTTCTAGACAATGACAAGTTGTTTTGATCATAAAGTAAAATACTAGATTGTTCATTGTTCTTTTGTCATTTTGTGTCTCGTTTTTGTCATTTTGTGTGTCATGTTTATCATACAGCATTAATGGAGTAATATTTGTACCTTGTTTGAGCGTTAAATGGCCGTTCTTGTTTACTGTTATCTTGGAATTATCAATGGGTCCCGGTGGATCTTAAAAAAAAAAGAAGAAAGAAACAAGAAAGAAAAGACAATTACTTGTTCAATTATATACAACATTCTTCAGAGATACATTCTCAATCTAAGCGTTGCAAAGAGCAGCAATGTTAAAATGTCAAATGTTTTTTGTCTGCTCCCTATTTGCTACAGAGAGAAAACAAATATCAGAGGAGCAGAAGTCAGAGGGAAGAAAGACATGCCAGATGCGAGCCGTTATAAATAGATATGACAATACAAAGCCAGGCAAGCCAGAAAAAATGAGAACAAGCGGAATAAAAATGAAATACATTCTGACTCTTCATTTTGCTCTGGCAGCAGAGAAACCAGACTCGGGGGACCAGAGCGAGTTCTTTGAAGATGAATCAAGAGGAGAAACGGGACTCCTCGGTTTCTTTTGAACATGAGCTGATCACCAGAGAATTTAGATTCTCAACAGACAAAATAACGCAGTTTGTCCCACATCCACAAACATATACAGACTAGTTTTAAAAGACAAATGTGCACGAGATTAAAATAAATAATAAATCAGCAGCAGATATAAAATGCAGTTGTCACGTGAGAGACATTTAACCTTTTCAATCAGACATTTAAACAGGACTGGGGGTGGAAAGGAGAGACTTCTGTCCAATTACCATTGTCTTTTCCTTTGACAAAGCCCTCCCACTCACGAAACCACTGCATGCTGATGCAGTATATGACCACCGGAGACTCCTCCTCCTGGAACGCCTTGTTCAGCTACAGAGAGGAGAGAGGAAGTGGGGGAGGAGTGAGCGGTGGAGACAAGAGGGAGGACGAGGAGGGATGGGGGGGGAGAAAAAAATTAAGTGAGGATGAAAGGATTGAGAGGAGAGGAGATGGAAAAGCTAATCAATTCTCTGTGGTAGTTATTCCAATTAGAAGGCAGTCTTAACACCACACTGCACCAATTTCATCTTTCTTGGAAATGACACAGTCCCTGCTCTTCTTGTTAGCTTTTACCGGAGCTTTTTTTCCCTCTTTGCACAACATTTATCTCTCCTCTGAGCAGCCATTGTGTGAGTGGGCACACTGAGCAGGCAATAACAGCTGCATCTGTCCCAATGCATTCATGATAAGGCTTTCATCAGTTTAAAACCTCTCATCTCCTGCCGGGGTGAAGAGCCCTGACACATGCAGCCCATCTGCTGGTTAACCCTCCCGTTGTCCTCATTTATGGGCACCAAAAATATTGTTTCCTGGTCTGAAAAAAATCCAGAAATTCAGCAAAAAAAATCCCCAAATTTCTGAAAATTTGCAAAACATTCAAGAAAAAATTCCAATAATTCCTTAAAAGTTTCTCTAAAGAGTTTTTTTTTTTTAATTTTTTAAATCCCTCAAATTTGGCAAGAAATTCTTGAAACATTTTCAAAAAATGAGTAAAAATTTTCCAAAAAATGAGAAAAAATATCTAAAGCAACTACATATAAATCAGTAAAACTTCTGATATTTTCTTTAAGAACATTCACCAAAAAAATCAGCCAAAATCCAGTGAAATTCGCTGGATTTTGGCTGATTTTTATGTGAATACTCTTAAGAAGCATGATTAACATTTCTTTTTTCCACCAAAAAATATAGTCTCCTTGTCTGAAAAAAATCCAAAAATTCTGCAAAAATTTTCCCCAAATTTCTGAAAATTTGCAAAACTTTCGGGAAGAAAATTCCAATAATTCCTTAAAAGTTTCCCTGAAAAGTTTTATTTAAAAAAGTCAACCAAATTTGGCAACAAAATGTAAATATTTTCAAAAAATGAGTAAAAATCTTTCCAAAAAATCCTAAATATATCTAAAGTGATTCCATATATATCAGTAAAACTTATAATATTTTCTTTAAGAATATTCACATAAAAATCAATCAAAATCCAGTGAAATTCGCTGGATTTTGGTTGGGGTTTTTTTAGCATTTCTTTTTTTGCATCAAAAAATTTTCAAAGATTTCCCAAAAATGCTGAAAATGTGGATATCAGAAGTTTCACTGTGAAAATATATATTTTTTTCCACATTTTCAAACTTTAAAACGGGTCAATTTTGAGGGTTAAACAGACAGGAGACACACAGAGTTTCATCACTGCCCCTAGTTTCGTCTTCTCCACAGCCTTTCAGGAGGAAAAAAAACAAAACACTCTTACTCTGACAAACATGTCCAGCTCCGACTTGCGCCGTTTCTCCAGTTTTTCTATCTCGATCTGACAGGTGTGGCAAACGTACAGGTGGTTGACAGCTGGTCCTCCTCCGTACCTGCAGGGAAACAGGACACACAAACTGATGGAACCAACTCCACAAAAAGGAAACTACACCGCCACTGCGAGATCTGGAAATTAGGGATGTCATGATATTGGCATAAAACTGCAATATCGGTCAATATCATTGCCGTTTCTTTGTCTATCATGAAAACCGATAAAATAATGCCTGGATTTATGTAATAGACTCGTAGAGGGAGGGATATGTCATTATTTCCATCAGTTCAGTTGAAGTAGTTTTCTTATTTTCAGAGACAATGTTTCCATCTGAAAGCCTTGTTGCATTTGAGAATGCATCCAATGGAGCATCACAATAAAATGAGGCATGATGTGTTAATTCAATTCAATTCAGTTTTATTTATATAGCACCAATTACAGTGAAATTGTCTCAAGACGCTTTCCAGAACCCATATGCCTGACCCCCAGAGCAGCCAAAAGGCGACAGTGGCAGGAAAACACCCTTTTAACAGGGAAAAAAACCTTGAGCAGCACCCGGCTCTAATGTGGGGGGACCCATCTGCTGCTGGCCGGGCGGGTTGAGAGAGACAGAAGAGGTAGAGAGGTAGAGATAGAGGGATAGAGGTAGAGGGATAGAGGTACACCACAGGAGATATGTGATTTTACCTAGAATTAGCTAAATAGCCCACAGATACCGGCATCGGTGACTGAGAGTTGGACAACATCGGCGTATCGGTTATCAGCAAAAAAGCCAATATCGGACATCCCGACTGGAAATATTTGAAGCCTCCAGCTCCAGCAGCGGGCCGGCCTACCTGCTGTACAGGTGATCCCACACGTTCTGAGGCAGCATCACCACCAAGTCATCGATCAGATTTGCTTTGTTGGGCGGCACGCCTGATGAAACAGTGAAACCTCCATCAGACGTTACAGACACATGAATTCCACACATACAGATCAGAGGTGAAAGCGCTGCTACACATGTGTGAAAGTCTTCGTTGAGGCTTATTACGGTAAGTGTAAAATGTCAACGCATCACTGAGAGTTCTACTCTCGGGTGGGATGGCAGCTTTAGCCACCAGAAGGATCCATCACTGGTATATTTTCATATATAAGGCAATACTTGGACTACTGCCCTCCTACATTTGCTCCTTAACGGCACAGAAAACTTGTGATCTTCACTCGCTTCGGTCACAAGATCATGTGTTGCTTTCAGTTCCATGTGTTCGTACTGAACTGAGTAAAAAGGCTTTTGTTTATTCTGCATCTTCTGCCTGGAATATGTTGCAGAAAGACTGGAAATGAACTGACTTAATCTCATTGAATGCATTTAAATCTAAACTGCGAGTTCTTGAGGCCGTTTCCACAACATGCACTTGTTTTTTTATAACTTGCTTGTAAATTTAATTATTATTATCATTTTTTTTTCTCATTTTAATTATGTTTTAACTGTGTAACTTTATAACTGTGCTTTGTACGTGCTGCTGCCTATCTTGACCAGGACTCCCTTGAAAAAGAGGTTCTTAATCTCAACAGGATCTCTCCTGGCTAAATAAGATTAAATAGAAAAAAAAAAAAACTTCATGTTCAGTTTCATCTGAGGCCTGAGAATAAAAGAGCCTTATTGGATCTTTTCCTCTTCTCTGCTAAAAGGAAAGCGAAGGATCAACTTGACAAAGAGAAGCAAAATCTCCTTTTGAAGTTTGAGAGGGAATGTTGTCCTGTTTCTGTTCAAATCAAAAATCCTCAGCCAGGACAAAAAGCAATAAACTGTTTGGACGCAGCGTAAAGAAAAAGACAGATCGACCTCGGAGTGGTTTCCGTAAGAAACAGTCTCACGAACCTCCATGCAGACACAGGAAGTCATCGTTTGAGATGGGACCCGGCTCAGCGAAGGTCTTGAACTTGTTCAGCCACTGTCTGGAGACGTAGAACTGCAGGAGGCTGGGCTCCATCATGTTGAATAAGCCTGACACCCTCCTGCGTTCCTTCAGAGCGTCCTCGTTGCTCTTTCTGCCACGGAAACAGAACAAGCATTAATCAGCATCGCAGCCGGAAGATCAAAAGTAAGACGGAAGTTAGAAAATCACAGCAGCCCCGTGAATTTTAAAATACTACACAGATAAATGAGTGGCTATTCAGTGGTTGTTTAACCCTCCTGCTGTCTTCATTTACGGACACCAAAAAATGCTGTTTCCTTGTCTGGAAAAAATCCAAAAATTCAGCAAAAAAATTCCCCACATTTCTGAAAATTTGCTAAACCTTCAGGAAGAAAATTCCAATAATTCCTTAACAGTTTCCCTGAAAAGTTTTATTTTTAAAAAAAATCCCCCAAATTTGGCAAGAAAATTCCTGTAAATATTTTCAAAACCTGAGTAAAAATCTTCCAAAAAAAATCTTCGAAAAATATCTAAAGTGATTCCATATATATCAGTAAAACTTCACATAAAAATCAACCAAAACCCAGCGAAATTCACTGGATTTTGGTTGATTTTTTTGTGAATGTTCTTAAGAAACATTTTTAAAAAATTTTTTCCACCAAAAATGTTCAAAAATTTCCCGAAAATGTGGACATCAGAAGTTTCACTGTGAAAATATATATATTTTTCCCACATTTTCAAACTTTAAAACTGGTCAATGTGACCCGACACGAGGGTTAAGCTGAGTGTGTTTCTTACTTATAAAAGAGCACATAAGCTTCGGCGTTCTGGACGCAGGACTCCGACACCTCGGTCACACTCTGGTCGTCGAATTCATACCACAGATTGTTGACGTCGTTCCTGCAGTAGGCGATGTAGTGGCCGCCTGGGATGAGACAGAGGAATGTATTAGAGCGGTATTCACAAGTCTAACCAGTACGTGTGAATTTTATCTCCCAGCTAATGAAAGCGGGGCTCTCTATGTGCCAACCGGTGGCAGCTGCCCCGGCCTCATGCAGGAAGGGGAGGGACTCGGCCCACTCACTGCTGGCAGTGCCGTGGTGGCAGATGACGGACAGCAGGTCGTAGTTGGTGGTCTGGGCAGAGCTGTCTTTGGCCAGGAAAGGCTGCAGGTCCAGGCCTTCGAGTGGGAAAGAAACGTGGGTGCTGATCTTGGTGGAGAACATCAGCTCGTGTCTGAAGCGCTTCAAGTGAATACATAGGATCTGCAGCAGAGCAACGCAAAGTTTTCATTTCAGAAACCTCGTATTTGGAGATACAGCTGCATGCAGAATGATTCAACTTCCTGATATTTCTGACATTCTGGCTAAATGAGCAACATTCCAGCTGCGGGCGACTAAATCACATCAGAGGAGAACAGTTAGTTTATTGAAATATAAACCCAAAAAAATTTTAGATTTTATTCAGAATACATCCAAAGTTTAAACTTTTTTACAAAAAGCAGATTGTAGAATGATCCATGTTGAATCATGTTGCATGCAACTGTAGTCTGCACTTAGAGTTCGGTTTCTTTAGTGTGATTCACTGGAAATGTCTGCGTACCTCTGGCAAGCTTTGCATTTTACAGAATTTGACTCCGTTTCGCAATCTGAGAGGAGAAAACAACAAAGGAGATGTAAAATCATCACAGGTTGCAGTCGTTCTGATGTGTCGTCCAGTTTAGTGTTCACCAAAGCCATCCACATTACTCACTTCTTGCATTTTTCACAGCTGTACATGTTGTCTCCTAGAAAATAACAAACCCACAGTTATTGACACATCAATCCTAATGTTTGTGTTAGCAGGACATATTTTGCCGCCCACTTGCTTTACCCTTTAGTTCATCTCTGGCAAAGAAAGCTGCGAGGCAGTCCTGTAGCGTAACCACTGGCCCCCAGAACCAACTACAGAAGAAACAAACAGAGAAGTGAATTCTACACAGCTACGGCCATTCACGAGAACCTGATGTAAATAAACAGACGTGGTGATGCACACCTCTTGATGTACTCCATGACAAACGCGATCCACCCCTGTGGGGCGTAAGCTTCCCCACAGGAGCCGGCCTTCACCAGGGAGGTCTGGTGGGTGGAGGAGTGGAGCTTGGCCAGGTCTTCCTTCCCTGGGATGGGCAACGAAATATCCTGGAAGTTCTCCAGGGTCACGGACACCTGACAGCCACACAGACAGGAAAGCTTCAGTGAAGGAGTTATGTCACCGTCTGGCAGATTATTATTAACCCTCGTGTCGTCGTACGGGTCAAAATTGACCCGTTTTAAAGTTTGGAAATGTGGGTGAAAAAAAATATTTTCACAGTAATTCACTGGATTTTGGTTGATTTTTTTGTGAATGTTCTTAAGAAACATTTTTGACATTTCTTTTTTTCCACCAAAAAATGTTCAAAGATTTCCCAAAAATATTGAAAATGTGGACATCACAGTTTCACTGTGAAATTTTCAAATTTTTTTTCCCCCCACATTTTCAGTCTTTAAACCGGGTCAATTTTGACCCACAGGACGACGCAAGGGTTAAAAACTCTGTATTTACATGTTAACCAGGTCAAAACATGACTGTCAGACCTTGATGTGACCACTGGCATAATCTTGTTCCCTAAGACTCCCTCACTCTCTCAGCAATCCCATCATCTCAACGCATGAAGGGAAGAGCGGCACTAACCCGATCGCAGGTGAGGCACTGAACTGAGCTGACGATGGTCCCGTCGAACACATCTGAGATGACGCTGCGATATTTCTTCTGACGCTTGTTCTTTGGTGGGGAGAATGTGGTCACTGCTGAGGGAGGGCAGAGAGAAACATGAGAACAGTGATTTCCAGTACAGTAAGTCTGACACCAGAGTCAGCAAAGACAGTCTGAGGATTGTGTTACCTTCCTAACCTCCTAACGCTTTACACTTTCAGCCTGGACATACCTTTCTTGTGTGCAGGGTTCAGGCTGGGCCAGCCGGAGGGGGCTTTGGGCGGGCTGCTGGACATTTTGGGGACGTGTCCCTCCATGGGGACTGGACTCTGCGGTCTTGTTGTGTTGCACATTTGGATATCTGGAAAGCAATCTGGGAGACAGAGGGACACGTTTTTGAGACCCTTAACCCTCCTGTTGTTCTCATTTATGGGCAACAAAAACTACTGCTTCCTTGTCTGAAAAAAAATCCAAAAATTCAGCACAAAAAATCCCCAAATTTCTAAAAATTTGAAAAACCTTCAGGAAGAAAATTCCAATAATTCCTTAAAAGTTTCCCTTAAAAGCTTTCAAAAAAAAGTTTTATTTATTTTAAAAAAAAAAAAAAATCCCCCAAATTTGGCAAGAAAATTCTTGTAAATATTTTCAAAAAAAATTAGTAAAAATCTTCCAAAAAATCCTAAAAATATCTAAAGTAATTCCATATATATCAGTAAAACTTCTAATATTCTCTTAAGAACATTTTTAACATTTCTTTTTTTCCACCAAAGTATGTTCAAAATTTTCCCAAAAATGGACATCAGAAGTTTCACTGTGAAAATATGTTTTTTTTCCCCCATTTTCAAACTTTAAAACGGATCAAAAAGCCAAGAATGTAATCGAGTAAATTGAAAACCATCACAGGGAATGAGATCCTGCGTTTCTCTTCAACATGTTTACCTGATGTTCTGCTCTGAGCCTTGATGGCTCCTTGGCTGCTGATGATGGGCGTGGTCTCGGTGGTGGTGTCAATGTCTTTGTCGATGTCCGCTCTGGTGCTTCCTCCCATAACGCCAGTAACCCCGGAGCGGTAGAGGTCATTAATCATGTTCTTCTCTTTCTGCCACTCCCTGTTGGCTTGGATCTCGTCTGGCTCAGGAATCAGCATCTCCGCCTCGTTGGTGTCGTCCATCATCACATTCCCTCCCTGCACCTCGTTGTCGGCCCTCTCGCTGCTGCCGCAGGACTCGCATGACTGGAAGTCGTCTGACTGGCTGTGGTTGTCCTCCTCGGGGCTGTCGTCCACGGAGATGCCGTTGGACTGGTCGTAGGGCTCAGCTAGTGGCTCCTTCAGCTCCTCGTGAAGTTGATCCATCAGGCAGCGCAGAAACTCCTGGGAGTCCTGGAGGTCAAGTGGGGAAAACACTAAATATTAGCAGCCAGTTATTTCCAGTAAAATCAAAGAGTTGTTCCGTTTTTTACATCTCTCTGAAAAGAACTTCAAAATATAATGGAGTTTGACAGATGTAGTAAAGCTACAGAAACCACTGCACCTCCTTGTTTATCCCAATCCTGGATCACAGAATCAGAAACCAAAAGCCTGTGAATGTGTAATCAAACTTAATGAACCTCAGACATCCAATCTCCCTCTTCAAGCCGAATGAACACTCCTCTCCCAGGAGCTGGAACGTTCACTCCATTCAAAGCGCTGATAAATCCATGGCTGTGCAGCCCAGCGTGGCGTGACAAATGAATATTCCTCAGTTAACTCCTCTGAACAAACACTGGCAAGCCGAGAGGAAACAGGCTCTTTTATCATTTCACCATTCAAGCTTATAAAACGCTCATTAATGGACACTGGCCAAAGACAAGGAGTGCTTCAGTTTAATGTCTCCTGAAATCATTTATGTGTAAAAACGTTGCTTTCAAGCTCCACCTGGAATCAACTCAAGCAATTTACCTTTAGGCCTAATGTGTGGAACTGTGTGTCAAAGTAAGAAGCTGCCAGTCAGTAACTGAAGTTTATCTGACTGAGTGATTGGAGATGGAGGTAATGTCATTTCTGTAAAGAAATGAGAATGGAGTGATGTGGAGTGGAAAAGAAACAGCAGAGACTGTAAGAGTCTGGACAACTTTATGGTCTGAGGCCAGACCAACAATAACCCCAGCTCAGTACAGATTCCATACGGTATTATAAAACAAGTGAAAATAACACATTAGACAAACATTTTGACATGACCTTGAAACATCCAAATATCACAGAAGTTAAGGCAGAAATCCACGTGTCTGACTCACAGCAGCTGATCCAGTTTTCAACATATGATAAAAACATACAGGAAGTCCTTGATGCACGACGCCATCAACCTACGGCGTTTCATCGTTACGTCAGAACTGGTTACACGGAACTAGTTGATGAGCAGATGAATACGTCGTCATATGGTGCTATCAGATGGCTTTGTTTCCATTCTCTGGTTGTACGCCACCTTGGATTGTGCTACATTCACTAACTTTTTGTCCTTCATTATGGCTCCCAGCGTAAGTCAGACTCTTCTGATGCTTGGAAGAAAAGGAAAGCCGTCTCCATGGAAGTGAAATTAGACAGAATAAAACGCTGGGAACAGGAAGAAACACCGACCAACATGGGTCTAGATGTAAAAACAGGTCAACATATTGTAGCGACCCTCTGTGATGAATGAGTGAGACTTTATCTGGTTCTCTGCTGGTTTATTGAACCTTCATACAGGCTACTGTGGACCGTAGCCAACGCCAGAATAACTAGAAAAACCCCATAACTTAGCTCCAGAATTAGCCACCGATCCCAGCTCTCTCTACTGCTGACTCTCAGCCAATCAGAGGTGAGCTAACTAAACATGGCACGTTCACTGACATTAGGTAAATCTGGAACTGAACAATAAACACTGAAACCTCAGCATCAACATCAATATCAGTCGGTTACAATATTCTGTTATCTTCTAGTAAAATGATTCATACATGCATGGAAGTCATGGGAATTCATGACTTTTATGAAGAACTGATCGATATCATGATGCATGGAACGGCTTTGTTTACGTTTTCACCGGAGTTCCGACTCACGGCAAAAATCCGCTTACATCTATCTGCAGGAATGGAACTCTGACGTAAGTCGAGCATCTCCTGTATTTACAAACTGTGCCTCTGTGTTTTAGATGTATAATGAAATGTGAACATTGCACATCTGTTTCATCATGTGGGACGACCCACCTGCTGAGAGTATCCTCTAAACATGGGGTTTATGGCTTTGATCCCCTGGAACAGGTTGGTTGGTACGACGTAGGAGGGCCTGCAACGACAGAAAAGGACAGCCTGATTAAAAAAGTGCTGCTATACTTGATGTAGAGGGGGAACTTAACAGCTGCTGCTACAAAAATGTTGCTGTACTCAGGAATAGAACAGTAACCACTGCATTGAACTCTCCAGTCAAAGCGACAAACACCTGTTTTTGTGCCACAGGTCCGACACCAGCTTCTGGTAGCTTTTGCAGAGAGCAGGTTTCTTATCCGTCCTCACCAGGCCACCACATTCAAGAAAGAACTGTGTCAAGGGCGGGCTGCAGAGGGGAAAAAAAGATGATTACATCACATGTAGGAACAAACAAGGCAATATGTATATCCTCCCTTGACAGAAGAGTTATTGCTTGGTTACCATTATTCCAAAAAGATTGGAACACAATGCAAAAAATGAATATAAACATCAACAAGATAAACTGGGTGAAACACGGGACTGTGGACAGTTAGAAGAATCTGCTATGTTTGTAAATGGATTTTTGGACCTTCTAATATCAACTCATCATTTGAGATTCAGAGCGTTTCTTCTATTATACTCACAGAGGTCAGACAAAACAGAAAATGATTAATGAGAGAGGAGGTCTGGAGAGGTTTAAGGTCGGCATTTCTTCATAATGCCACCTTCTGTCTGTATTTTCTATTCATTCCATTTCATTAAATTTGAATTTCACTTGCACAGTGATATCACACGTTCCCAGAGCTTCTGCTTAATGCAAAAAAAGCAAAAAAAAAATCTCTTCACATAGCCGAGAGTTAAAGGACATCAGAGTAAAAAAGAAAAAAAACAGCTGAGGGGATTTTATTTTGATGGATTCAGAATGGACAGGAATGTGCAAGAAAGAGACAAACTCCAGAATGAATAAGGCATGGAGTGTTCCTTCCCCTGGCAAGCGAGAAGTCCTTCGGAGTGAATAATGACCCGACAGTAACGGAAGGAAGCACACAAACACACATCAAAGCAAAGTTTCAGAAAAAGGTCCCTCCTTCTGCAGCTGCGTGACTCACTTCCTCCTATTTTTGGAATGTGATTTAGATTGCAAATTTTGACCCACATCTTTCCCCATTTTGACTAGTATCCAGACTTGGCATCATCTGTTTAATTTAAGAATTTACCAGCCCGTGGGTAGAGGGGATCAGAAAGGAGGACAGGGGTTTGCTGCGCTTTGACAAACAAAAGAAAAAGGTAGCGCAACAAAGACGTCTTCGAACTCTGCTGCAGAGCTCCAGCTTAAATGACCACACTAACAATTGAGCATACACAGTGAAGCAGACAGATGGGCACTTCAGTGAACAATAAAAGATGTGGCACAAGGGAGGAGAAACTGTAAAGGGAGACATAAAACGACATAGTAGGAGAAGAATGGAGGAGAAGCAACAGAAGAAAAGTAGAGAAAGAGTTGGTGCTAATTTGTACCAGTAGACCCTACAGGGAACTACAAAAGGCCATGTCTGCCGTCTCAAATGGTGCAGTGCAGCAAATTTTCACTCAGCCGTCACTCTCTCAAATGAGCACCGCTGTGGTCGTTTCTCACCGTCAACTAGAAGCAGGAGGGCAGCAAATAAACAACAACTGGCTACTGGGAACAAACATGTTAAAAGAGTGAGCAGAAGGTAGTCAGAGGGGTGATGTGGGGTGATTGGGAGTGATGTGGGGCGATGTGGGGTGATATGGGGTAATGTGGGGTGATGTGGGGTGATATGGGGTGATGTGGGGCGATGTGGAGTGGAGTGGAGTGGGGTGATGTGAGGTGATGTGGAGCGATGCGGGGTGGAGTGGGGCGATGTGGGGTGATTGGGAGTGATGTGGGGTGATGTGGGGTGATATGGAGTGATGTGGGGCGATGAGGGGTGATATGGGGCGATGTGGGGTGATATGGGGTAATGTGGGGTGATATGGAGTGATATGGGGTGATGTGGGGCGATGTGGAGTGGAGTGGGGTGATGTGGGGTGATATGGAGTGATGTGGGGCGATGAGGGGTGATATGGGGCGATGTGGGGTGATATGGGGTAATGTGGGGTGGTATGGGGTGATATGGAGTGATATGGGGTGATATGGGGTGATGTGGGGCGATGTGGAGTGGGGTGATGTGGAGCGATGTGGGGTGATGTGGAGCGATGCGGGTTGGAGTGGGGCGATGTGAGGTGATATGGGGTGATTGGGAGTGATGTGGGGTGATATGGGGTGATTGGGAGTGATGTGGGGTGATATGGGGTGATTGGGAGTGATGTGGGGTGATATGGAGTGATGTGGGGTGATGTGGGGTGTTCAGGCAGCTAAACCGAGGTCTCACCAGTTGGACAGGGCCTGGAGGGCGGCGTTCATGTAGCAGGTGTTGCCGATGTTCTTGAGTCCTGTCAGGCCTGACGGAGACAGAAAACACACCAGAGAAATTAAAACAAGCCTCTCCTCAAACGCTTGTAAATTTTATCAGCAGATATAAAGTTTCTGGGGCTGTTCAATCTGGAGAATTAATATTTTACAGCAGTGGCAGACAGAGCAGCTACCCGGTGTATTCAGAACAGTTCATATTAATGGATTCGGTCGCTCCTGCTATTATTCTTTGTCTTATTTCCGTCTGGGGTATAATCACGCTCTGATTTTTGGCACCATATTTCCCACTGCAGGGTTTTTCCTGGATGAAATGGGCCTCAGGGGGGTGACCACAGTAAAAGCAATGGGTGTGTGTAACCTTGCTTGAGTGATGTTGGTGCATTTTCCTCTTATTTCTGACTATTATGCTGCAGTAAATGAAACCACAATTAACAACATCAATGAAAACAAATGGGGTTTTTCCTCCATTCTCAGTTTTTATGACTCTGATTTTCATTCAGCTCATCCTAAAACCTCTTTGGGGGAAGCACAAAAAATTCCTGTAAGCAGGAAAAACTCTGCATAATGTTTTAGTATAACACTTCTATAGATTCAGCTATTTACACTGTGAGATGCTAAATCAACATGACGACACAAAAAAAGGCTAAAGTGAGATGCAAAACCAGCAAAAAGAGACACAAAAAAGACTATAAAGAAATTCAAAACCGGCAGAAAGAAACGTAAAAAGAAATATAAAACCTGCAAAGAGATGCGTATATCTTGGCAGTCTTAAGTCTTATGGAATTATTGAAAAAAATGCATCTTTGCAGCAAAAAAATCAATCAATTGTTCTTTCACGAATTTATTTTAGATTGTCTGCAACAATGATGAAATCTGCTCAGTCAAAAATTTACATACATCAGTTTTACTTTTTGACTACAGCTGCTGACTCCTCTGAGCCTACTTAAATCGGAAATTGAGAGTTTCTCAAGGAAATTCAAGTCTTCAAAAGTGTATGTAAACTTTAATTTACAGCTGTAAATTAGGGCTGGACCTGAATATCCGAATATCCCGAAATTCCCTGACCTTGCACTCGGTTCAGCGGAGGACATTAGTGCTTAAAGCTTATTTACTTTGCCTCCTGATTGTACGTTACTGTATTTGTGACAAAAATAACTGAAGCAGTGACCGCTGCCAGCGCCTGAGCTGCACCACAGGAGGTTTAACATAACATATGCCATTAGTTGGAGCGCCTGTGTCTATGGCAGCACTGAGCAAAGACATTATTTACACTGGTCAACCCACTGAGCTATACTGCCGCCTGTAGTCTCAACTAGGGATGTCCGATATTGGCTTTGTTGCCAATATATGCCGATATCGTCGAACTCTCAATTCCCGATTCTGATATCAACCGATACTGATATCTGTAGGCTATTTAACTAATTCTAGGTAACATCATGTATCTCCTGTGGTGGAATTAACACATCATGCCAACAAGGCTTTCAGATGGAAACATTGTCTGAGCAAAATAAGAAAACTACTTCAACTGAAGCTATGGAAAAAATGCCATATTTATGCCATTTTTTATTTATTTTTTTAAATTGTCTCAAACAACAGTTCACACTCTCTTCATGATAGACAAAAAAAACTCGATGACTATATTGACCGAAACTACATTTTTATGCCAATATCGGCCCAATAATGTCGGTGGGCTGATATTATCGGACATCCCTGGTCTTAACCCGACATCATGTGTGATTTTTTTTATAGTCTTTATCTAACACAGTTGTTTCTTGTCTTTCCTAATCAGCAGCTACATCTGCGTGGACTGTTTCATATTGAGTCGTGAACAGATCATTAACCGCTTTATTTTCTTCCAAACGATGTCTCAGGATGGTTTCTGTTTTCTTTGTGGTGCCTTCAAGTGCAACTTTCAGCTTGAGACGGGGTGAGGCAACACATCAGTTGGTGTTCATCAGCCCTCCTTCTTTTGAAGTCTGCTTGGCGTGTCAGGGCCTCTAAAAGCGCCTTGACATAAAAATTTATTGCTCTTTTTAATTCCAATCACAACCTTTGCTTTGAACTTAACCAGCTGCTGAATACTGCTCCCCTCTGTTTGAGGTGTTCCTTTTTAATTTTGTCAAACTTGGATTAAGAGGTGATAAAATGTAATTAAATTTTTGTCACCTCGCTGACTTCAAAAGTATATGATATTAATTATTAAAATTAGCACAGTGGAATGAAAAGCGTGTCGTCAGCAGCAGCACTTCAGCTGCTGAGAGGAATTTAAAACTGTTTCATTTTCAACATTTAGACTTTTATTTCCAAGGTCATTTGCTGACCGAGGAGCTTATGTTTGTGGAAACGACTAGAATGGTGCTGCAATCATCCTTATCTCTGGTAAAAGATGTTAATTTTTGTAAGAATAAATGCAATACGTGATTGGATACAATAAATACTGCTGTAGTTGTCATGTGTGTGTTGTCATATGGTGCTTTTCCACCAGCACCTACTGGGCTCGACTCCGTTTGTGAGGTTTTCCATTAGGACGTAGTACCCGGTACCAGGTACTATTTTAGTACATACTCTGAAGGGGTTCAAAGCGAGCTGAGTGGAGCCAATAATGTGACGTCGACAGAGTGCAGGCCATTGATTGGACAGGGAGCGACGACACACGAGAGCGACTCGGTCACAAAAACCAAACCCGCCATTTTTTTAAAAAACTGGCAACAGCGACGGTGCATATTGCTCTTCTCTTACTTTGAATCTGAAAAAAAGCCGTAGACCGAGCAGCAGGTGTACCATCACCTCCATTGTTGTGTTGCGTTTGTGTCTCACACAAATGACGTTAAGGGACTTCCGGACCGCCGTGCTACAACGCCTCCACTCACGATGAGGTGGTACTCAATAATGGAAAACCTAAACCGACTCAAGCCAAGTAGGTGATAGTGGAAAAGCGTCTATAATGGTTAAAAAAACTTAGTATGATAATATTATCATATCATTAGGGGAGGCCAGGGGAATCACCAGACACCCCTCACACCCGGGACACTCTCATTTCTCCCCTCTCCCCTCAGGGAGAGTCCACAGGACACTTAGAGTCAAAACCAACAGACTCAACAACAGCTTTTATCCCAAGCTGTCAAATGTCTGCTCCCTGCCCCCTGAATGACAATATTACACACCTACAAGTGCAGTATTTATGAGTCAGTGCAAATCATATCATGTGTAGAGCAGGTCTCTAACCACAAACCATTTCCACACTGTATATTTTGCTCTTATATTTCGGATGTATTTATTTTTTAGGGTGTGTTAATATTGTCTTATATAGTGTATTTCTAATGCTGCTATTCGGAGAGTGCTAAACTGATTTTCACTGTTTTCTGTAACAGTGACAACAAACATCTATTCTATTATGCCACTCGTGACTAAAAACATGTAATTCTTTGTGCCACATGTGTGTATGTTGACCTCTGGCCCGCAGGTCGTCCTCCTCCTCCGTCTCCATGTCCAGGTCTTCACAGCCTCCATTAGAGGGCACTCTCAGAGAGGTCGGGCTCCCAGGGGTCCTGCTGTTATCCTGGAGCAACAGGACACACAGTCCTCACCATGAAACTCTGATCTCATAAATGAATAACCACAACTTAACAATGATGGAGTTCATCGTTGTTCTGCAGGTTCATCACTAAAGCTGCTCTCTAGCTCAGAGAATAAATGAAGTGCAGCAACAAGCTGTGAGAGAACCGTAGAGAGGAGCTGGACTCTCACCTGGCCGGTGCTCTGTGGCGATGGGAGGGGTTTGATGTTGGCGTGGGGCGAGTGAGGACCTAGTTTACGCTCCAGGAACACCTCCTTGCCGCAGGCGTAGCACCACACTCGCAGCGTGGTCAGGTTCACTGTGAGGTTGTGCCTCGTCTCCTGCACACAACGTTGTTAAAGAGAAAAAAAAACTCTGTTGAATGGAGGCATCAGGCTGCATAGATAAAGGAAAACAAGTCAAACCGATAACAGCTGAAGACACGTGCCAGCAATCAGCAGCTGGAGTGCTGCCGCTCTTATAGAACTAAACTATGTGTCTCTGCAGAAGTCTACTGACTAAAGGCAAGGCTAGTTTATTTGTATAGACCCCCTCATGTCCAAGACATTTCAAAGTGCTTCATATATAAGTGCTGTTTGTCCGTTGATGGGGCTGGTTCTGGAAGACTCTGTTTAATGTGTTAAAAGTGTAGACGTGGGCTTTGTGCAACACAATCATGTGTAATACAATTTTTGAGTCATTTTGGACAAGTTTCTTGCCACTTTCCACAAGTTTTATGTCAGCTTGGATCGCAGTCATTTTGGATCATTGTTGTGTCTTTGGGATAATTTTCGAGTAATTTAGTACAAATTTCATGTCATTCTGGACTAATTTTCCATAATTATGGATAATTTCCAAGTCATTTTGGACGGGTCCATATATAACTGTGGGACTTTTTGTATCACAGTTGACATTTTAGTGATATCCAGCCATTTTTTATTAATAAGTGATTGTTTCCAGAATAAATAATTATGGAATTTGTAAAGACATGATAATAATGAACATAAAAAACATTTGTTTTTTTTACTTTTCATAAAAATATATGTAAGATAATATATCCCATGGACTTCAAAGGTCTCTCAATTATATATATTGACCCATATAATCATGTGTAAATGTTAATGAATTGCTGCTTAGTGTTGTCTGTTATGTGCACTACGTGTTATCACTTGTTGCTTGTTTTTCTATTTTGTATGTCTTTGTTCAGTTCTAGTTTTATGTTATTTGTAATTTCTTTATTTTTGATCTGCCAATGGGACTGCTGCAATCTCTCATATTTGCGTGGAAATGTACATTAATACATAAATAGTGTCCCATTTTAAACAACAAAATAAGCACAAACATGCATCTGCAGAGCTCGGAACTGTGGACACATCCCAAAACGTGCAGCCGCATTCAGACAGAGCTGGGCGTCTCTGGTGGATTGGAGACAGAATGAGGGCTGCTGTGCAAACATGGCCGAGTTCTGCTGACCCACTGCTGCTCCGACACACACCAGCAACCGGCGGGTCGACACGAGACCCAACACCAGCAGACTCTGCATTATTCATCAGGGCTGCATTAGCCTTCACAGCGAGGGGCAGGGAGCAGCTGGCAGGGCAACACAGCCGCCTGAACCTGGCCGCTTTAAATCATTTAGAGCCGGTTTATAGCATTAATAGCTAGCTGAGTTTACAGGGCCTATAGGCTGTTGTAGCGTTATATTAACCCTCCTGTTGTCTGCATTTACGGGCACCAAAAAATATTGTTTCCTTGTCTGAAAAAAATCTGCAAAAAAATTCCCCAAATTTCTGAAAATTTGGAAAATGTTCAGAAACAAAATTTCAATAATTCCTTACAAGTTTCCCTTAAAAGTTTTATTTAAAAAAATCCCCCAAATTTAGCAAGAAAATTCTTGTGAATATTTTCAAAAAATGACAAAAAATCTTCCAAAAAAAATCCTAAAAATATCTAAAGTGATTCCATATATATCAGTAAAACTTCTAATATTTTCTTTAAGAACATTCACAAAAAAATAAACCAAAATTTTGGTTGATTTTTTTGTGAATGTTCTTAAACATTTTTTTTTAGCATTTCTTTTGTTCCACCAAAAAATGTTCCAAAATTTCCCAAAAATGTTGAAAATGTGGATATCAGAAGTTTCACTGTGAAAACATATTATTTTCCCACATTTTCAAACACGAAGGTTAAAGCAAAACAAATCCTACATCAGCACACACCCGGAATAATACGAAGGAAAAGGACAGGATGCAGTAAAACCTGCGTGATCGTATCAACAACAGATATAGTAACTATTTATGCTGCTTTCCATCTCACACCTGCCTCTGTGTGTGATCTGGAGCAGGTTGGGTCTGGTTTAGTCTGTGAAATAAAACACTCAGCTGTCGAGTCTTTTCTACTCATCTCCAGCTCTCTGCCTTCAAGACATTACTGACTCCAATCAATAAGACATAAGGAACGCCAGCGGCTACTGTTCTTCTCCAATCTGCAGTATTTCACAAACAAAAAGTGGCTATTTTAGTACAAGTAGCGCAAAAGCAAATGCAAGACTTAGATGGTTTATCCACAATGTGCAGAGGGATTTCCAGTTTTGTTTCAGAAGTCCTTTTTGGTGCATAATGATGTCTGAAATGTAATTATGTCTCCCGTTTTGTATTAGAAGTGGAGCCGATAGCCGTTAGCCGATTTAGCTGTAAATTTAATCCTCAACTCTCTGAATGAGTGACTCATATTTACTCCCAGTGTCATTTGACTAGCAGAGGAACTCATTCTCATCTGAAGTAAACCAGCAGCAGATTCTCCTCCTGCATAGTGAAGAGATTAAAATGTTTACATCCCCTCAGGGCCTCCAGAGCACTAATTAAGCATGGTTGCCATTCTTACAAGATTTAAAGATGGTTTCTGCTTTTAAAAAAAACAAAACACAAAAAGCAGATGGAAAGCTGCAGACAGATGTCCCAGATAGAGAATGAATATCAAATTCATGAGTGATATTTCATGTGAAAGCGGCCGGCTAGTATTACAGTCTGTATCTGATATCCGTCTTACCTCCGGGTTTAGAGCTCAGGCCTCTTCTGCATAAAGCTCTGAGCATTTGATTTAGGTTCTAATAGAGCAAATTGCATGTTTGACTCACATCCTTTATCACTCCTTCTAACCCCACTTAGCCTGGAGTGCTGCAGGAAAAGCCTGAGTCAACAGCGAGAAGACCGACGGCTGAGTAAGAGGGATAGATACTGTAACCATGGAGCCGACAGAACCGGTGAATCTCCCCCACTTCCCAGAGGAATGCCAATTAATAATGGATGATCCACTGCTGAAACCAAACTGAATGTGGAGAAGTAGGCCCACAGAGTCGGCATGGTGGTTTTTAACAAAGCGTGCACTTCAAAAGCTAAAACACACACTCTGATTGTGGAGACAAAATGTTAAAATAAGAGCAGGGCTGGGTTAGTGTTATTCCAAGTCACGGCTCCTGGGATTGTGTCGTGGTATTCCTGCCCTGGTCTGCCATCTGTGTCTCCTCAGCTCCTCTACTGATATCTCTGCTCATTAATTCTACTTTCAATTGGACATCATAGTCCGGACTCGGTCCCTTTCAGTCACTTTTCGACTCTTTTCTACTCATTAACTATTATTTCCTGGCTTCATTGGGCAAGTGATCATATTTGGTAACTTCTAGGGATGTCCAGTAATATCAACCCACAGATATCATCAGCCCGGTATCGGCATAAAAATGTAATATCGGTCAATATCGTTATTGGGTTGTTTTGCCTACAAAAATGCGTGACTGATTTTATGCTACAAAGAGTCTTTTTATGTCCTCCAATAACACTCTAGGGGTGAAATTTTGGATTTCAAAGTATTCCAATGGGTGCCCTTTGAAGGGTTAAAGATGTCATGTCTCACCTGTGAGTGGACAGTGCTGTGGTCAGTGTGAGATTCTCCACAGCCAACATATGCACAGCCATCCTAAAGAGAAAAACAAACATCAGGGTGTTAAAAAAAAACAAAACAGCAACAGTGTTAGGAGGTAAGATTTTACACAGATCAACATTTTTTTTACTGGCAGCGTTGTCTTACCTCCAGACATGCCCACAAATTTGGTCCTCCAACTTTGCAGTCTTGGCACTGGCCCTAGGAAAACATGAAGATGCTCCGGTTAGATTTACCTCTTTTGATGTGAAATTCAGAAAAAGGAATCAAACTTTATTAAAAGAGGGGAGTGGGCAGGGTTACTCACATGGGATTTCTGAATGAGTTCCTCCTTGGTGATCTCCCCCACGCAGTCCAGGTGGGGGCAGTCACAGCTGGTCGCCGGCGGCATCGCTCTCCCACCGGTCTGAAAGGTAAAACAGAAAGAAAACATTCAGTGATGTGGAAAAACTGCATTGTAAGTTGGGTGACTAATAAAGAAATGCCAAAGATAAACCCAAGGAAGGTTTAGCCCTACATCTGATACAGGACGGTGTAACGGGGAATAAATTCACAGCACCGAGGAAAAAGTTCAACAGTCAGACTACAGTTATACAACAGAAGTTTTTCCGTGTCTGCATGACTGAAAAATTCCTCCCATTATCATTATTATCAGTCACTGACACGCCAAGCAGTAAAACATGAACCATAACTTATGCTCAACCAGCGCCGTCTGCATGCCGGCACTAGAAATGATTTTACTGATGACAAAGTAGAAAAACGCAGAACAAGTTGGTTCAAATCTCCTAAAAATAGCACCCAAATGATGGAAAGAACCGGTGGAAGACGGCCTGCTCTGATCCGGGCTCAGAAATGTGGGTCAGGAGCTTCATCACGGATATGAATTCTACTTCTGCTGGAGTGGAGGGTCACGGGTGTCTTCACATGCATGAACTGTAACTGCAGGTTTAGCATGTTGACCTGGTACAATGGAATCAGAAACCAGAACAGCTACTGTCCTATTTCTGAGAAACACAAAGATACCCAGAAACACCAACAAAACACCACAAAATCCGACAAATGAAGCAGATAAAATACCAGTAAAAGAACTAAAATCTGTATAAAAACACATTAAAGTATTAAATATACTAACAAAAAGCACCATAAAATATGATCAAATAATGAAATATGTGTCAATTAGCTATTTTTAAGTATTTTATTGATGGTTTGAGTTTCTTAATTGTGATTTTTTTTTGTTTTTACTACATTTTTTGAAGTTTTGAGTCAGTTTTATTCACTGCATTTAGTTTTACTTAACATACAGAATGTTTATTTTCATTTATTTGATGCACAACGGGCTTTATCAGTTTTAGCATTTATTTTAAAAAAAGAAAAATTCTAAATTCTGTGATTGCAGCTTCTTAAATGTGAACATTTTCTGGTTTATTTTTCTTCCTTTTATTCTCTGTAAATAAATAGTGAGTATAACAGGAAGCTACAAGGAATATCAGTATTTATCTACTTCAAGATCAATCTGTAGAACAATATTACTTTTCCAGTATTTCGACTCATTAAAGAATCTAATATCTTTGTTATTTTCCACATCCAGATAAATGTCAACCAGCTGAATATCCACATATAAAAGAACTATTTACTTATGCATATTCTTTTCTGAAATATTTGCATTTTCCTCTTTGCTTCTGTAATTTTACACACATTATTAATTTTAAAATACTTATTTGATCATAATATTGTTTTGCATTTTCCATTTGTCCAACAGAAACTGAAACTGCAGTGTGTAAATATACAACCCAGGTTCTGATCACTGTCAGCTACATGTGCAGGCGCTTCTTCTACTCAAGCAGGCCCAAAACTAATGAAAATATCGGGTGTTTGGAATGGTATGAATACACTGAGATGAATGTGAAAGTCAAATCACTAATGCAGAGCATGAATTCCACGGTCACACCCCATTTCCATTACTGCGGTCAAATGGAAAAAAGCAAGAACTGGCCAAGTGGCAAATGAGTGGAGGCAGGAATCAAATGTCTGCAGAAAGGAAATGCAGAAATGCGCATGAATTAAAGACACAAACCCATGATTTTAATGTACTAATTAGCTCCGGCTGGAAGCTGATTTTCTACTCTGTCTGCTGGACGTACACAATATTATGAGGCTTACTTTCTGGTAAGCCTCTTCTTATCCTCTTACCATTTCTGACTTTCAACTGTATCCCATCTGTAATCCCTAGTCCCTGTGGTGGGGGTCAAGAGGTTTATTCCTGTTGCTTCTTTCTATGTGCCGCTGGAAGAGGCTGTAATTATTGATTCTTCAGTAGAAGTAATTAAAACTCCCATTATACACTGTATGTTATAACCATTCTGAATGAGGAAAGCCATTCCTAACCTTCAGCATCGTATTATTACCCATGCTGAAAGTTCATTCTGCATGATCTTAATTTATGCAGAATTAGTACGACACAACATGAAGAACCACTGCTCTATTTTTCTGTGTAGCAGGACAATAAGAAACCACCAGAACATTCTGTTATCCGGCCACAATCTCATCCAATCTCCACAAACCAGCAGCTCTGCACCGACTCAGGAGGCCGCAGAGGACATGGAGGGTCTGCCTATCCAAAGACAGAACTGTTGCATCAGTAAACGTCCTACTGTGAGCAGGAATCACACTTCTTCTAAGAGACAGACCAGCGATGTTTGGGTCGCAGCTTTAAGACATCCGCTCAGGGAAAAAGGATATCTGGCAAAAAGCAAAGCACCTCTGAAGAAAAATCTAGATGGATGGATGGATAGATAGATAATGACTTTAAGATTATCTCTTCTTTTAAATAACTTTCTCTACCTCTTCATATCTAGAACTAGTAATCAAAATATGCCTCTGCTGCAAGACAGCAGGTCATCGAACGCTTAGCCACTGTTTCCCCTAGTGAGGCTGCAAAGTCTGTGTTTCTGTTGAACACTAGCATTCAGGTTTTCTAGGAATGTTCAGCTATCAGTGGCATTACGAGAGCAGAAACCAGTTGTTGTGTCGCATGTATTTCAGCACATTTAAACCACACCAACGATGGTAAAAACGTCCTGCCTGGAGCGTCACAGCATGGACAGGATGCACAGCTTTGGCTTATATATGAGGAAGAACTAGCTCTGAACTTACTGGGGTGAATATTCTGATAAATATGGCAATTTATGATAGATTTTTTTGAAAGTCGTACCGTAATAGAGGTAAAACATGTATAGGGAGCATTAGCACATGAGTGAATCTGTAACAACACTGAAATATGTGCACCTTGTACACACTGATGGTGTTGCAATACGTCCATCCAAGGTGCAGCTATTCAGCAGTGAGCCTGGTGTCAGTCAAACCACAACATGCACGCCTGAAGCATGGAGTTTACATCGACCAAGGTGTCGGAGTAAGCAACACCTGACTGTTTCAATCTGATCAAATTAACTCAAACTGAATTACAGCGTTAGGATATACGCCTTGTATGTCTCAGGTTGCAGCCTTTGTTGTTTGCCAGTTGAAAACACGTGAGACGTCACTGTGCTCGTGGTGAAGAAAGTGATTATTTCATTTTATGCTCGAGTCTATGAGTGCTGCTTGTTTGCAGCCACAAGTCGATAAAATTACTCTTTAATGCAACTATGAGGAGGCATCCTGTATCCCAACAAGTCAGAAACACAGGAAGAAGCAGCAGATGCTCAATTAAGTTCATGTTCAGTCTTGCAAAAGTCAATACGCCTGCTTCCTCACCTCATCAATACGATCTCCAAGTCCATTTAATAATCTGTTATCGCACTAGTTCCCCTAATAATCCATATAAATCAGAGATGTCACACTCATCTTAGTTCAGCCCTGTTTGATCTCAAGTGACCAGTAAAATCACAGGATAATAATTTGTAAACCCCAAATACTTCCTTTGTTTTCGTGCAAAAAAGTACATTCTGACAATGTTCACCTTTAAGGAGTTATCATTTTACAAAACATTATGAACAACCTGAACTTTCTTAAGAAAAAAAAACATTTCAACAACATTCAGCCTCAGTTTATCATTTCCACATTACAACTTCCAGATCACAGTGTCTACAAAGGAACACAACACTTAGTCATCTGGAACTGAACCACAGAGGATTTTACTTTATGATCAAAACGAAAAAATTCAGGCAAAATAAGACAAAACAACCCAACAAAAATAAGACAAAATATTACAAAAATGAGATGTAAAATGACTAAAACAAGACACAGAATGACAGAAATGAGACAAACGACTCGAAACAAGACAAAAAAGAGACAAAAAAAGTTACAAAATGACCAAAAAATGGACAAACAACAAAAGCGAGACAAAAAACTAAACAAATGAGACCAAAAATGAACAACAAAAATGTGAAACAAAACAACAAAAGCGCGAGACAAACGACACAAAACAAGACAAAAAATTTGACAAAAGTTATAAAGCGGCAAAAAAATGGCCAAATGACCAAAAAAGAGACAAAAAAATACAAGAGAAAGAAACAAAACGACCAAAAAAATAGACTAACAACACACACGAGACAAAAAAAAACACACAACAACAAAAATGAGAAACAAAACGACATAAAAATAGACAAACGACAAAAGTCAGACAAAAAAAGACAAAAAACAAGGCAAAATATGAGAAAAATGAGACACAAAACAAAAGAACAATGAACAATCTAGTATTTTATTTTCTGATCAAAACACCTTGTCATGGTCTAGAAATGATTTTAAATTTATAGTTTTACTAATTTACAATCTGCAGTTAATGTCTTCTGTGGAATTTTTACACTTTGAGGGCCGGATTGGACCCTCTGAAGGACCGCTTTTGGCCCGCGGGCCACATGTTGGACACCTCTGATATATATAAACAAACTGATAAAAGAGACAAGGCCAAATGTACGCCTATTTATCTCACCAGGCTCCTATAATTGACCTGAACTTTGGAGGATTCCCTTCAATAGGTCAAGTGAGACAAACAGTAACTGTAAACAGTGACAGCTTGTAGTAGACACCAGGAAAATCTAATTAGCCGGTGGTTTCAACTGTCAGGCCTCCAGCGATGGAGGGAAGATCTGTGCTGACTCTTTCACCATCACCACCACCCATCCTCACACTGTCACTGTCTCACAATCACACTCCAGGATATTAAAAACCTGCACAAAGGAGGACCTGGAGCCGGGGTGGGGCGTTGACCCGGACCAGACAGAGCAAATGAAACCAGCTGCCAGACGTCCTTAGTGAACGTAGATGATAAACCGTAAAATACTGATGATGAGAAGCATGTTTAGTATGACAAGTTTCAAAAATAACAACTGAAACAATGATAGAAATAACGTCTCTTCTGCATTAGAAAACAAACTACAAAATACCTCTGCTATATTAGCAATCCATCTTTAACAAAAATAGCTCTCACACACTTCCAACTCAAAAAATATTTGTTAGTTTCAGGTCAATTTAGTGGCCGATGACAATGAAAACCAGGACATTTTCTTCACTTCATAAAGAAACAACCAGGACGGCCAGGACAGGACATAAAAACAGGACGTTTGGTCCCCCTAACAGAAACCTAATGTAGCACTAGCCATTATGTCCAAACCGTAGCTACGTTACCTGGCAGCCAATGTTAGCTAGGAGCAGGGTGCAGATTTTTAAACTAGCAAATAACTCTTTATGGGAAGGGTTTAAGCTAAAAAGTCAGCTTACTGTGTTGTAATAAAGACAGAGCACCTTGTAGACGTGTGTGTGGCCTTGTCCTCGTCCACTGTTCCTCAAATTGAGCTGTCAGAAGCAGGCGAGGCGTTGACAGCCTGACTAGCCATCTTCCGCTGTTAGCATTAGCCTGCTGGCAATAATTTATCATCCAGTTACGGTTTTACTTTTACAGCCAGCCAGAAACACTCCCACCAGCTCAAACGACAAACCGCAGACGTTTTCAGCAACATAAACGAATCCTAAGATGAGATGTTTTGCTCCTGATAGCCATTATCGCTAGTAGGGTAATGCTAGCTAATGCTAACCAGCTAACGCTACCCGATCAGCGACGATCCCACAGAGACTTCACCGAAATAGCCGCAAAAATATAAAAATAGCCTCAGCGCCTCTGCTTACCTGCTCGATAAGGAGAAATACCGCTTCTCTGATAGATCCAAGTGGGCTGGACGTGTCAGAACCAGAGATTCAGAGAGTATTTGTGGACATATTTCAGAGGACAATCCTTCACATTCACCGTTTCAGTCGCTCAGCGTGGTTGCTAACGTTACAGCTGACTCCGCCCCTTTTCCGGGTCGCACATCAACCCTCCCCATCCTCCGAAACACCACGTCTGATTCTTCATCTGTTCAAAATTGGATCACCAGAGTATCTACATAGTGTCGCCATAAGCGCAACATAAATAAATGTTAATTACCTTGCGTTACAAATCATTAACATAACATACAGAGCAAAACGTGCAGATGTTTGTCTGATATGAACTCAGCATAATAACATCTGCAGAGTCATCATGATGCTCAGTAATTAAAGATGAGTGAGCTGTAAAACGTGAAAACAGTCACCTGATGATAATTAAACACAATATACTGTACAGTAAACCCATCCCAAGCGCCATCTAGCGGGCTTTGTGAAGCTGACAGAAAATTACTGAACTAATTTATAACTGCGGGACTTTTGAAGTCCATGGGGTATATCTTGCATACATTTTTATTAAAAGTAAAATAATAATAATAATAATAATAATAATAATAATAATAATAATAATAATAATAATAATAATAATAATAATAATAATAATAATAATAATAATAATAATAATAATGATCTTTATGTTCTTTATGATCATGCCTTTACAAATTCCGTAATTATTTATTATGAAAACAATTGCTTATTAAGAAAAAATGACTAAATGTCAAAAAACTAAAGGTACAACTGTAAGATTATTTTTGGAGGGTTTTAATCTTTAATATTTTAACTGTTTAGGCAATTTCACATCATAAATAACACTCCAGGGCCTTATCCCAAGTTTTTAAACTGGTTAATTTACAATACCAGTCCTATTTTATAACGAAGAAGCATTTTAGTACAACAGTTGTTGCTTTAAATGTGCTGTCAATAACCTGGACTTCCCTTGAAGACACCTCTCAGTTTGGAAATCTGTATTTTTCACTTCCCCTTGCTTTGTAGCAATATTAACATTTATTTAGTTCTGTTGGTTTTGCATTTGACAGCAAAGATTGTAGAAGAGAGGAAAACAGGAGAGAAATTACAGTAAAAAATTATAATTATATATTTAAAAAAAAAAAAAACAACCAACAGCCTGTTTGACAGAGAAGCAGAGTAGAAAATGACAGATAGAGGCACACAAATCAAAACTTTTAACAACATTAATAACAATATTAAATGGAAAGTTAGCAAATTCATAAAAGCATTCATTAGAGGATTCAAAAACAAGTAAATTGAGAACAAGACCAGCTGCAACAAAAATAAAATTAAATTAGAAAACTTGAATTGTTCTAAGGATATGATGAATAAAAAGATTTTTTTTAAAATGCTAGTAGAAATAAATGATAGTTCAATAAATATGATCAAGTCATTGTGAATCAGTCTAAAACAGCTTAACTGGAAAGTTTAATATTATTACATTTTAGCTTAGAATTATGATATGTGTGTTGTTTTCAAAACGACAACGCAAAAAGTAAAAATTATGAGATCAAATCTGAGAAATGTGCATTATTGTGTCCAACACAGTATCTTAACCAATGTTGTCCTTTATTAACTTCAAAATCTAATAAATCTAATTGTAAAGTAAGAATTCACTGTAAATGAATAATGAATTTGACCTGAATGTACACCGAAAACCAACTACCATCACCCCAATAAACGACAGAGCCATTCTTCCTGCACAATATACTGTATTCCAATGGATATATACAGTTCTTTGTGCACTAAGAACAGCATTTTCTGCTTTTTGCACTGGATTATCACTCTAGCAATTAGCATTTTGCACTACTGTGTTTATATATTCTTCTCTAGATGTATAAATATCTATATATAATTTTTATTTATTTTTATTGCTACTATTATTTAATTTTTTAAGGCTGTCAAAATTAACACATTAACGTGGATTAATCCATCATCATGATTAATCTAATTAAAAATTTTTACACAATTAACCCATCTGCAGCACACAGAATAACTCAAAATCCAATATATATATATATGAATGGTATATAACTGCGAATAATCCAAATTAGTCCACAGCAACCTGGTGATTAATCTGCTCAAAACATTTTAATCGGTCGACAGCACAAATTTGTAAAAAAAAATTTCTCTTCTTCTTTCTATAGTTATTTAATTATTCTCTTTCCTTGTTCCACTTTAGCCACTTTATATTGTATTGTTTACAGTGTGTCAATACTGTACTATTTCATTCTCATTTCTCATCCCTGTACATATTGTAAATGTTATTACTACTATTTTATTATTATTTTATTACTATTACTATGTTTATTGCTGCATAAGCTGCTGTAACAATGTGAATTTTCCCTGGCATGGGGAGAAATAAAGGACTATCTTATCTTATCTTATTCCTAGGGTGACACTAACAGCCAAATCTATCTATCTATCTATCTATCTATCTATCTATCTATCTATCTATCTATCTATCTATCTATCTATCTATCTATCTATCTATCTATCTATCTATCTATCTATCTATCTATCTATCTATCTATCTATCTATCTATCTATCTATCTTTTAAAGTGAGCATGAACGTAGATTGTAATACTGAAGCACACCGAGAGGGGGCGCAGAAACTCCACAACACCATAACACGACAGTGCGCATGCGTGCTGCTGCTTGTGCCGGAGTCCTTCAGTGGGCAGCAGCTGAGGTCAGCCGGAGAGAACCGGTTCAACCGCCGGGACCTCCGAACCTACCGGGAAATCAGCAGTACGGTAAGTTAAGAACCGACCGCTAGTTTGTCTGTTAAACTGTCTTTATTCCAGCTGGTTGAACAAATTTATTTAAACCCTCTCAGCCGTTATTAACCCTGTTAGCTGAGTTAGCCGTTAGCTGCTGAGGCGGGCCGGGAATCATTTTCTCAACCACGTGTTAATGAGATTATCACGTTTCAGGGCTTGTTAGTCGTTAATATCAGCGCTTTTTTTTGTCACTGTAAACACATTTAAAACTCTTGCAAGAGATGTTTTTTTATTGAAAATTGTTTTTGGTGTTATGCAAGCAATCTGTGCGAGTTTGAATAGTTATGTAACTGTTGTAAAGTAGTTACTAACGTTGTCAGTACTTAGACAATGGGACTGGAAAAGAGTTCACAGTGACTTTACACTGGGCAGAGACTAGCGTAGCAGCAAGACGTTAAAATACACTCCTTAAAGATGTCACATTGTCAGAACATGCAAGGAGACTTTTATTTATTTTTTAAGTCTAGTTTATAGTTTTTAAATTGTGAGTTTTTTTTCTTCTTAGACAGACTTTATTAATCCCCAGAGGGAAATTCTGTTGTTACAGCAGCTGGATATTCAACAAGAGGGTAAACAACAAGACAACACAGAATAACATGGTCAGGTATACAGTGAAGGTAACAGAAAATAAAATAAAATATTAGGGTCAAGTATAAAGTGAAGGTGACATAAAATAAAATAGAATAAAATATTAGGGTCTGGTACACAGTAAAGGGAACAGAAAATGAAATAAAATAGGGTCTGGTATAAAGTGAAGGTAACATAAAATAAGATAAATAAAATATTAGGGTCTGATATAAAGTGAAGGTGACATAAGATAAAATAAAATGTTAGGGTCAGGTACAAAGCAAAGGTAGCACAAAATAAATTAAGATGTAATTTAAAATAATAAAATAAAATGTAACATAAAATAAGATAAAATAGAATAAAATTAAATTAAATATTAGGGTCAAGTATAAAGTGAAGGTAGCATAAAATAAGATGAAACAGAATAAAATAAAATATTAGTGCCAGGTATAAAGTGAAGGTAACACAAAATCCAAATATATATATATATATTAAAAAATAAAAAAATTATATATATTACAGTTTTTCTCAGTTGCTTTGGTACATTTCTTTAATCATCCTCAACATTTGCAAAACAGTAAGTGCATTTCTCAAAACAATTCGTACAAATAGCAAAACACCATGGAATACCTGAAAAGCCAGTCTCTTGCTCAAAATCCTCAGTTCATCTCTCAAAAGTAAATATCTGTGTCAGTGAACATGTCAGTGGCATCAGAATGACACGTCCTGGTGTCATTGTGTGAATGAAACAGTCAGATTGCTGAGTCATGTTGTCATTATAACAGTGTTCTCTGGAGGATGTTCTGATGGAAACTATGGTTCAAGTTCTGATGACAGTTATTGTAAATTGTAAGTTCCACCTTAGTGCATGTGGGAGATTGATTCCAAGAGACTGGACAAGATTCACATTTATGCTTTTACTGTCTGTATTGTAATTTGTTGACAGACCACATCGTTGCGATACAGAAAGGAAAACAGCGCTGCATAGTACAAAGAAAAAAACAAAAAAGCAAAAGTAGAAATGTGAACAGAGGACAGTCTCCTCAGGGAAAACTGTCCATGCAGCTGTAGGAATTCCAGTGCAGTCTTCCTACACCTCCTGACGTTCCTGCCTGTTGGGACACAAATTCTCATCCACATCACGAATATCTTCTCTTTTGTCTTTGAGTGGTTTCAGAAAACCCTAACCCTTCACACATTTCCCTTTGTTAGAGAAAGTCAAGATTCACCTGGGAACAATTTACCAATTCAGGACAGATTTAGAAAAAAAAGTTTCATGGAAATGTATAGAAACATCCTTGAGATATTCTGACAACTTGTTCAACCATTCTGCATGTACAGACTTATGCGATAAACTAATGTCTAAATGTTGTGGAGGGTGAGATTATTCAACAGAGACCATTATAATACATTTAGATCAACAGGACAGAAGCAGCTGATTATGGAGGAAACAGCAGAGAATTGTACAGAATCATTTGCATGGATGAACCAAAGCATTTGCAACTTGTTCAAAGAAATGAGAAACTGCTTTTTTGATGTGCACAAGTGACACAATGATGTGAAGATTGAACAAGTAGTAGAGAATTTCAATTCTGATCTGAGAAATGTACCAAAGAGACTGAGAAAAACTGTAATATATATGTTGTTCATATAATATAATTCATTAGGTAAATGTGTCATTTTCCAAATTAGTATTTAATTTGTATTTGAGTTTGTTTAAATGCCCTGTACCGTGTAAATAAATAAAGAAAAGAATAATATAAATACAGGTCACTACACCGGGCTGCACAGTGGCGTGGTGGTTAGCACTGCCACCTTGCAGCAAGAAGATCCCCGGTTCGCGTCCCGGCCTTCCTGGGATCTTTCTGCATGGAGTCTCCATGTTCTCCCTCTGCATTGCGTGGGTTTTCTCCAGGTTCTCCGGTTTCCTCCCACACTTCAAAAATATGCTGAGGTTAATTGATTATTCTAAATTGTCCGTAGGTGTGAATGTGATTGTTTGTTTCAGTGTGTATCCCTGTGATAGGCTGTTACCTGTCCAGGTGAACCTTCACCCTCAGTCAGCTGGGATAGACTCCAGCCCCCCATGACCCTAATGAGGATTAAGCGGTGTATAGATGATGGATGGATGGAATGTCATTTCACCCCCGTCATCCGGAAGAGCCGAATATTCGGATATTCGTCGTTAATTGGGTCCAAATATCCAGAGCCCAGAAATTGCTATTCGGACCAGCCCTGATATATATGGTTAATGAGACTTGCTTTATTCAGTCGACTTGCGGCTTGCACGGTGCTGTATGTCACAGGCTTTATGTAATCACGGTGTCTCCACCAGAGCCTCCAAGGTTAAACCCTTTAATGTCGCTCTTGTTCGTGTCTCCAGCTCCAACAGAATGGCGATGAGGATGAAGGAGTTGCCAAGTCATGGATAAAGCGCCACAATGACACATGAGACCTTCTCAAGCTCCCAGCTGTCTGTCAAGGCTGCTGCCCTGCGCATGGTTGACCTACCGCTGTCCGTCTACAGCTCCCTGGCACAGGTGAGCCTGTGTTTGAACCTGGCAGGTGTTGTTCTGCGGCCGTGTTGCATGGAGTCCTGGTGTCTGTTTCTGGGCCATTAGAGGCGATGTTGTTGAGGGTACAGTTGCAACTTCAGTTTGATCCTCCCAGTGTCTTTTTCCCCCAACTGTTAGTCATAATTTAAACAAATATCTATTAATTGTTTGTTCAAATTTTGGATAAATATTACAAAAAACATTGCATACTACTAGTTGGGGTACTTTACATAGAAATTACCCAAAAAGTGATGAATAAAATAATAATCTGCATCAAAATATCCACACAAGACTGATGTTTATTTACCTGTTTATGCTGTTGTTTTTAAAGAAAGTTTTTTTTTTTAGTCAGAAAATGACTAATCTCTTAGTGAGAAGACTCAAAAATACTCTGAACTGTGTTTATGTATATTTATTTACTGTTGTGCTGTGATAACAACATGGAGGCTTCTGTAATAGCTCACTGTTTTCAGTTAAATGTGAAACGGATGTCAACACACAACCTCAAAAATAGCTCCTGTTTTGACCAGGCTGTTAGTTATCAATAACTTGCATTTTTTGCTTGTTGAATAGCTTCATAACAGTAACCTGTCATGGTGGCATTTTTCATCTGCATTCTCATGTGCCTGCAAGCACAACATGAAGTCCAAATGCTGGCAGTGAGGTGTTTCATTTTCTCTATTTTTGTACTTTATTGATTAGCGTGATCGTAAAAGCATCATTGTGACGCAGAGCAAGCTCTCTGAAAGGTCTGATATGACTGAATTTGGCACATATCCATTCATACTTTTCCTTTTAAGCTGATTAAATGAGCCGGTTTCTTCACTTGTTTCATGCAAGAATTAGCCACCGATCCCAGCTCTCTCTACTGCTGACTCTCAGCCAATCAGAGGTGAGCAACTAAACATGGCACGTTCACTGACATCAGGTAAATCTGGAACTGAACAATAGACACTGAAACCTCAACATCAACAATATCAGTACATTACAATATTCTGTTATCTTCTAGTAAAATGATTCATACATGCATGAAAGTCGTTGGTCTTCATGACTTTTATGAAGAACTAATATTGTGATGCACGGAACGGCTTTGTTTACATTTTCACCGGAGTTCCGACTTGCATCCATCTGTAGGAACGGAACTCTGATGTAAGTCGAGGACTTCCTGTAAATGCAAAAAAAGGATATACAGTTACACTTGAAGGCTGTAGGAGCAGTTGTTATTGTAAATGTTGTCTACATTTGCTTAGTTTGCTGGTCTTTATGATACTAAACGGCGCGTATTTTCCTTGACCATGTTACAATGTGTGCTTCCTATACACATGTGGAAGGTATGAGTGTGCCCTGAGTCACGTAGCTGCTCTGATATAATTGGATATTCTGGTGTCTGGTAGCGTGTGGCAGTAGCGGTTATAGACGCAGCTTTGAAGCACTGCAGACCTGCTGCACCATTCACTCATTCCAGCTCTTTCACTGCCCTTTTCCAGAAGTCAATATTATGTCTGTTGTCATACCTCCAGTCCAAGTGTTTATGTAATCAGTTGTTGTCAGCAGCAGCAGCAGTGTCTGTGTGGATGATCTCCTCCTCCTCAGTTGGTGTTTCTAACTATAGACTGAGGGCGATGCGCACGTTATCTCAAACAGATTGTTAAAAATCTATATGACAGGTGAGAAGCTTATTTCCAATGCTGCCTTTTAGAGTTCTGCTTCCTCCGTTCAACTCTCATCAGCCGGCTGAGTGTTGGTCTCAATCTCTCCTTTTTACCCTTTGTGCTGTTTGCTTGTGTTGTTATCATCACTGTTTACATACAAACTTCAAACTTTGGTGCAGAGTTCTGTTGTCTGCTTACATCATAATATTTCCAGTTAACCCTCGTGTCGTCCTGCGGGTCAAAATTGACCCTTTTTAAAGTTTGAAAATGTGGAGAAAAAAAATATATTTTCACAGTGAAACTTCTGATGTCCACATTTTCAACATTTTTGGGAAATCTTTGAACATTTTTTGGTGGAAAAAAAGAAATGTTAAAAATGTTGCTTGAGAACATTCACAAAAAAATCAACCAAAATCCACCGAATTATGCTGGATTTTGGTTGATTTTTTTGTGACTGTTCTTAAATGAAAACATTAGAAGTTTTACTGATATATATGTAATCACTTTAAATATTTTTAGGATTTTTTGAAAATATTTACAGGAATTTTCTTGCCACATTTGGGGGATTTATTTATTTTTTTAAATAAAACTTTTAAGGGAAACTTTTAAGGAATTATTGGAATTTTCTTCCTGAAGGTTTTGCAAATTTTCAGAAATTTGGGGAATATTTTGGCAGAATTTTTGGATTATTTTCAGACAAGGAAACATTTTTTTTTGGGTGCCCATAAGTGAAGACAACAGGAGGGTTAAATAAAAGAATGGCAGTGCTCGCCTTCTATTAGTTTAAGCAGGGAATTGGAGACAGAAGTGGTTTTGATTTGCGTAATGTTGAGTATATGTGTTGAACTATTTATGGGAATCTTTATTTAATATTCGTGTTCTGATCTGAGATGGTTTTGGCTTCATGTAAACATTTTGTGCTTTGTGTACTCTAGTAGTCTCTTAGAGCTGATAACCTGTAGCTCACAGTATTAAAGAGAGCAAAGTGAAATACGGGCTTTAAACTGTTTTGATTTTCATCCACAATGTGGTGTTTATGGTTCTCTGTAAGACATACCAACAGTTAAATCCAGATGTTCTCTCTTCCTTTATCCCAGGTGAGTGTCAGCACAGGCACCAAGAAGCTGGTGGCTGCCACTGCCTTTGGTGCCGTCTCGCTCCTCTTCCTCGCTCGTCGCTTCCAGAGGAGGAAGGGCAGAAAGAAGGCTCACTCACCACAATGGGAGCAGGCTGGCTTTGAGTTTTTTGCCCCAGCTTCAGCAGAAAACGGTAAAACTTCCTGACACCGTGGTATTTTTTGCCGTCAAGCAGCAGCTCCCTGGCCTATAATCTCCTTTCAATATGCTGGCCCATTTTCTGTTTGGTTATGTAATCAGTCTGACGTATGCAGCAGCTCCAGATAAATGCTTTAACTCTTTTAATCTCACTTAGGAAGATTAGAGTCCCAACAAGAAATTAACAGAAACGGAGGATTAAAGAAAGTCAAATAAGCTATTGACCAGAGTAAATAATCTTGTATTACTCTGTCAAGGAACACAGCGGAGTAATGTTCTGATCAGTGTATGCGAATCCATCTGTGCACAACATTCCTCAAAAACGGACCAACGGATTTGGATGAAATTTTCAAGGAAGGTCAGAAATGACACAAGGACCAAGTGATTAGATTTTGGCAGTGATGCAGCTTATAGTCTGGATCTACGGATTGGTTAAAGATTTCTGTATCATTGCCAGACGGTGTCACTGTAACCATGACAACCAGTGAACACTACATCAGCTGCCTGCTGATGATCACATGATTATGATCCTGCTACAAATCCACCGCTGAGGACTTATCGGGATTTATCCATCAGAAATGATCCAAGGAACAACTGATTAAATTGTGGGGGTGTTTCTGAGTCCCATCAATTCCTGCTGCCTGCTACATATTTAGATCACGTGATCTGGTATCCGTACATAACGTACACATGCAGAACACACGCCTGTACTCAACGCAAGGTCATTTAGTTTGTGGGCACATCTATATTAAATAGACACATTCAATAGTGCTGTGACTTTTTATCATCAGTAACATTGACATGGTTTATATCATTTCCAGGACATTATCTTGTAACTATTTTCTTTATCTACACAGATAACACCAGCCAAGCCATCACTCTCTCCCTCAACTCCAAGAATGGCTACTCCTCCGGCCTGGTCCTCACTACAGGAGACTACAGGAAGCTGTCTGGGTCTCTGCTGAGCCTGGCCTCGGTGAGACAACGCCACAGTTTCAGTGTAGTGAATGTTACACATCCTTTTTATCTGAAGCAACAAAACCCACAGGCAGAATGCAGCGATGGCTTGAATTGTTTTTAACTTTTGAAGGAGGAAAACTCTGATCATACATTAGAAACTTTCCAGTACTGAACCCTCGTGTCGTCCTGCAGGTCAAATTGACCCGTTCTAAAATTTTACAATGTGGGGAAAACTATATATATATTTCCACAGTGAAACTTCTGATGTCCACATTTTCAACATTTTTGGGAAATCTTTGAATATTTTTGAACATTCACAAAAAAAATCAACCAAAATCCAGCAAATTTCACCGGATTTTGGTTGATTATGTTCTTTGTGAATGTTCTTAAACATTAGAAGTTTTATTGATATATATGTAATCACTTTAGATATTTTAAGGATTTTTGGGAAGATTTTTACTCATTTTTTTGAAAATATTTACAAGATTTTTTTGCCAAATTTGGGGGATTTTTTTTAAAAAGAAAACTTTTAAGGGAAACTTTTAAGGAATTATTTGAATTTTCTTCCTGAAGATTTAGCAAATTTTCAGAGTTTTGTAGAATTTTTTTGCTGAATTTTTTTGGATTTTTTCGGACAAGGAAACTATTTTTTGGTGCCCATAAATGAAGACAACAGGAGGGTTAAACCAGAATAGAAAACTTTGCTTATCCTTTTGTGTCTGGTATATTTTGCTTCATATTCGCCACATAAACACAACGCAGTCACCGTTTATTCTCTGTACTGGCGTCAACTTTTCCAGTCATTCTTATTGTTTCTGATTTCTGTCTAAATAATTGACTAATAATATCTGGTTACTATGCAAGATGACCAATTGTGTAACAGAACAGATGTGCAAGTATTTAATGAGTTTGTGGTTCATGTTTTTGGTAGTTAATAAAACATATTGTTGATAGTTGCAGTGTGTTTATGTTGAGGTGAGCTCCTCTGCTGTGTCTTTGCAGGTAAAAAGCATGAACTCATCCAGCAGCAGCACCTGTGCTAATGAATCCACCTGTTGGGACAGAGTGGGGGACGCTGACATCTGCAGTGTGGTCAATTTACCTGTAACCACACCTGAAAACCTGTACCTCATGGGTAAGTAGACTCGTGTGCTGCATCACCTCACTGTCAGTATTAAATGTAGTGAAACGAGGGAAACATTCAATCTTTCTGTTAGGTTGCAGCACACTTTAAAATCAGAACTCCTGAGCTACTGCTTGTTTTTGGAGACGTCCGTGTTTTTTTTTTTCTCTCAGGTATGGATTTGTTTGAGGAGGCTCTGCGGCGGTGGGAGGAAGCCTTGACATTCAGGAGCCAGCAGGGTGAGGATGATGCGAGCTGTGCATCTGTCAAAACAGGAGCTGGAGACACCATCGCTGAACAGACCATGGAGGTAAGAAACGCTCCACTTTAATAGGAAACCACACTAATGGCCTGTTCCCACGGGATTACTGTTACCTGGGGATCTCTGGGAATTTGTAAATGACCCCCACATCTGTGTTTCAGGATATCAAAGTCTGTATTTTACTGGACTGTACTGACATTACAGCAGAATACGGTGTGATGCCTGCTCTGTCCAACATGCTGAACCAACAGCGTTGTTCTTACTTCTTCTTCTTAGGTGTTTTGCTTAACCGCGTTGATGACCATGCCTTTCCACTTTTCTCTGTCATACGCTGCATGTAGTACATTATTCGCCTTCGATCTATTTGTCCAGTCCTTGATGATGTCAGTATATCAATCAGTGAATCAATCAAAGTTAATTTGCATAGCCCTTTACAACAACCCAAAGGGTGACCAACGTGCTTCACCGTAAAAAGCAAGAAAATAACTTACAAACACTACAGTAACTTAAACTTCCCCCTTCCATCAGGGAAAAGATTCCAGACATTAAAGACAAGAACAAGAATGCTCTACATAGCATAGATCTTTTATTAGTTACATTTTAATGGTAAATGGTCTGTATTTATATAGAGCTTTACTATACCTGAAACCATACCCAAAGCACTTTACATTATACATCACATTCACCCATTCACACACACATTCAAACATTTAGGACAAATTTCATGTCATTTTGGACTAATTTTCCATAATTATGGATCATTTTCAAGTCATTCTGGACGGGTCAATATATAATTGCAGGACTTTTTGTAACATAGTTGACATTTTAGTGATGTCCAGTCATTTTTTTATTAATAAGTGATTGTTTCCATCATAAATAATTATAGAATTTGTAAAGACATGATCATAATGAACATAGAAAACATTAGTTTTTTTACTTTTGATAATAATGTATGTAAGATTTATCCCATGGACTTCAAAAGTTCCTCAGTTATAGATTGACCTTTCTAATAAGTGAGTGTAATTCTGCCTAATTCGCTCCCTAGTTTCAGGACAGTTTCTGTATTCCATAAAATGCCCGTTTTATTGCAACATACAAATGGCTCATGCACAACAGATTTTTTCCTTTCCAATAACAACAATTATTGCACAACATCCATGCATCTCTCTCAGTCTGAAGCCCAAGAGTTGATGTGTTTATTGAAGTCGTTCCAACATGTTCTCTGCTTTGTGCTCCGTTCTTTAATGCCAGAGGAAGACTGCCCACAAGCACTGCTCATACGGTCACATATATGAATTACCTGCACTCTGACAGCCCACCGTTGCCACAGAGCTGGGATTGTGTAACTCAGTGGCTGTCTAACCTGACTGCAGAGGGCTTTGGATTAGTGCAGGTCGAATAGTTCAGTCTGGGCACCCAAACAGACGGTGAGGCTGCTGCTTGGTCTTCAGTCAAGCAAATCCACTGCTCATTTGTGTCTTCAGAAAGCTCGTTAAAAAATTAGGTCACGGGGGATTCCCAAGGACAGACTAAAAATAATCAGCGGAATGGGGTCAAAACATGTACTTTTACTACATTAGGATGATGTCCTAAATAAACTAACAGCCCATAATGACTCAGTGATGCTGTTAAACTTATTTTCTAAGTTACAGTTTATGTATTGATTAAGGTATAGCTGTTTGATCTCTCTCTTTCTGTGTTTCTGTTCAGGATGTCATCAGTGCAGAGTTCATCCACAGGCTGAAGTCTCTGCTGCAGAGGGCTTACCACCTCCAGGAGGAGTTTGAGGGAGTGTTGGGCATGTCGGAGCCCTCCACCCACAGCAACAGCCAGGGTGAGGTGAACAATATTACACAATTCCTCATCACCACCACAGAAACACAGGTACATCAATACAGTACAGTACAGTAGCTCTGTGAAACATCTACTGTAACAGCCGGTAGCCGGATTTATGTAACGTATTTTAGTATGTAGAAAGTTAATGGAAAACAGCTTTCATGCCCTCTGGACACTTTCAAAACAGAGTTAATATCCTTTATGGGAGATTGAAACAACTTCTTTGAATAACGTTTGATAGAAAGACAGTTGAACTCGCATGACTGATCAGCTGTTTACGCTTCTTTCGTTGTTTTTATCTTCACGAAACACGGCAAATAAAACCGACGTGGAATAATAATTACAAGTTCTTGAACAGTTCTATACATTTTCTGTTGAAGGTGGCATAGGTTTTTTCCATTTCTTTCTTTTTTTAAATTTTTTTATAGCAGTTGGCAAATAATCACTCAAAGCAGTCAATAGAAATAAATCTGATAATAACTTTATTTCTTAAGAACAGGCTTCACAAAGTGCTTTGACAGTTAAAACATGCAACACAGACGATCAAACAAGATAAAGGAGAGAAGTCAGAGCAGTCAGTTCAAATAAATAGTAAAAATGACAATAAATTAAATGAATAATTAGCTAGATTAGCACGCAACTCAAACAAGGGAATTAGGCAGTTTGAAAATTAAAGAACAAGATTGAGGGTTTAAATTAAAAGTAAAAAAAAAAACAGAATTAAAGAATTAGAGAGACGACATCACACCAAAGAACCAGGCAGCTAAAAGTCAAATAAAACAAGAGAGAACATCTAAAATAAACAGGACATTATACAGAATAAAACACGAGAACTAATTAAAGCTAAAAGAAACCTCACATAAAACCACGTCTATAAAAGTGGGTGTGGACATTTATTTTTTTTTTGCACTACATTAATCAGATTTTTCAGGTTGTAGTTTGAGTGCGTGGCTGCTGTGTCAGTATAATATAAAACAATCAGATCCAAACTGTGCTGCTGTGTGAACGTGACTTTTCTTCCCTTCTAGATAAAATGACCGATGTTTTGTCCAGAGAGGAGCTGGACGACGGCGGTCTGAGAGACAGCATCAGCATCGCCTCCACCGACTCCTTTGTGTCTGCTGCTGAGGTAAGAAAAGCACCAAACCTCACTCTGGAAATGCCACAAATCACCTCTTTGACACCTCAGGAATTCTTGAATTACATACAAAAATAAAATAGAACAAAGATATGAATTGCAGGCAGAACATTTTACTGTTTTACAACACTTTGTCCTTTAGTATTTGTTTAACTTTACAACAGAGAGGCATTTTCAAGTACAAAAACATGCAACAAAGCATTTACCCTCGTTTTCCTCATTTACAGGCACCAAAAAATATTGTTTCCTTGTTTGAAAAAAAGCCAAAAATTCAGCAAAAAAAATTCTACAAATTTCTGAAAATTTGCAAAACCTTCAAGAAGAAAATTCCAATAATTCCTTAAAAGTTTCTCTTAAAAGTTTTATTTTAAAAAAATTCCCCCAAATTTGGCAAGAAATTCTTGTAAATATTCCAAAAAATCTTCCAAAAAAATCCTAAAAATATCTAAAGTGATTCCAAATATATCAGTAAAACTTCTAATATTTTCTTTAAGAACATTCACATAACACATCACATCTTTGAACATTTTTTGGTGGAAAAAATGTTAAAAATATTTAAAAGCATTCACATAAAAATCAACCAAAATCCAGCGAATTTCGCTGGATTTTGATAGATTTTTTTGTGAATGTTCTGTAGAAACATTTTTGACATTTCTTTTTTTCCACCAAAAAATGTTCAGAGATTTCCCAAAAATGTTGAAAATGTGGACATCAGAAGTTTCACTGTGAATTTTTTTTTTCTCCACATTTTCAAACTTTAAAACGGGTCAATTTTGACCCACAGGACGACACGAGGGTTAAACCTCTGGGAAATTATAGAACCTTTAAAAAGAGTCAATTTATAAATGAGTTATGAAATACATCTGGTCTGGTACTTCTTGTTGCTGCAAATTAGAGGTAGGTTATGGTACAGGTAGAAAAACTTTTTTAATAAGTTGTAAAAGGGTAATTGTGAGAGGAAAGCAACAAAAACACTAAGATTCTTTCCACAAGCCTCCTTAATTTTTCTACTCTACACCTTTCAAGAACAAAGAACTTTCAAGTACAAAATAATGTGAAAAACTGCAGTACATTTCTGCAAAATAAAGTAAATAACCTTATTTAAATGGTAAATATATAAATGAATTATGACCTCTGTCTTGTCACATCTTCCTTTCAGGCCTAGGGTCCTTATTAGTGCAATCAGAAGTAGGTTTTAGTGCAGGTAGAACAACTTTTTTTAAAATTGTAAACATGTGTGAGGAAATCAACATATTTTCAACAGTAAAATACGATTCTTTTCACAAACCTGCAATATTTTTGTGCAATTTTCAAGAACAAGAACAAAAAAACTGTCATTACATCTAAAAACCCTATTTTGCAGCACAGACTTTTTGCATCAGTGAACAGAAATCTCTTCATTCATTTGCACATTTATGTAGAGTTGGCTGTTTCTTAACCCTCGTGTCGTCCTGCGAGTCATAATTAACCCGTTTTAAAGTTTGAAAATGTGGAGAAAAAAAAAATATTTTCACAGTGAAACTTCTAATGTCCACGTTTTCAACATTTTTGGGAAATCTTTGAACATTTTTTGGTGGAAAAAAAAGAAAATGTTTCTTTAAGAACAGTCACATAAAAATCAACCAAAATCCACTGGATTTTGGTTGATTTTTATGTGAATGTTCTTAAAGAAAATATTAGAAGTTTTGCTGATATAGCTATATTTTTAGGATTTTTTGGAAGATTTTTACTCATTTTTTTTGAAAATATTTACAAGAATTTTCTTGCAAAATTTGGGGATTTTTTTTTTAAATAAAACTTTTAAGGGAAACTTTTAAGGAATTATTGGAGTTTTCTTCCTGAAGGTTTTGCAAATTTTCAGAAATTTTGGGATTTTTTTGCTGATTTTTTGGATGTTTTTCAGACAAGGAGACAATATTTTTTGGTGCCTGTGAATGAAGACAACAGGAGGGTTAATTTCTTAGATCTCTTTTGGTGCCGTCTAAAACACAGGAAAATCCTCCAGATAGCAGAGACAGTTGATTCTGTTTCTATATTTATAGTGTTGTTAAATTATATTTTTTTCAGATTTCAAAAGCATTGACACTGTCCAATTTATAGTTTTTTAAAGCTTAAAACAAAAGTGGGGATTTACAAAATGACAAAAACATTTAGATTACAAAACAATAGCTGTCCTCTGAGCTTCTACACCACAGCACTGTACAGTTACTGATAATAATACAGGTTTAGAACAGGAGACATTTTAATCTCAACCTGTCTGAGAGTACATCTGATTCTCAGCAGGAGTCTGATCCGGATGACTTCCTGTTTACCAGTTCTCCCTTTATCTCCTTTACTCGTTAAGTCCCAGTGGGGGTTCAAGCTGTGCTGCTGCTGCTGCTGCTGCTGCTGCTGCTGCTGCATTAAACCAACAAAACACAAACCGGTTGTTTACAAAGTCTACAAGCCGAATTCCCTGTTCAGACCGAGGGCTTTAGCTCCCAACCTGTAGATAGCGACAAGATGCTTTAACGTGAGTTATATTACACATCGTTTGCTGTTCTGTTAATTTTTTAAAATCATTATTACTATAAATTATTGTGTGACTACATTTAAATAAATTTTACATTCAGAAATATTTTAAATGTAAATATTCACCTTCAAATTCACCGTTTAGTGAGCAGTAAGTTTAACCCTCCTGTTGTCCTCATTCAAGGACACCAAAAAATATTGTTTCCTTGTCTGAAAAAAATCCAAAAAATTCTGCAAAAAAGTTTGTGACACGAGGGTGAAAGCAGAGCTGGCAGCAGTGGAACTAGGTCATTCATACTTGATGAGTCACTGAAAATAGATCTTCCACATTCCTGCAGCACTGTTGGACATTTAGTCAGCTGTTTTCACTACACACTCCAACATGGAGAGCTACGGATGGTTTTCTTTACGCTGGTCAAAAGGGTGCAGCTCAAAACACCGTCTGGTATATCGGTGAAAGCAGAGACTGAGGCACCTCTGAACCAGTGACACGGATTTTAGGACACGGTGAAGCTGCACTTATTTAGAACTACTTTAGTTTTAATGTTGGAGACTGAGGATGACTCAAGGATCACCACCATCCACCCACCCACCCACCTATCCATCCAACAGTCCATCCATCCACCCACCCACCTATCCATCCAACAGTCCATCCATCCACCCACCCACCTATCCATCCAACAGTCCATCCACCCACCCACCCACCTATCCATCCAACAGTCCATCCATCCACCCACCCACCTATCCATCCAACAGTCCATCCATCCACCCACCCACCTATCCATCCAACAGTCCATCCATCCACCCACCCACCTATCCATCCAACAGTCCATCCATCCACCCACCCACCTATCCATCCAACAGTCCATCCATCCACCCACCCACCTATCCATCCAACAGTCCATCCATCCACCCATCCACCTATCCATCCAACAGTCCATCCATCCACCCATCCACCTATCCATCCAACAGTCCATCCATCCACCCACCCACCTATCCATCCAACAGTCCATCCATCCATCCATCCATCCACCCACCTATCCATCCAATAGTCCATCCATCCACCCACCCACCTATCCATCCAACAGTCCATCCATCCATCCACCCACCCACCTATCCATCCAACAGTCCATCCATCCACCCACCCACCTATCCATCCAACAGTCCATCCATCCACCCACCCACTTATCCATCCAACAGTCCATCCATCCACCCACCCACCTATCCATCCAACAGTCCATCCATCCACCCACCCACCTATCCATCCAACAGTCCATCCATCCACCCACCCACCTATCCATCCAACAGTCCATCCATCCACCCACCCACCTATCCATCCAACAGTCCATCCATCCATCCACCCACCCATCCATCCAACAGTCCGTCCACCCATCCACCCACCCACCTATCCATCCATCCACCCACCCATCCGTCCATCCATCCACCCACCTATCCATCCATCCACCCACCTATCCATCCATCCATCCATCCATCCACCCATCCGTCCATCAGTCCATCCATCCATCAGTCCGTCCATCCATCCATCATCCATCCATCCATCAATCATCTATACACTGTTTAATCATCATCAGGGTCATGGGGGGCTGGAGTCTATCCCAGCTGACCCAGAGTGAAGGTTCACCTGGACAGGTAACAGTCTATCACAGGTTCACCTGGACAGGTAACAGTCTGTCACAGGTTCACCTGGACAGGTAACAGTCTATCACAGGGCTACACATAGAGACAAACAATCACACTCACACTCACACCTACGGACAATTTAGAATCACCAATTAACCTCAGCATGTTTTCAGACTGTGGGATGAAGCTGGAGAACCTGGAGGAAACCCACACATGTACAGGAGAACATGTAGACTCCATGCAGCAAGATCCCAGGAAGGCCGGGATGCAAACTGGGGATCTTCCAGCTGCTAGGAGACAGTGCTAACCACTGATCCTCTGTGCAGCCTTTACCACCAGTCATCTTCAGTAAAACATATATTAATTAAGGAACCACCTGTTCCTTCTATTGTCCTAAATATTATTCCAGATTTAGTTTTTTAAAAAAAGAAAGAATCCAAAGCCTTCTTTGTTGTTGCAACATGTGGACACATTAAGACATAGACCACTGTGAATAATGGAAGAACTCATAGTCTGGGCTTGATTTTGTGAATTCTGCACACTTCAAGCCTCATATGTGATGAGCAAGGAGTGAAAGTGATTATTATTTATCCAGTAATGGTTCGTTTCTGTCTCAGCTGTCCGAGCACAGAGAGCTGAGGAGTGTCTTTGCTCTGGGTCACCACCGGTTCTACGAGGAGGCGCTGCAGATGGCTGAAGACGGCAAGATCTCCTGCAGAGTGCTGAGGTAGTAACACCCATTAACACATTATCTCAGTATCTCCGGCATGTCTGTGAAACCTTCCCTCCGTGATACTAAATGACAGCAGCATGAAGAAGTTTTTCTTGGTTTTTATTTCCAGAACCGAGATGCTGGAATGTCTTGGAGACTTGGATTTCCTGGCTAAGTTACACTGTGTGCGGCAAGCAAGTCAGGTACAGCTTACCCTCATAAATTACAGTTTATGAACTCATTCCTAACATCAGCTGTACATGAAGATGGACGCCGTGTCTCTATTTTTGCCCCCTGGACAAAAGTGAAGCCAAAAATGTTTTGTGAAACTCATGTTGCTATCTTTTGTCTGTGATTTAACCCTCGTGTCGTCCTGCGGGTCAGAATTGATCTGTTTTAAAGTTTGAAAATGTGGAAAAAAAATATTTTCACAGTGAAGCTTCTGATGTCCACATTTTCAACATTTTTGGAAAATCTTTGAACATTTTTTGGTGGAAAAAAATAAATGTTAAAAATGTTTCTTAAGAACATTCACAAAAAAATCAACCAAAATCCAGAAAATATTTACAAGGATTTTCTTGCCAAATTTGGGGGATTTTTTTGAAAATAAAACTTTTCAGGGAATTTTTTCAGGAATTATTCGAATTTCCTTCGTGAAGGTTTTGCAAATTTTCAGAAATTTGGGGATTTTTTTTATTTATTTATTGATTTTTTATATATATATATATATATATATATATATATATATATATATATATATATATATATATATATATATATATATATATATATATATATATACATGAATATGAATACACACACACTCTGGAATTCCACCGAATAGGGTTAATACAGTATCCAGTTATTTTATACTTAAACAGCCCAAATTATGCTTGTTTCCTTTACTGTGTTATAAAGCTGCTTTTCATGCATGTAAAAGATCTGCAAACTTACAAAGTCCAGCCCAAACAGGTGTTTTGTCCCACATAAACTCTGCTTCGTACACCTCATTTAAATTCAGGCTTTCCTCCTGTTATTTATAGACTGTACATCATCATGTAACACGTTGGCAGCTGGCCTGGCACGCAGCTTCTTGAGTCAATGATTATTTCCAAATAGAACCACTTCTGTAACATCTCTTCACTCAGATCTGTGGCTATGTTGCATAACCAATCACATCACATCTGTTGGCCACTCAGATCAGCGCCTTAGAGAGAGAGGAGGTGTTGCAGCAATGAGCAGGAGAAGAATATATTTTATGTACATTAAAGCATGTAGACAGACTAGTAGACCCCAAAAATACATTCTAAACCTGTAAATGTGCACCGTCTGAGCTCTTTAAGCTGTTCTCTCATTGAATTGTAAACAAAGTCATGTCAACATTAAATTAGCATCAGGATCACAGGAGGAATTATTGAACTCTAATGATGATTAAAACAATGCTCTTTGGTCTGCAGCTCATTTTGTGTGAGAGGACGACCAGGATGTTTCTGGCCGAAACAGGAAAGAAAATACTGTCTTCAATTATAGTTAAAGCACAAAAGGTAAGACTGAAGAAACATCTTGGAAAGAAAACCGTCTCTCTTTCATGAGGTGTTCCTCTCATAAATGTTTCTGTTCGGTTTGCAGAGTCCAAAGAGATTTGAGGAAGTGTTTGAGGAGATGATTTCCTTCCTGGAGCACACGGAGCACTGGGAGGACACGGAGGTGGAGCTGGCCACACGGGGGGTCAGTGTTACGTACCGGTGATGTTGGTCTGTCCAGCATGGAAGTGTACTGAAAGCATCAACCTGATCTCTTTAATCATGTCTGATACTGACCAGGTGAGGCACTTGAACTTCTACGACATCGTGCTGGACTTCATCCTGATGGATTCATTCGAGGACCTGGAGAATCCACCCATCTCCATCCAGAACGTCGTCAACAACCGCTGGCTCAACAGCTCCTTCAAGGAGACGGTGAGTCAGACAGAAAACTGGACCAAATAATCAGTGTTAACTTCGTTGATGAAGACGATGACGAAAATATTCGTCAACGAACCTTTTTCACAGACGGACACTCAATGAAAACTCAATAAAAACTAAATAAAAAGTCAGACATGAAGACGACGACTGTGACAAAATATAACTGACACTTTAGTCAAGTAATTAAAATGAGACGGCACTGTTTGGGTGTAACGAATGCTTAATTTATGTGAGATTATCTTTTGTGAAAAAGCCATGGTCATGCTTTTGACATTAAGAATAAAATAAAATCCATGTTTTTATTCCAACTGTTAAATCTGTGTCTGTATTGCAGATTCAAACCTTAATGCCGTTCCATAACTTCCATAACATACTGATGGATATTTCCAATGACTGGATATTCTGGAGAAACATTTGGTCGACTAAGTCCACTGTGGATTTAGTTGATTAAAATCTGCTAATATTTGGTCTACTAAAACTAGACTAAGACTAAAAGACTTAAGACGAGACTAAGATTAAAACTCTTATATTTAGTCAACTAAGACTAGATTAAGACTACAGACTAGACTAAGACTGAAACTCTTATACTTAGCCGACTAAGACTAGACTAAAACTCTTATGATATTTAGCTGACTAAGACTAGACTAAGGCTAAAAAACTTAAGACTAATCTGACTAAAATTAAATGATGTGTTTTTCAAAAGACTATGACTAAATCAGACTTTCCTGTCAAAATTAAGCGTGTAAATAATGACCCTTGTAGGTTCCACGTTCTGTTTAGACACTTGAAGCTGGTGAATTTTGACTTTTCACTGAGTCTGATGTGTTTATTTCTCAGGCGGTGGCATCAAGTTGTTGGTCAGTACTGAAGCAGAAGAGACAACACATGAAGGTACAAGTCTCTGTTTTCCCTCTAGTCTCTTTATGTGACAGAATATCCAGTAGAATGATCAATCAGTCAACCAGCTCACCTGTGCTGTTGGTCTCAGGTTGCCGACGGCTTCATCGCTCATTTCTACGCCGTGTGTGAACAGATCAGCCCCGTTCTGGCCTGGGGCTTCCTGGGACCAAAGAGCTCCCTGCACGACTTCTGCTGCTTCTTTAAGGTCAGTCTGCACCGAACACAACATCAGGAACACGAGATGTCCACCAGGAACCTCCTTTCTGTCAGAGGCCGGGCTTCCATTCAGATTTTAGCAGAATTCAACAGAAGACAGGCCAGATGAATGTATGTCCACTGTTGAAATGGAAATGTTTGCAGTTTGTTCATCCAGACTAAAGGCTTTTGATACTGAGTGTCTGGTTGGGTGACATTAAGCCGCTGCAGAAGGAAAGGGAGTGATGAAATTTCATAGAAAGAGCGCCGGTTAGATCGTTAATGGTGAAGCATGAAAGAGAAAACATGATGAACATTTCTTCATCACGCCACATAGATAGGATCTATTAAATCTGCCACCAGTGGAGCAGAAGCTTCAGTGGACGGAGAAACTATCACAACAAAGCTGATCCTTAGCTGAGGTGGAGAAACTGGAGTCTAAATTCCCAGGTGTAGATTTCAGGGTAGGGTTGAAATGATTCCTCGAGTTATTCAAGTAATTCGATTACTAAAATTCCTCGAGCCAAAATTCTCTGAATCGAGGCTTCATTTAATCAACTACATGCTAGATCCCAGGTCATTAAATGGAGGACTGCAATTTGACGGGACGCTTCTATTTTAACCAGCGCAGCTTTTCTATTGTTTACAGCAGGAGTGTCCAACCAGTCTGCAGTCTAAACGGTCGTCTGAACTAGCCGTCGCTGAACTAAAACCTGGACAGATTCAGTTCCTGCACAGATTATTTCTCGCCTCAGATGCTTTCAGAAATACTTTTCCCTGAAGTGTTTTTGAAATAAAAGGAAGTTTGCGGCCGAGCTGCTGTGTTTATCCGACACAGCTGCAGGACTGTTAAGCTGAAAGCTCGGTCATGTGACCACGTAGCGGCCCGCTGAAGCTCCAGCGCTGTCATGTGACCTCTAGTGGCCCACTAGTGACCGCCCACCATGCGTGATTTTCAGATGCGGTGCGTTTACATGCAGGAAAAACGCATCTAGTGACACGTACCTTCACTGGATGTTTTCTGTACGTATTCAGGCACCGTGCCGGAATTCCAGTGTGCAGCGCCGGCGTTTGCCTCGGAAAAAAAAGGACTACATTGCCAATCTACCAATGGAATGAGGGGAACGCAGCTTTTGCTCTCAGCCAAACTAATATCACTAGCCAATGGGAGTAGAGTGGGGGGCGGGTCTTACGGCAGATTTGAGTCCATACCGGCACGCAGAGAGCGCAGTATTCAGCCAAGGCTTCTCAGTCGCTGTATAATTTCCAACTGATAAGTCCTCAGTGGTGGATTTGTAGTAGGATCACAATCATGTGATCGTCAGCAGACAGCTGATGTAGCGTTCACTTGTTGTCATGGTTACAGTGACGCCGTGCCGGCCGCTATATCTGGCAATGGTAAATGCTTAACTAATCGGTGGATCCAGACTATAAGCTGCATCACTGTCTAAATCTAATCACTTGGTCCTTGTGTCATTTCTGACCTTCCCTGAAAATTTCATCCAAGTCTGCTGGTCTGTTTTTGAGTAATGTTGCCCACAGACAGACTGACAGACAGACAAACAAATGCCGATACTGCCGCGTTCCTGGGCGCATTAAAAACTTGAGTAAAAAGCAGCTGAACCTCTCGTTGAGCTCCTTTAGATGGAACCTCAAAGAGAAGTTAATCTGCTCTGTCCTGACTTCTCCTGGGATTGAGGTGAAAATGCATCTTCCAGGCTGCTTTTCTTTGCTGGAATTCTTTCTGGATGTTTTTTGTAAATCTATGTTCTGCTGCTTCTCCTCCAGGACCAGGTGCTCCACTTCCTGAAGGACATCTTCGACCTGGACAAGGTGCGCTACTCGTCGGTGGAGAGCCTGGCGGAGGACATGCTCCGCCTGCTGCACCGACGCACCGAGCTGCTGCTGGCCTACCTGGGGGCCGACGCTCAGCTGCACCACAGCGGCTGTAACCCCCCTCAGGGGCAGCTGCTGCCCAGCGCCGCCCTGCTGGAGGCTCCGGTACAGTGACACACACACAAGGACGGCATTTATCCCAGGGCCAGTTCACACCGCCTGCCGGAACAAAGGACCTATCCGCAGGTGTGAGCCGCCTCTGAAAGCCACCGACTACATCTCCCAACATGCCGTGTGCTCTGTACCTGTGGACCCAGGTGTCTGCCTTCATCTCCTCCCCTCCTGTCCACTGTGCCACTTTAAATACCATAGCAATAAGATGTAACGTTGCTGTGAGACTGGCAGTGATTCTCTAGCGGTAGCTTTTAGGTATTTATTGCCGTTCAGAGCAGAAGCAGGTATTTATTTATTTTCGCACACAGCTAAAGGATGCAGGGTTTATTTTGTAGAAGTTCGAGTTGTGCCTGTACGTATTAATGTTGTCTGCTTCAAACATCCATTCGACTGTCACAGATTTATTAGACGTATTTAAACATCCTAAGCATCAGCAATGCAACACTGTTAGATGTAGGAGCCGCCTGTCACAGAACACAGCGAGTTAGAAATGAAAAGGGAACATCTAGCTGCTTAGATGTCGTTATTTAAAAAGGGAAAACCTTCATGCAGGATTTAACCCTCCTGTTGTCCTCATTTATGGGCACCAAAAAATATTGTTTCCTTGCCTGAAAAAATCCAGAAATTCAGCAAAAAGATTCCCCAAATTTCTGAAAATTTGCAAAACCTTCAGGAAGAAAATTCCAATAATTTCTTAAGTTTTCTTGAACAGTTTTATTGAACAAAAATCCCTAAATTTGGCAAGAAATTCTTGTGAATATTTTCAAAAATGAGTAAAAATCTTCCAAAAAATTTGTAAAAATACCTAAAGATTACATATGTATCAGTAAAACTTCTAGTATTTTCTTTAAGAACATTCACAAAAAATCAACCAAAATCCAGCGAAATTCACTGGATTTTGGTTGATTTTTTTTGGTGAATGTTCTTAAGAATCTTTTTAAACATTTTTTCTACCAAAAGATGTTAAAAGATTTCCCAAAAATGTTGAAAATGTGGACATCGGAAGTTTCACTGTGAAAATACTTTGTGAAAAAACTTCAAAACGGGTCAATTTTGACCCCCAAGATGACACGAGGGTTAAATGAGGCTCTAAAATCAGACTCTGCTGCTGTTGGACTGCTACTTGGTTTATCACGACGAGCAAAAACGCAAAAAGCCTTATCACGAACGCACACGTTCAAGCCTCGTCTTCGTCTCTGAACGTCTTGGTGTTTCTCTGAAGAATCCTGCGGTCTGTTCTGTTCTGTTCGTGAACGATGGGACGTTCCAGCAGCAGAACTACGATCCAGATGTGGACAGATGTGTGATCGTCTGCTGCTTCTGTAGGATTTCACTCTTGAAGATGGAACGTGTGATTCTGATCCACTACAGCTTTTATCACGTTGTAAAAACAGAGTGGATTAAAACACACATGGATGCCGTTACTATTCAGATATGTCCAGTAACTCAATGGTTCTCTCTCCAGGATCAGACTCCACCTTTCACAATGTTTCAAGTCCACCTTCCAACACCCCTCATGACTCCTCCTGTTCATACTGACCTTAAACACAACCACTGTTCCCTCTCAGCTGCGTGCGTGCGCAATTGCGCACTGCTGACACGGTCTCCGCGCACGGAAAATCTGCGCGCACACACAAAAAATCCAACCTAAATTGTAAATAAAATAAACACGTAACAATTCATTCTGTGCTTTTTTTCAATGTATGTCAGTGAGTGACCGGTGGCTGGTTGCTGCAGCCAATGATGCGATTCACATACGTATTTACCATAGACTGTATATAATGGTATTTACGCAGCTAATCAACGTCATTGACATCCGTCCTTATGTGCAGCCACCGTTGTTCTCATAGATATGAATGAGTAGATAGGACACGCCCCTTTGAGCTGCGGCTACAGCGAGACTAAGCTAGTGGGGGCAAAGTTTCAGTGCATTCCGTTGATGTAGACGGCGTGAAAACGGAAACAACAAGTATGCCGTCTCACTGTGCTGCATACAGTTACACACTGCGTCGTACGATTGAGACAAGGAAACTTGGAATGACTTTTCACAGGTAAGAATAGTTTATGGCTCTTTTTTTCATTATGAAATCTTGTTGAGAGCTTCCAGTCTATGAGAGCTAACTAGTTAGCCACTAGCAAAACGCTAAGGCGAGCTAGCAGCTTGACAAGCAAATACCAGACGATTAATAGTAGCTGTAGTATAGTTGTACAAGCAGTAGTAGTAATACTAAAAGTACAAGCAGCAGTAGTAGTATAAACAGCTGTTAGAGTCGTAGAAGTAGTATCAGCATTTGTAATAGTATTACAAGTTGTAGTAGCAGTGCCAGTATCAGCAGCAGTAGTGAGTGTAGTACCATTACTACTAGTAGTAGTCACATTGCTATTACTACCACCAATACTACCAATAGTTGTTATAAAGCCTAACTCATATATATCCAGATTACCATCTATGTTCTTCCTCCAAACCCATTTTATGATTGGGATTACAGGCAGTTCTTTAGGACTGCTTTCAAATAATTGAAATGTTACTAAACAAGGTTATACTTATCAAATTAAATAGCTCTGGTCTCCAGTATATTGGCGAATTCGGTTCTTTGTACTTAATTTATTAGCATGATTTCTTTTTAATATGTTGTGTACAGACTTAACTACTTCTCTGTCTACTTTTCTTACTCCATGTAGGTTTCCCAGAGACTATGGGTTGAGGAGGAATTGGAAGTTTGTCGGCTTAGACCTGGTGTCATTCCATCAGTGTTAAACTTCCCAGTTCATCTTGGAAGAGTACGTGCCAGAAAGACCACGACCAAGCAGCCTTGAGATCTTGGGCAGCGTCTCCCTGAGGTGGGTGTTGACGGTGTTCACGGTCAGGTCTGTGGTAATCCTGTCAAAAAACAAAACAGAAAACAATCTAGATTATAAATCAACATGTAACCAAAGCAATCTGTGTATAACGCCATAGTATAGGATGTAGTTCAGAAAATGTCAAAGTATAGTATGCTTTACTCAAGAATAACATAGTATGGCCTGTAGTTCATAGTACAGCATGTTGGCAAGAAAGAAAAAAAACAAAACATAGATTATTATGTGGTTCAAAAATTGCAAAATGATAGGATGTTGCCTAAAATTGTCATGTATGATATGTGGTTCAAAAAATGTCATAGTGCAGTATATTGTCAAAATAGTATGCAATTCAAGAAAACATCAGAGTATAATATGTCATCTAAAAAATGCCATAGAATAATAATTTCATTGCACAAGTAAAAGTATAGTAACTTTTAAAACTGTTCGAATTCTTATATGTTGCTCAAAAAAAAAAGTCACAGTAATATGTCAATTAAAAAGCTTATAGTATAGCGTGTCACCCAACAAACATCATAGTATAGCATGTCGCTCTAAAAACGTCACAGTATAGCCTTTAGTCCACAGCTGTCAGTAGGTGAGGAGCAACACAAAAACAGTCCAAACGCTGGTTTCCAGAGGGTTAGACGAGAATTTATTTGAAAGAGGAAGTTTACAACAACACAACATGTGAGGGGGTTAAAAGCAAATGGGTGTTAGTAAAATAAAAATAAATCAACAGAACTAAAAGTGAACTTCATGTTGACATTGATGGGCATTCCAACCAGGAACAAAGTAAAAGATAATCAATAGGAAAAAAACTCTTCCTGTTCACCTCTTAAAACCCATAAACACACCGCAGTAGCACCCTAAACTAAAACTACCAATGGGTTCCCTGTTTTCCTTTCTGAACAATTCAAAGGTCCCTCTCTATCTCCCCACACATCCACCAACCACTGGAACACATCTCCAAAGTTCTGCTGGTCCAGCTCAGCTTCCCCTCAGAAGAAGTGCCGCCACCTGCCAGATGAAGGAGCCTTTTGAGAGGCAGCTGACATCGTGATGGACTGTACTTTGTTCTGTTCCAATCCAGCTTCAGCTCCAGAGACGGCAGGCGGGACGAGTCAACGGAGGCCGGGTGGACGAAGACATGCAGCTGAGTACAATCCAGAAAACAACAGAGGAGGAGTGCAGGGCCAGAACAACCAGAGTAGCATGGTATGTCTCTTAGAAAACATCATAGTATAGCCTTTGGTATGAAAAAACGCCATCATATACATCGTATATTGTACAAATAACAAGTCAAAGCAAAGAGACATACATTGTAGAATTGTAGTAATTGTGGGCTGACTGATTTACTGATTAGCAGTATTTTATTTTTTACTGATTTACGGTAATAAATACATTTAAAAATGGCGCTACTTTGGCTCTGAACCTTTATCTACCTGTGGTCGCTCTGTCTTCTGGAGTGATTTGATTGGTTATACGTCATGAATAAAACTCCTTTAACTTAACATCTGTAAATAAAACAAAAACGTATCAACAAAGTTTTCTGTTAGAGTTTGTGTTCTTCTACGTTCAACTCCAAGATTTTAAATACTTTCATTTACTGCAAATGAATATCTACTCCAAATGTCTCACTAATAATCATTATCAGCCTTAAAAACCTACAAAACACCCCTCTATACTGGACCACACTTAGTACAGTCCGGTTCTCCCTTCTATAAATCTGCCTGGAATCTGTAGTGATGGTGAAATCGAAGCTTCATGAAGCAATGAACCACTTTGACACAACTGCATCAAGAACGACACACTGCTTCGAAGCATTTGACACAACCAGAAGAGTGACACCTGCTGGCTCTGTGTCAGAACTGCAAGTGGAGAAAACTGAAAAAGCCTCAGGACTGCTTGTCTCACACTGCTTTGTACTTGCAATAAATGTTTTAAAACGGTATATATGTTTGTTTGCATGTATGTATATGTGTTTTTGTATGTAAATATAGATATATTTAAATGTGTGCGTGCGTGCGTGTGTGTGTGTAGATATACATGCATATGGTGTGTATAGAGGTGCTGGGGGACAGGAAAGTGCTTGTGCTACTTTGTGTGGGACACTAGTATTATGTGATGTGGAAGTCAATAGTAGTGCTTCTGCAACTTTGTCATTGTGGCAGTATAAATGGAGTGTAAACCAGGGAGTCTTCTTCCTTCTAGTCGCTGTAAAAAGTCAGTCCATCCTGGCCGACTTCAACACCTCTTCATGACAACTTGTTCTGCCTCGGACCTGGTGGAAACTCCAGAAACTCCGGAAAACCTGTGGAGACTCGAAGAACTCGTGGGGCGGGGGAAAGTGTGGTGGGGGGAGGTAGGGGAGTAGAGGGGGGAGGCCGCCACCCACCTCCCCGCCTACTCTCCACCCTGACTCCGCCTTGGCTCCACCCATGTGGTCACTTGGAAACTACGATGTCAAAGGGACGACGAAATTATGTCTTTACGTCTGATCTGTAGCTCAGTGAGTTAAGGATTTGTCTGTGGAGCTGCAGGTTGCTGGTCCAAGACCAGACCCTTCTTAAATTTTCTCAAAATTCTGACAAAGACAAAGAAAGAAAAAGGCCAGTGGTGGGTCTTGAACCTGCGACCTTCCGCTTGGTAGTCTGTCTTCTAACCCCCCCTGAGCTACTCACTCAGATACTAATTATTCTTTTTTTTGCGCATTTATCATCTATTTTTTGTCTTTTTCGAGTTTTTTTTTTTACTCGAGTCTCGACTCGACCGTTTTTCTCAGGAGGCTGGACTTCAGCCTTTGTGCTGAAGGGTGGAACCCTCAGTTCCAAGACTTTCCAAAGCCTCCACACCTCCCGAGTCCTCAGGACCTGAGCTTTCACACAGTCTGAGGGCTGAAATTTTCTAAGTCCCACAGTAGTTCTCTATTAGATTGAACTTTCAGACAGTCCAAGGACTGATATCTTCCAAGTTCCTGAGTACTTCTCTGTTAGTTTGAACCTTTAGACAGTCTGAGGACTGAAATTTTAAAAGTTCTTGAGTAGTTCTCTGTTACTTTGTACTTTACATTATTTCATCGTATGGCACGTTTTTACACCATGTTTGAAAAATTGCATTTTTTTCAACATAGTATAGTAAGGCGTTTTTTTGCGCCAAAATTCAGGATGATTTTTTTTCAAAGAAAACCTTTCTGGATTGCTTTTCACGCCCTCCTTTACATTATTTCAAGTCCGAACAACATTCATCATTTGTTTGAGTCGTTGATTTTCAGTCGTCTGTAAGAAAAAAAGATGCAGTTATGGAGAAGTTTTCTGATAAAAAGGTCAGCGATGTTCAACCAGACAAAGCTGTCGTTTTGTCAAAACTTTCAGAAGCACACGGCGGCTCCTGCTGCAGCAGAAAAGAGTGTTTCCTACAATAAAAGAAGATTTCAGCAGTGATCAAGATTAATATATCTGTTCTGAACATTATGCATCCCAAAAAACTGTTCAATGTTTGGTTTTTTTGTGTTTGAAAAACTACATTGAGTCTCATCTCATACTACACATTGAACCTGTTATACAGCATGAAATCCAAAAAATTTAAGTCATATTTTAGTATGTTGTTCATAATGGGGGAAAAAAACGTCATAGTTTACTGTCGTCCAAAATATGGAAAAAAACCTCATAGTTTAGTACAGTGTTTCTCAACTGGTGGGTCGCGACCCAAAAGTGGGTCGCGGGGCCGTTTTTGGTGGGTCGCGAGCCTTTTTCTAAAAAGAGAGAAAAATAAAGATAATCCAATTTAGTGGCGAGTCATTGTAGTTCCCCTCCGCACCCGCAGGGGGTCGTCGTGTCAGCAGCGACCGGTGAGGACGCTCATATAACTGTAGAAGAAACTGCATGTTTTCATAGCAACAGCAGCAATAAACTTTTCGAGCGGTTTAGCGACTACTTTCCCGATAAACAACCCGAGGACGACTGGGTGCGCGACCCGTTTGGAATAAACATGGAAAGCATCACGTTGCCTAGCAGCGATGAATGTCAGCTGGTGGAGCTATCATGTGACCGCACTCTCAGAAAGAAATTCACAGAGGTAAGCCTTTCCCAGTTCTGGTGCAACGATGTGATGAGAGAGTATCCCTCCATTGCTAGTCGCTGTAGCTGTAAAAATCCTCCTACCATTCAGCACCACATACCTCTGTGAATGTGGCTTCTCAGCTCTTGTTCAGCTGAAAACAAAATACCGAAATAAACTGAACATTGAGCATGACCTCAGAGTTGCTTTATCATGCATACAGCCAGATTTTGAGACTCTTGTAAAGGCCAAAAAGCATCCTCAGCTTAGCCTTTAGAACTTCATGTAGTTCTGCAGTACTTTTATTGTGACTTGTGACTTTTGTTTATTTGTAACTGCTTAAAAACACACTTTTCTTTCAATATTGCACACTATTTTTTTCCCCAAATATTGGCTTTCAAATATAGTTAAGCCCTTTGAAAAATGTTTTATTGTGTTTACATTTTGAGATTGATCAGAACATTAAGCATTTCTTCACTTTAATAATTTGTTGACTGCACTTCATCAGTTTTCATGTTTTGGACTCTTTTGCACATATTTCAATACATAGTTTCTCCAGCTACAACAGCAATGTTGCAGACTTCTGCAGTATTATGAGAAGCTACTGGTTTTGTTGAATTGCACTTTTTTTGTAGAAAAAAAAATGCACTTCTATATATCCTGAGAACTACTTGAGGCTATTGTTCTACTTGTTTCAAAGTCCTCAGTACTTGAATTAGTATTGCTGCTTGATTTTGAGTTGTTGTGAAGTACTTGAGTTCAGGTTTAAAAGTTTTGTCTTCGAACGCTCAATCAATATATTGTTTATTTTTGGAGAAATATTGTTTGGGTCACGACTTGTCATTTCACTTTTATGGTGGGTCCCAGCCCCAGACCAGTTGAGAACCACTGGTTTAGTATGTCGTCCAAAATTTGAAAAAAAAGTCATAGTTTAGCATGTTGTCCAAAATGTGGAAAAAACGTCATAGTTTAGTATGTCGTCCAAAATTTCACTGAAACGTCATAGTTTAGTATGTCGTCCAAAATTTCACTGAAACGTCATGGTTTAGTATGTCGTCCAAAGTTTCACTAAAACGTCATAGATTCGTATGTTGTCCAAAATATGGAAAAAATGTCATAATTTAGCATGTTGTCCAAAATGTGGAAAAAAGTCATAGTTTAGTATGTCGTCCAAAATATGGAAAAAACGTCATAGTTTAATACGTCATCCAAAATATGACAAAAACGTCATAGTTTAGTCCGTCGTCCAAAATATCGAAAAAACGTCATAGTTTAATACGTCGTCCAAAATATGACAAAAACGTCATAGTTTAGTACGTCGTCCAAAATATGGAAAAAACGTTATAGTTTAATACGTCGTCCAAAATATGACAAAAACATCATAGTTTAGTACGTCGTCCAAAATATGACAAAAACGTCATAGTTTAGTACATCGTCCAAAATATGACAAAAACATCATAGTTTAGTACGTCGTCCAAAATATGACAAAAACGTCATAGTTTAGTACATCGTCCAAAATATGACAAAAACATCATAGTTTAGTATGTCGTCCAAAATTTGGAAAAAATGTCATAGTTTAGCCTTTCGTCCACAAAACGTTGTTATGTCCCGGCTGTCTGAAGTAGGTGAGGAGCAACACAAAAACAGTCCAAACGCTGGTTTCCAGAGGGTTAGACAAGAATTTATTTGAAAGAGGAAGTTTACAACAACACAACATGTGAGGGGGTTAAAAACAAATGGGTGTTAGTAAAATAAAAATAAATCAACAGAACTAAAAGTGAACTTCATGTTGACATTGATGAGCATTCCAACCAGGAACAAAGTAAAAGATAATCAATACGAAAAAAACCTCTTCCTGTTCACCTCTTAAAACCCCAAAAACACACCACAGTAGCAGCCTAAACTAAAACTACCAATGGCTTCCCTGTTTTCCTTTGTGAACAATTCAAAGGTCCCTCTCTATCTCCCCACACATCCACCAACCACTGGAACACATCTCCAAAGTTCTGCTGGTCCAGCTCAGCTTCCCCTCAGAAGAAGTGCTGCCACCTGCCAGATGAAGGAGCCTTTTGAGAGGCAGCTGGCATCGTGATTGGACTGTACTTTGGTCTGTTCCAATCCAGCTTCAGCTCCAGAGACGGCAGGCGGGACGAGTCAACGGAGGCCGGGTGGACGAAGACATGCAGCTGAGTACAATCCAGGAAACAACAGAGGAGGAGTGCAGGGCCAGAACAACCAGAGTAGCATGGTATGTCTCTTAGAAAACATCATAGTAGAGCCTTTGGTATGAAAAAACACCATCATATACATCGTATATTGTACAAACAAGTCAAAGCAAAGAGACATACATTGTAGAATTGTAGTAATTGTGGGCTGATTGATTTACTGATTAGCAGTATTTTATTTTTTACTGATTTACGGTAATAAATACATTTAAAAATGGCGCTACTTTGGCTCTGAACCTTTATCTACCCGTGGTCGTTCTGTCTTCTGGAGTGATTTGATTGGTTATACGTCACGAATAAAACTCCTTTAACTTAACATCTGTAAACAAAACAAAAACGTATCAACAAAGTTTTCTGTTAGAGTTTGTGTTCTTCTAAGTTCAACTCCAAGATTTTAAATACTTTCATTTACTGCAAATGAATATCTACTCCAAATGTGTCACTAATAATCATTATCAGCCTTAAAAACCCACAAAACTCCCCTCTATACTCGACCAAACCTTGTACAGTCTGGTTCCCCCTTCTATAAATCTGCTTGCAATCTTCCACTTCCTGTTTGTCAAAGTGGCCTTCTACCTGGACAGGTTTTGTTGGAGCTCATGCAGCAAACATTTTTGGATAACTGCACTTTAATATGGATGGATGACACTGAATTAGAGTCTGTTTTAATGAGACTGAGTTAAGATTTGTAGCTCTGTCATTAAATAGGAAATTATTTCTCAGAATTCACAGAGAAAAGTCTGAAATGTTTGCTAGGTTAGCGTCCCACATGTACTTTGGCTCAGCTAAAGCTAACTCTCTCCAACTTCTGGATCTCTTGAGTTACTTGTTGTTAAAATATCTTGCTAGAGATGCTGAAGCTCAGAAAGTCTGAGATGTTTGTTCAAAATAAGCTCTTTCTCAAGTCTGATCTGAACTGTCCTCTTTTGTTTGAACTTTCCCTAAACTTAGGAGTTAATGACAGAGCAGCACATCCAGACTCAGTCTCATTTATGTAGAGATTAATCTTCAGTGTCATTCATTGATGTTAAAGTGCAGTTTTTCAAATGTTTGTTGCACATGCTCCCGACCAAACCAGTCCAGGTGGAAGACGATGTGAAGAGAAAGTTCCAGAGGATGAATATCACACATTTACGTTGGAAATAAATGTCCTTTAATTAGACATTGTCATGCAAAAGTTGGATTTCCCTTTAATGATGTTCAAATCTCTGTTGAGTGTTTTGTTGATGTTGGTTTCTAAATGTTTTCTGACACTCGGGCCCAAAGATTAGAACCTTTTACGGCTCACAAGTTGCAACAATTCACACATTATCAACTATCTTTCTGACTAAACTAAGATAAAAAGTGAAAAACTGCCTGATTCCTGCATCATGAATGTAAATCTTTTTGGTTTTTATGACAGTAAACTGAATATATTTGGGTTTGACATTTTATAAACCAAAACAAGAAATGAATTACTGGAGAAAACAATCAACAGATTAATGGAGAAAGAAAATGTGTTTTCTAACATATATGGCAGAATTACTCCAACATTAGAAGAAAAATACAATTTTAATTCAATTTTATTTATATAACGCCAATTACAGGTCAAATTGTCTCAAGACACTTTATTTTTATATTTTTTGTCATATTTAAAATATGACAAAGTAAGAAATTTAAACATCTTGACTAATCCAATTTATTATTTGGTTTTTAAGAGACTAATTGACAATTCAAACTTTCTCCACTAAAACTAATAAACATGAGGTCAAATAGAAGGAAGAGTTTTAAATACTGCAGTCCCACGACAACAAGAATAAAGTTTGTCAACAAAAACTAAATCTGCTGGTGGATTCCATTAAAGTCCTAATAAAGGATAATAAAGTGTGATACTAAAGGTTTGTGGTGCTAGAAATCTCAAAGTAAAGATATCAAGTTGAACATCTGGATGGAGGTTGATAAAAGTTGACATCCCTTCATTTTTTTGGAGCGACTCCATGGATTTTATGGATGGTGGTTAAAGACCTGCTCTTCTAGTCGTCTTCCTTCTAGTCGCTGTAAAAAGTCAGTCCATCCTGGCCGACTTCAACACCTCTTCATGACAACTTGTTCTGCCTCTGACCTCGTGGAAACTCCAGAAACTCGGGAAAACCTGTGGAGACTCGAAGAACTCGTGGAGACTCGAAGAACTCGTCGGGCGGGGGAAGGTGTGGTGGGGGAGTCTGGGTGGAGTCAGGGTGGAGAGTAGGCGGGGAGGTGGGTGGCGTCCTCCCGCCCCTCGACTCCCCCCACCTCCCCGCCTACTCTCCGCCCTGACTCCACCCAGACTCCGCCTTGGCTCCGCCCATGTGGTGACTTCATCAACTACGATGTCAAAGGGACGACGAATTTATTTCTTTTTATATGATCTGTAGCTCAGTGAGTTAAGGATTTGCCTATGGAGCTGCAGGTCCGGGTTCAAGACCAGACACTTCTTAAATTTTCTCAAAATTCTGACAAAGACAAAGAAAGAAAACTGCCACTGGCCGGTCTTGAACCGGCGACCTTCCAATCTGTAGTCTATCCTCTTATCCTCCTGAGCTACTCGCTCAGATACAAATATTTCTTTTTTTTGCGCATTTATCATCTATTTTTTGTCATTTTCGAGTTTTTTTTTTAACTTTCTCTTTTCTCGCCCGTTTTTCTCAGGAGGTGGGACTTCAGCCTGTGCTGGAGGGTGGAACCCTCAGTTCCAAGACTTTCCAAAGCCCCCACACCTCCCGAGTCCTCAGGACCTGAGCTTTCACACAGTCTGAGGGCTGAAATTTTCTAAGTCCCACAGTAGTTCTCTGTTAGTTTGATCCTTCAGACAGTCCAAGGACTGATATCTTCTAAGTTTCTGAGTAGTTCTCTGTTAGTTTGAACCTTCAGATAGTCTGAGGGCTGAAATTTTCTAAGTCCCACAGTAGTTCTCTGTTAGTTTGAACCTTTCGACAGTCTGAGGACTGAAATCTTGAAAGTTCTTGAGTAGTTCTCTGTTAGTTTGAACCTTTCGACAGTCTGAGGACTGAAATCTTAAAAGTTTCTTAGTACTTCTCTGTTAGTTTGAACTTTCTGGTTAACAGAAGCCTTAAAACTTGAGACCATGAGTCTTGATTTCACATTTAGACCATCCATCTGAGTTCTTCTCAGACCTTCACCTGTGGGTTTTTTTTAGAAATCCTCAACAAACTTTGATTCTCTTCACTGAACAGTAAAGTTTGTGGAGATCAGAAGGTAACATTAGTTTGATAAATGCCTTCAACTACTAGTAGACTTTATCTGGAAAGCAGTTTTCTGAAATGAGTTCTTAGTAAATCTATCCACAACCAAACCAAGAACATAGAAAGAGGAAATGTTTGAAGAAACAACTTGATGTTTTCATTTCAGACTAGAAAATGCTTTTAGACCTTTATCTGTTTTTGCTCTTTTTCATAGTTTTATTGTCTCTTCTGTTTAATTTGATCTTCTAAAGTCTAACTGGTGTCTTTTCAAATGTTTTGTCTTTAGTTTGATTCTTCTTAAACGTTTAGTTTTGCTCTTTTCTCACCTTTTATTCTTTTCTAATGTCTGATTTGATTTCCAAATGTTTTGTCCTTTTAATATTTAATTGTTTTTTCAAATGTTTTATCGGCTTGTTTGAGATTTTTTTCCTTTCCCAATATTTAATGTTTCGATTAAATCTTTAAGGTTTTTCTTTTTAAATGTTTTACCACCTTTTAATGTTTAATTTTCTTTTTAAATGCTTCATTGTATTTCCTGTTTAATTCCTATTTGAAGTTTTATTGTCTTTAAGATGTAATTTTCTAATTAAACATAAAAATTTTTAATTAAATGTTTTGTCTTTTTAAAGGTTTAATAATCTAATTAAATGTGCATTTTTTAAAATGTTTAATATTCTTCTTGTTTAATTGTATTTTTTAAATGTTTAATTATCGAAAATATTTTATCTGTAATTTTGAATATATGTATTTTAAAAATTGTGTTTAATTTCATAATGACATGTATTGTATCTTGTTGAATTATCTAATTCAATATTTTGTCTGTTTAATAGAGTTACACATTAAATACAATTAAATTATATTAAACAGAAAAAATATTGAATTAGATATGTAGTTTATTTCTTTATTCTTTAATCTTCTTTTTCTGTCAAGATTTTAACCCCAATCTTAAAAATGAAATAAACCCGTAAATCACAATGAAAATACTTCTGTTGTCACAATCATGAGTTAGTCAATTATTCAGTTTATCAATTCAACTTTATTTGTTTAGCACCTTTTACACAGATGACAAAACTAAAAAAGCAAAGAGAAAAACTATGCTAAAACTATGATTAAAACTCAAAAACATTTAAAAAAAATTTTTTTTAACATGGTAATAAAATATGTTGTGTTCAGGGGATGGAGGGAGTTTATTGAAGTCTTCTTGGGCTCACATGGGAAATCATTTAAAATATAAACTTGATATTCAGTCTAAGGAAACTGCAGAGGGACAGAAGGACCAACAATATCTCCTGATTTCTCCTTTAATGAGTCGACTCTTCTTGTGATTTCAGACCAAAGAACTACAGACTCTTCACAACCTGCTCAAACTCTTGGTACAGGACCTCACCACACGGGTCAAGAAGGTTTCCGTCTCATTTCTACTCTGAAGCTCACCTTCTCCTGCTCAAACTGCTGACAAATGTTTCTGCTGCGCTAAAGTCTGCTCTCCAGAACTTCCTAAAAACTCTCAAAGTCTCTTCTGCTGCAGGTTGCTTTGTAGAACTGTTCCAGAAAACCTCACTAAACCACATGGAGGGGCCTCAAGATAGTCGTCCAAATGAAACCATACAAAAACTAAACTAGTACAACCCAAACGCTAAAGTCTCCTGCAGCCTACCAGAGAACCTCTGAGAACAGAGAATCAGGACAGGAACTCTTACCTTCTGGACAACCAATGCTGGTTCTCAAACAAGAATACAGAATGTGTCTGACCAAAAACCTCTGAAGACTCACTACAGCCAAGATAAAGACACAACTCAGCTGCAGCAAATCCACTAATCACTGCACACATTAGCACCATGTGCTAACTGTGGCTAAAGAACCACATTTACCAAGACAACTATCCAGTACAAAGCCCTAAAACACACCAAGAAACACATTAAAGATGATTTTACTGCTGGAAGCTGCAAACCAACACCTAAAGAACAAACTAAAGCAACGGAGCCAAACCCAGTTCAGGGGTGAAGAGAAACAGAGGAAATGTTTGATGCAGCCACATAAAGCAGGAAGACACTGAGCTGCTCAGGTGTTCCTGATAGCACCAAGCAGCCACCTGGACAGCCAATAGGAACACAGCTTCCTGGAAGTCCAGAGGGCTGGCTGAGTGAAGGAAACTTAGTTTAAAGTTGAAGTAGAAAGTTAATAAACAAAGTTGAAAACCACCTTCTGATCCCTGAAATCTCTGAGTTTTACACAAAGAACACCTGAACATGTCAAACTGGTTCCATAGTAGAACCATCATTGTAAAAATGTCATAGTATGGTGTGTTGCTCTAAAAACATTAGGACCCGGCTGTCAGGAGACAAACATGTAAGAACCATGAGAACAGAGAGAACCCAACCAGTAGGTCACAGTTTATCATCATCTAATCATCTCCTGAAGTCCATATGATGAGAGACATCAGTATCTGGTTAATTTACCAGAGGATGCTTATAATCATGCTGATGTGGTCTGTACTCTACAGTATTTTAGTGACTCAATAAATGCCTAAGTTGTTGTTTTAAAATGCTTTTTAGTTTTTAATAAACATTTAAGAGCCTATATGTAATCAATAAATGGCCTTTGCCCATCTTAAGAAAAATTCACTCAGAACTCTGATATGTTAACAGTACTAAATAAATCAATAAATACATGCATACACACAAAAATAAGTTAATACATTAACTGTGTTAAGATAAGATTTAGATTTTTTAAAAAGTCGTTTATGTTTTTGCAGAATCCAGTATTGCTCACTGGTTGGTCATTACATTTTATTAGTTTGACTTCACTGTTTAAAATGATGCCACCTCTTTTCAGACAGAACCTGTGATAATAAAACAATACAAAATGTTTAGTTCCATGTTAATAAAGCACTTAAAGCTGTAAGTATGGCTAAATGCTTTTTTCCAAATTAAATATATCACTCCTTAGGTGTTTGTGGCCCCAAGTTCAGTAAAGTTGGAAAGATATTCACAGATTGGGACTTCCAGCATCAATAACTCATTAGATATAGGTTGTCAAAACATAAACGGTGCCTCTTTCCCATTGTTGCAAGGCAGACAATGTGCTACAAGCCCAGTTTTATCAAAAGTAGCTGTCTTTCAAGCTACAGGAATAACATTGGTGTCTATGGAGTGAACAGGGTCCGTCTGCAATTTGCAAAACCGCTGCAACAGTAAAGAGAGACAAATATTCAATAACTTCACTCTTATACATTGTAGTGTTCCTAAAATCACTGCAGCCTTCAACTGGCTCCTGTTGACAAAGTGTTTTAACAGAAATGTAAATGCTGTAATTTGATTCTTTTAATGAACCATGTAACTTGAATGGATGCGATGCTGGTGTGACCACAGTGCACACGTCTGATGTTGTTCACAGTGGTCCAAGGGATGCTCAGGGAGTTTGTGTGTTTGCTCAGACTCAGGAAACATTAGAGGGAACATTGAACACAACCCCGGTGCCTTTTTAAAATAATTACATTCCCATGTTTGTGCTTGAAAAGAAGCAGAAATCTGATCTGATCTTAATGGATTTCCAGCTGCTGGTTATGAAACTAAACATTTTAGGGCATTATGAATAACTTAAAACGACAAGCGAGAAACAAAAACGACACAAGTGAGACAAAAACGAGACAAAATATTACAAAAATGAGACAAAACGACAGAACAATCTAGTATTTTACTTCATGATCAAAACAACTTGTCATGGTTTAGAAATAATTTTAAATTTATACGAATTTACAATCTGCAGTTAATGTCTTTTGTGGAATTTTTCCACTTTGAGGGCCGGATTGGACCCTCTGGAGGACCGCTTTTGGCCCACAGGCCTCATGTTGGCCACCCGTTTTAGAAGATGAGTTTTCAAAGTATTTTCCAACAGGGTGAGGATGTTTTCTGGCTCAGTAAGAACACGAGGAGCAATCAGAACCTTGTAATGCCCAGATGGAGTGTTGTTTTCAGACCGACTTCATAAAAGTCTTATTTCAGGAGTTTCGTCCACGGATTGAAGATTGTTTATTCTGTGCGTTCACTTTGTTTTCTGTACAAATCAGCAAATAAAGACTATGAATGTGTGTGATGTTTTTCCTAAGATGGAATAAAAGTCGACGACACGAGTCCAGTTTATTAGTTACAACTTTATTAATGAACATGGTGACATTTCAGAAGTCAGAACAGTAAATTGAAGGAACAAACCGATATTTAATTTACACAGCATCGACATGAAACCTATTTACCTCTAAGGCATGCTCCTTGTTTAGTCTTCTACACCCTCGAGCATCTCAAACAAACAGTCTGACCTTTTTTTTTGTTTTAATCCCAAATTAACTGCAAGGAAAGCATGTCAGATCCTGTCCTCATCCAACTTTCTAAAGCACATTACTGTTTATGACTAGAAGTTATTCATGAAGGCAGAGAAACCATCTTAAAAACACAACAATCCCAGCTGGAAACACATTCATCTGACCAACACTTGACAGAATTTGAATTTCATTTGCGTTGCTGTTTTGTTACCTTATCACTGGAGCTCTTGAACGGTCTACGTTCAGCAGTGGGGGATAAAGGATTCCAAACTACGACACGGCCTGATTCTACGACCTAAAGCCTGCAGCATCCTCCAACACTGTGAGCGAGAAGTGAAGGCAGCAGCGTTTCAATAGCAGATTAGCACTGCACGTGAGGGCAGATTCACACCACGACAGAAGAATCAAGAAAAAATTCAGGGAAAAAATCATGTATTTCACCGTCTTTTTGTGTTCTTTTGAGAAACCTGAGCACATGGGCTAACTAATGGCAACAGGCATGCAGTTTGTTTACACCAGAGTCGATCTAAAAGCATCGATAAACAATAACAGAAGGCTATCATCAAATATTAAGCATTTCCTCCTAATGCAACAACCTTTTTTTTTCTTTTTTTAACAGCTCATATCATGCAGTTCATTCATGAAAGCAACAACAAAAAAGAAGGGCTGAATATCCTGGACATTTCTTTAACGACTTAATGCATTGTTAACGACACAGGTAAGCATGTGAATATTGGTCATGTCACTGGACAAAAACACTGGTTTCCTTAGGTTTCGCTTACCTGTGTTACGGCAGCAGAACCTAAGGTGCAAGGTCTGGGACGACACTGCAAAGATCAGATATAATCGCACTGTTTGCCATCAGTGAACAATGCAGTCAAAAAATAGATAATATATAGAGAGAGATTTGCTTTCCAACCTTAAATATCAACAGCCTTTCAACAACAACAGAAAGATCAATGCTGAGCTTCTTCCACTACTAGCATTCCACATGCTCATGTTGGACATTAAAAACCTAAGCATGCTACGCTGGAGTTATGCACTTTTCTTTTCTAGGCATTTGTGGTTTTTAAAACGTCATCCAATCCAGGGGTGTCAAACATGCGGACCGCGGGACAAAACCAGCCCGCCACATGGTCCATTATGGCCCGCGGGACGACTTTGCAAAAGGTTAAAAAAAAAAAAAAAATTCAGAGAAGATATTAACCCTGCTGTTGTCCTCACTTGGGGCACCAAAAGAAATACTTTCCTTGTCTGAAAAAAATCCAAAAATTCAGCAAAAAAATTCCACAAATTTGAAAAATGGCAAAACTTTCAGGAAGAAAATTCCAATAATTCCTTAAAAGTTTCCCTAAAGTTTTATTTAAAAAACAAAAAAAACCAACCAAATTTGGCAAGAAAATTCTTGTAAATATTTTCAAAAAATGAGCAAAAATCTTCAAAAAAAATCCTAAAAATATCTAAAGTGATTCCATATATATCAATAAAACTTCTAACATTTTCTTTAAGAACATTCACATAAAAATCTACTATGTGAATGCTCTGAAGAAACATTTTTTTCCACCAAAAAATGTTCAAAGACTTCCCAAAAATGTGGACAGCAGAAGTTTCACTGTGAAAATACATATTTTTTCCACATTTTCAAACTTTAAAACAGGTCAATTTTGACCCACAGGACGACACGAGGGTTAACTGTGAATTGTAAATTGCAAAACCGTAAATTTTAAATAGTTTCTAGACCATGACAAGTTGTTTTCATCAAAGTAAAATACTAGATTGTTCTTTTGTCAATTTGTGCCTCATTTATGTAATATTTTCTCATTTTTTTGTCCGATTTGTCGCTTGTTTCTCGTTTTTTTTGTCTCGCTTGTGTTGCTCATCCATTTTTTTATCGCTTCATGTTTCGTTTTCATAATAGTTTGTCTTTTTTTTTTTTCCAACTTTCAGTTCCAGAGAGCTGGGACTGAATATTTTGTGCCTTTGTAGATAAACAGGTGCAAAAACATGGAATGTGTCACTGTTCTGTTTCTAGCCGCACACATCACTGCAAATACACAAAACTAGACTCAAAATGTGCCCAAAATGACTAGAGCTTGTCTAAAATTCATGTCTGAAATTAGATGAAATCTGTCCAAAATGACTCGTTTATCCAAAATAGATCAAAAATGACAGAAAAAGTCTAAAGTGACTCAAATGTGTTAAAAATGAAGTCAATGTTTCCTTGATGACTACATTCTCAAAATGACTCAAAATTAGCCTAAAATGACATAAATCTTGTCAAAAATATTTTTCTGAATGGCCCAAATGACTAAAACTCATTCAAAATTCCTGAAATCCGTCCAAAATTACCAAAGTTTTTCCAAAATGAGTGCAAAATTACTAAAACTTGTCCAAAATGTGTGGAACGTGTCTCATTTATGTAATATTTCCTTGTTTTGTTGATTTTTCGCCTGACTTTTGTCTTCATTTTAGTTTTGTTGCACTAAAACAAAGGGGAAAAGTGTGAGCCGTGGTTATTTATCGGTCATTATGCTACGATTTTACTTTTCCGGCCCACGTGGAGCCTGGACTGAGACAAGTTTAACACCCCTGGACTGGACAAAATGGCACTTTAACAGGTCAGATCATCAGAACGCAAAACAGAACCAACATCCTTAAAAACAGTTCCTACCAGCAGGGTGACACAGCGCTGACATTCAAACCCTCGGTTCAGAATCCGACTGAAATTCTAGCTACGCAAAACGCTACAGCAGACTGGATGTGAAGCACAAAAAGGGGAGATGAGTCTCAGAAACATGTGGCAGAAGAATGATCAGTCTAAAGCTCTACGCCTCTCCTCACAACATTTCATACTTACCCAAGACAAAGGGGAAATAGCAATATTTGACAAAAATAAAAATACTACATCTTTAGCAGTTTATAAAGCATGGAGCATTTCTCAGAGTGTACTTACATTACAGGAGGAAGGATGAAGGCTGCTGACCCTACAACATCTACCTTCTTATACCGGATAAACACTAACAGAAGGGGCACAGCAAAAACCTTTTTTTTTTTTGCAATGTTTTTGTATTAAAAAAACATTCTTTAAAAAAAAAAAACAACAAATTTATACATGTGAGTTAGTTCACAGCTGGGCAAGACAAAAGGTTCAAAGCATTTCTGGGAGATACAGCGGCACTTTATAGTCTTTTTACCTGACTGTCCTGGAAAAAGAACAGCACAAAAAAAGTAGAGGTAACACTAAAAATATGCAACATTTTGAGAAGAATACTTTTGCTTACCGCTTTTCTAAACTTGCCTGTGGAGGAGGAAGTGACTAAATCAAGGCAAAATACAGTTCATACTAGCTCAACAATGTCAGCAAACCAGGCAGAAGTAAAGTCAAAAAAAGAGCCACAGCAACGCAGTTAATGCAGGAGATGCGATACACAGAAACCCGAAAACAGGGAGTAAAAAACGTCTATCAACACGGACGTCTGTTGGTCTGAACCGCTCAGGATCACTGATCACTTATCTACCAGCCTTAGAGACAGTTGGAGAGAGACAGGACAGCAACAACTTTGATTTTTGGACAATTAAAAACCCACACACGGCCTGCAGTTCAACCCATTCCCACCCCCCACCCCACCGTAAAACAACAGAAACATACAGAAGTTCATGTCAACCCCTCTGCCTTTTCAAACCACCCCAACTTACCAACACAGGAGGTTTCAGTTTGTTTTATTGCAAAAACACAACAGGCATTTTAAAACTGAGATGATTTACATGGTAACAGCAGAATAAACATGACTTCTAACCACAGTGAATGTAGAATACAGGGCTGGAATGACCATATGTAGAATTACCTCACTAAAAACAGAGCATTTACAGGAAAAACAAAAAACAACAACAAAAATAGAGAAATCAGGGAGGACGTGTTCGCCGGTAATCTGCCATCTATGTGAAACACTTTCAAACCAAGGAAATTTAAGATCTTCATCAAGGCGTCTGCATCCAAACATTTAACAAAGGATTTTGTTTCGACATTTACTTTTTGTCCACTTCACATTACTGGCCCTGTGCAGGAGAAATACATAGAAGATACGGTGCATGTTAACAGCGGAAACAGTGGACTCCTTCCCAAAATAAAAAGTTTAAAACCTGCAGGGAGGAAGCAGTGTGTGGTTAACTTTCAGCCGCCGCCGCCTGGAACCTGTGGAGCCTGAGGAGGAAGGCGGGTTACGAATGGACTGAGTGTGGGTGAATGTGGCGGTGTTCTAGTGGCGGTGTTCTAGTGGGGGTGTACCTGAGGGGCTTGTGGTGCCGCTCCCATGGACTGAGGGTTGGCGGTGCCGTAGTAGGCGGCCTGCTGCCGGTAGTACTCCGCCCAGGCAGCGCTGTAGTCCGGCTGGCCTCCTGGCTGAGAGGCCGCCGCTGCCGCCGCCGTGGCCGCCTGAGGGGCCGCTTGACCTGGAGGACAAAACCAGAGAGGACCAGTGAGCAGAGACGACGAGCTGGACAGGAGTAAAGCTGCGTGTCCACGACATGCGATTTTCCCGCATTTCAACGCACCGCATCTGAAAATCACACGGACGGTGGGCGGTCACTAGCAGACACAACATGGTCACATGACAGCGCTGAGCAACAGCAGACCACAACATGGTCACATGACAGCTCTGGACCAACAGCAGACCACAACATGGTCACATGACAGCACTGGACCAACAGCAGACCACAACATGGTCACATGACAGCGCTGAGCAACAGCAGACCACAACATGGTCACATGACAGCTCTGCGCAACAGCAGACCACAACATGGTCACATGACAGCTCTGGACCAACAGCAGACTACAACATGGTCACATGACAGCTCTGAGCAACAGCGGACTACAACATGGTCACATGACAGCTCTGGACCAACAGCGGACTACAACATGGTCACATGACAGCGCTGAGCAACAGCGGACTACAACATGGTCACATGACAGCTCTGAGCAACAGCAGACCACAACATGGTCACATGACAGCTCTGGACCAACAGCAGACCACAACATGGTCACATGACAGCACTGGACCAACAGCAGACCACAACATGGTCACATGACAGCGCTGAGCAACAGCAGACCACAACATGGTCACATGACAGCTCTGCGCAACAGCAGACCACAACATGGTCACATGACAGCTCTGGACCAACAGCAGACTACAACATGGTCACATGACAGCTCTGAGCAACAGCGGACTACAACATGGTCACATGACAGCTCTGGACCAACAGCGGACTACAACATGGTCACATGACAGCGCTGAGCAACAGCGGACTACAACATGGTCACATGACAGCTCTGAGCAACAGCAGACCACAACATGGTCACATGACAGCTCTGGACCAACAGCGGGTCACTACGTGGTCACATGACCGAGCTTTCAGCTGGACAGTCCGGCAGATGAGTCGGATAAACACAGCGGTTCGGCCGCAAACTTTCCCTTTTATTTCAAAAACACTTCAGGGAAAAGTATTTCTGAAAGCATTTGAGGCAGAAATAATCTGTGCAGCAGCTAAATCTGTCCTGGTTTTAGCTCAGCGACGCCTAGTTTAGAAGTTTGAGGACAGTTTAAAGATGCATGGAATCTCCTCACGCCGCATGCAATTTGCATAAAGTAGAAGTCAGTCTACTTTATGCAAATGAGCTGCAGTTGCTCCAGGTAAACACACCTGATTGCAGCTGGAAACACACCGCATGTGGCATACTGGTCCAGTTGCAGTAATTAATCTAGGTGTGAAAATGCAAGAAAAATATTTTGCTTCTAAAATTAAAAGCAGGAAAACTGCAGCAGCACTAAGGTGCAGTTCCTACACGATTAACTGCTAAGTTTATTCTATTAACGCATCGAAAAAATAGCTTCAGTGAGACGCCATTTGTTTAGACTTGAGACTTAAATCCAAATATCCAAAAACAACACAACTATTATATTTATATATAAGTCGCTACTATTTGAACTGGCCAGAATCATTTTGATGACACCAATACAAAAATTGATTTAAAAAACACAATTCTATATATAAATGAAGGTAAATCCATCCTCTACTTCCCATTTGTGACCACAGGGGGGCGCTGTTCTTCAGAGTTTTTAGGCTTTACGGTTAAATTCATGTTCATAAACAGGCAGAGAAACTGTGGCGACTCACAACATGTTGAAACCTCTTGCAGCTCATCAGCTCCATAAACCAGATATTTTAGTTTTGGCTGCAGATAAGAAAATAAAACTGCAGCCTAACAACAGATCAGGGTGCAGCCATCGACTCCAACGTGCTCGAGTTTCTGGGCCGATGGAGACCAGAGCAGCTGAGTGACTTAACTCTTTAAAAAGCCGACAAAGTCGAACAAGAACAGGCAGAACAGCAGCAGCAGGATGACTGGTCTCAATGCAAACATGACTAGACTGAAATCTACAACCTTTAGGCTGTGACACAACAACATGAAAGTAAACAGAGGTGGCAGCAACAGTTTGAAATCTGTGGAGAAGATGTTTATAAGAAGGGGAACGAACCCAGCACCAACGTCTCTGGTGGCGGGTCAGAAACCTTCTGCTTTTATTTTGGGTGGCTGAGAGAGCAGCGACTCTACTACAGAGAGCTGCTGGAGGAGACAACCACCCTTCAGTTCCATTTAGGACAAGGCACTGGTTCATTAAAGCCCTTAAAGACGTTACAACTGGCTTCTACCAGTCTCACTTTAAACCAGGAGTGTCCAACATGAGGCCCGTGGGCCAACAGCGGCCCTCCAGAGGGTCCAATCCGGCCCTCAAAGAGCAAAAATTCCAGAGAAGACATTAAGTGCAGATTGTAAATTAGTAAAACTATAAATTTAAAATCATTTCTAGACCATGACAAGTTGTTTGGATCAGAAAGTAAAATACTAGATTGTTCATTGTTCTTTTGTCTTGTTTTTGTGTCTGAGTTTTGTCGTTTGTCTCATGTTTTTGTCGTTTTGTTTCCTTTTTGTCACACTTGTATTTTTTATTTTTCTCATTTTGTGTTTCGCTTTATTCATTGTTTTGTGTATCGTTTTGTTTTTGTCTCGATTTTGTCGTTTGTCCATTTTTTGTAACTTTTTTGCCTAATTCTTTATCTCCTTTGTTTTGTTGTTTGTAGTTTGTCTCAATTTTTTTTGTATTTTTGTTCTCGTCATTTTGTGTCTCATTTTTGTAATATTTGTCTTGTTTTTTTGTCTTTTCTTGTCAGACTGTTGTTGTCTTGATCCTGACTAAATGTTGTGTTCCTCTGCAGACACTCTGTGATCTGGAAGCTGTAATGTGGAAACGATAAACTGAGGCATATTATTGCTGAAATTGAATTTATTTTTCTGAAGAAACTTCAGGTTGTTCATAATGTTTTTTTCATTAAATGTGAACATTTGAAAACATATTTTTGGCATGAAAACGCAGCAAAAATTTGGAGTCTTATGGGTTAATATGCTTTAATTTAACTAGTCCGACCCACTCAAGATCAAATTGGGCTGAATGTGGAACCTGAACTGAGTTTGCCGCTTTGAACACTTACTTTTAGTGCCAGAATCACACACAATCCCTAAATGATTTGCTTCACATGATGCAGACTGTTCTCCGAATGCAATCATCCATCATATCATGGTTTCTATATTATAAAAACCGTCATTGCAAACTGAAATCATGGTGTTAGGAAGAGGACTAAAACGCTCTGTTCAGCTTGATTTTCAAGCCACAACACTCACCTTGTTTCTTGTAATACTCCTCCCAGGCCTTGGTGTAGTCCTGAGGCTGCTGACTCTGTTGACCTGCAGAGAAAACAGGAAGCGTGTCAGTGCATCCAGGTGTCAAATAAAAAACGAACACATCACAACACTGGTCCTACATCGCTTACATCCATAAGCCACAAATCAAACATGTTCATCGTTTAACTCTACACACATTCAGTAGCAGTAAAACATTCATGGCACGAGGAAAAACTCTGCCATCAGTGTGGATGAAGCCCTGAGATAGTCTAAAAAAAAAATCAGCTACTCTAAGATCATTAAGGTGGTTCTGTGTCGACAGCTCAGTCCTGCAGACAGTCAAAGTGTTGCAGTCTAAACAGCACAGGCGTCAAATGTCAAACCAAGTGGAGACACACTGACGAGCTCCACAGCAGGCCAGTGATGCTGACAAATACCCAGACCTGAAAAAGAAGCTGACTGAATGCCCATGGCTGTTTAGACTGGCTGGTGTTAATAGGTGTACACTGAAACTACGTTCATATACCCATTTTCTTGTAATATTCCTCCCAGGCCTTGGTGTAATCTGCCTGTCCACTCTGACCTGCAGCCTGTGGGTCACCTGTTAAAAAAAACGGTACTTGTAATTAGTGAATCATTCTCAGCAGTTTGTCCTCCACCTGCCTGGTTGGGCTGTCAGCCTAGGGGTGGTGGAGGAAAACTATCCTGTCCCTGGGGTAATATCAGAAAAAGAAGCTTGGAGAAAAAAAAGCGTTGCTCTGCAAAAGCAAAGTCATTTAAAGGTGAAACCAATCCAACCTCAGTTAGCAACACCAGGAAGACATGAGCTCAGAACGCTAAAGTAAAGCTACGCTGCTCTACGCTCGGCTAGCAGATTCTGAACACTTTCTGCTCAGTGGTAGCTGAAGAAGGGTTCTGGTACCTTGGCCGTTGGTCTGAGTGGTGCCTGGAGCTCCGCTGGTCGGGGTCATGGGAGCCTGGGGCTGCTGGCTGTACTGAGCATAGTAGGCTGCCCACGCTGCTGCGTTGGCATCAGCAGCTGCTTTATCTGGACACGACAAGGAACAAGATTCAAGTTATGATCAGACATCACATTCAACAAATGTCCTGTTCTCTGTAACATCATGGAACTCATAAGGTGCTTTTCTACTAGCACCTACTCGGCTAGACTCGGCTCAACTCAGTTTAGGTCGTTCTCCATTACCGAGTACCACCTCATCGTGGGTGGAGTCGTAGCACAGCAGCCCTCTCTGTATTCTTTGGTCCGCCATCAAAGACAGAAAAGTCTTCATTCGCCCACAGTACAGGTCTGGTGTGTCGTCACTCCCTGTCCAATCAGTGGCCTGCACTCTGTAGACGTCATATTATCGGCTCCACTCAGCTCACTTCAGTATTAAAATAGTACCAGGTACTACGTCCTGATGGAAAACCTCACAAACCGAGTCGAGCCAAGTAGGTGCTGGTGGAAAAGCACCAATAGTCTTATATGAGTGTTCAGGTCTCAGATAGTTTAGGGTTGGGGTTATCCATCAGCTTGTCAGCGTGGTGCATGAGTTTTCATCACAGACCGTACACGTTTTAAACTTAATCCAAATGACTTTAGTCCATCTCTCTCAATCGCTCACCTGGTTTCAACTGAATCCTGACCCCTGTGTCATTCTGGATTTTCTTCATCATTTCCCCGTTTGTCCCAAGGAGCATATTAAAGTTGTGATCATGCAGCTGCCTTATATAAGGTGTTGTATGAAACTCTAAAATTACTGCCTTCTAACTGAATAAAAACAAACAGTAACTTTTTTAACTCCTCCAGCAGATACTCACTTGGATCAGGTTGTCCCTGCTGCCAGTGTGGGTAGCCGTTGCCCCATCCTTGAGGCTGATAAGGAGCAGGAGGACCACTGAGAAAACAATAACGATCCATCAACTCTCCACATCCTTCACTTGTGTCTAAATGTTCCTGCAATCATAAGCAGCAAGTTTTTATAAACGGCTACTGGACTCACTGTGGTCCTGGAGGTCCCTGGTTGTACGGTCCAGGGTTGTATGGACCCATGGGAGCTCCAGGGGGTCCAGGAGGTCCTGGAGGACCGTGTGGGCCTGGACCTCCATGTGGACCAGGAGGACCATGTGGACCACCCATAGGAGTGACTGGTCCCTGGACAAGAAAAAGACACTGCAGTCAGGAAAGGAGCCGACAGTTCTGCCGTCAGGCGACACTGAACACAAGAGGTTTTTGTTTTGTGCGAGACATTAAAAAGAAAACCTAGACTTCAGGAAACTCTGGTAGCAGTAAAACTACCAAGCAACCAACAGCTTTCACTGAGAAAATAAATGCTGACAGGATGACTGAGACTCCACAGCAGTCTGAGCCACCAGATGTAGGATGGTGGGTGTGAGTGCCACCAGTTCCTGATGTCAGACAGCTTTCTGCATGTTATCATTTTCAAAATCCACAACATACATTAAGCTACTGGAGATACTAAAAATGTCAAGTTTTGCCGAGGATTTAGATCATGCAATAGAGCAGCCCTGCTAGTTTTATTCAGGTGGATTATCCGTTATGATGTTAGCGTTCTTCTCCCTGCATGTAAACGTTCAATCTGAACAAATCAACCCATCACTACTTTGAGGGAACATCGAAGTTGCATCTCTGCCCAGGAGGACAACTGTTATTGGTTTAAAGAAATACAAAATGAGCTAGAACTTTATTTCTACCCAACAGCAGACTGATGGTGAGGTGCAGCATTAAAGACTAACCCCAAAGCTGAAGCAGTGTTGGATACAAAGCAGGTAAGTTAACCCTGTAAGACCCAAACTGAAAAAAAGAGCAGTAAATAAATAAAACCAAAAATAAATGTATGTGTGTGTATATGTATATATAAAACCTGAATATTGAACAAAATGTCACAATTTTTTCATTTTTTCTAATATATATATATATATATATATATAAAAATTAAAAAAAATTATAATATAAAAATTAGCTGTTGTATTTTTGCAACAGTGGGTTTTACAGGGTTAAAAAAAATTTCACTCATTTCTGTGTACAAAAGCCTTGCATACCAAAACAAATGAAACTGAGAGAAATATATATTTATATAAGCCCAAGTATAGAAAAATTTTTACTAAAAATTAAAGAAATTTTTTTTGCTAATTTTTTGCAATTTTTTTCTAAATTATCTCGATCAATACTCTAAATAATTCTAAATAAAATATGTATTTTCTAAAATAGATAGATAGATAGATAGATAGATAGATAGATAGATAGATAGATAGATAGATAGATAGATAGATTATAATAAAGAAAATTATAATGAGAAACTTAGCTGAAGCTGTATTTTTGCAACAGTGGGTTTTGCAGGGTTACAGGGTTGCTTTCACGCCTGGTTTAGCCACTTTCTTTTGATTCATTATAGTGGAAGTGTGGCGTTGCTTCAAGGTCTCACCCCTATTTTCTCCTCCACCAGCTGCCGGGCGTAGTCGATCTGTTGAGGGGAGCCTCTGACGGTGAACATCTTTATGTTGGGATCAGCGTTGGGCGGAGGATTCCTCTGGAGCTCGATTCTGGCTCCAGACTGCTGGCTGATGCCCTTGATTGTCTCACCACCTGGAAAGCAGACGTCTTTAGTCCGAGTAGTGGCCAAAGGGGCAAGCTGGGTAAACCTTCAGACCAGGGGTATTTAACTAAAATTCAAAGAGGTCCAGTCAGAGAAACTTTTCTAAAGCAAAGGTCCAGAACATCATAATGTCTAACTGAATTAGTGTGATATATGTTGATGTAACCTGGTAGTTTTATTAGTGTCTGCACGTAACCAATAACTCACCGTCAAATCAAATAAATTCAGTAAAAGCATTTTGGCAACATTTATTAATAAATAACTTTTGATTTAACTGTGCAGCTTAAAATAAAGGACAGGACTTGAAGAAATAATGACTGAACAACTTGAACCAACTTATATACATCTTTAACAATTCCTAAATGTCAAAAAATGTAAACAGTTGAACATTTTTACTTTTATTTCCTGTCTTCTATCCCTCCCCTTATACTCCTGCTGCTTAATGAGGGAACTGAGCTGCCAGCATTCTGAATCTGGTCTGAATCATGGTGTCAGGGTCGTTCTCAGACACATTTGGAGCTCATTGGTGAGTCTGGAACCAGATTTATTTTGGATTATGTTCATAGTTGAGAAGCTGCTTACAGCTGGATGTTCAGCCAAACATGGTCAACATGTTCAGGACTATTTCCTTCTCGTGTCGCTTTATTCATTTTTCTTTTTTGTCTGTCCTCCTCTCGTCTGTCGCTCTCAACTGTTTCTGAATGCAGAGCTGTGATGTTTAGCGGCTGCAATGCAGAGACTTCATTGGCTGAGCAGGGTCACATGGGACAGCTGAACTCGTACCTAATTGGTCCGTGTGTTTCCTGAGCTGATAATAAGCAGTAAACAAAGGAAAAGCTGCAAGAGTAAAATAGAAGCGACCTGTCAAATTTAAAATCCCGTTACAATTTAGCGTCTGGGTCTGGATCAGTTCGTGACCCGTGCTCTGGTGGCTATGGGGAGTAAAAACGTGCAGATAGATGTTGACGGTCCCGTTTCTGCCTTTAGACTAGTTATTCTACCTCAGAGTAATTAAAATCCACCCGAGGACATTTTTTTGTGGTCGTTTTTCCAGAGTATAATACAACTGACAAAACCAGTTGCGTCTGTTTTTGTTCCTGAACTTCCTTTGTTTTGTCACACATCAGAAGTGGAGCTACTTGCCTTTTCCGATGATCAGGCCGGTCTTCATTGTCGGTACTGTGAAGGTGAACTCCTGCAGGCCACCGGGGGGTCCCATGTTCCAGTTGCCTTGTCCGCGACCACGTCCCCTGCCACCGCCGTGTCCCGGAGGTCCTCCAGCCTGGACGCTCCTCAGCAGGTCGGAGATGATTTCTGCTGCGTGCTGAGCCTGATCAGGGGGACCCATGATCTGTGCTATCCTGTCTGGTGTGCTGCCATCATCTGGAGGGAGGAGGCAGGTGGATTAGAGATGACGTCAGTTTTGTAGCCATCACACTGAACAAATGCGCTATTTTCTATAATATGATAAAACTTATTTAAGTCTTACAGGGTTTCTGCAGATATCAACCAGTCAAATTTAATGCTTTTTAATGCCATTTTAATGATATACTGTAAAAATTTTTATGCCACGACCATGAACTAAACAAATTACACGGGTTTGTATTTTTTGTAAAAGATGATTTTTATATGAAAACCGTCCCTACATTTCACTATTTCTGCATCCGGACCCACCCTGACCACCCACAGGCTGCAGTCATTCCATGAAATCCACGTTTTCTAGACATTTTTGCTGGACTTTGCGTTTCCCCGTTTCCCAGCTCTCCTCCACCTGGTCCAGCCTGCCGGCCACTTTTACCCTCCTGTTGTTTTCATTTACGGGCACCAAAAAATATTGTTTTCTTGTCTAAAACAAATCCAAAAATTCAGCAAAAAAAATGTCCCCAAATTTCTGAAAATTTGCAAAACCTTCAGGAAGAAAATTCCAAGAATTGCTTAAAAGTTTCCCGTAAGTGTTTTATTTTAAAAAATTAATAAATCCCATAAGTTTGGCAAGAAAATTCTTGTAAATATTTTCAAAAAATGAGTAAAAATCTTCAAAAAAAATCCTAAAAATATCTAAAGTGATTACATATATATCAGTAAAACTTTTAATATTTTCTTGAAGAACATTTACAAAAAAAATCAATCAAAATCCAGCGAATTTCGCTGGATTTTGATTGATTTTTTTTGTGAATGTTCTTACACATTTTTTTTAGCATTTCTTTTGTTCCACCAAAAAATGTTCCAAAATTTCCCAAAAATGTTGAAAATGTGGACATCAGAAGTTTCACTGTGAAAAAACACATTTTTCCACATTTTCAAACTTTAAAACGGGTCAATTTGACCCGCAGGACGACATGAGGGTTAAAAACGTGCAGTTTTTGACAACTGTACCCAACTGGCTGGAACAATTATCGCAATGGTTCGGCATGTTTACACAGATGCACATATCTGACGAATCGCAGTCTATAATTATATATTATTGTCAAATATTTTCTTGAAAACTGCAGAAAAAACTTTTTAATGCCACTGAGAATCAAATTTAATTCTTTTTAGTGCCATTTAAGGCCTTAATTTTCACAAAATCAACTTAATGACTATAAATGCTTTTTAATGCCCTGCAGAAACCCTGTCTTATTTATGTGTTCAGGTCTCAGATAGTTTAGGGTTGGGGTTATCCATCAGCTTGTCAGCGTGGTGCATGAGTTTTCATCACAGACCGTACACGTTTTAAACTGAATCCAAACTGCTTTACTTTAGTCCACCTCTCTGCTAATTTCATCAGCGTCGTCTAAACCGCTCACCTGGTTTGAACTGAATCCTGACACCTGTGTCATTCTGAATTTTCTTTATCATTTCCCCGTTTCTCCCAATAACGATTCCGACTGCAAATCGTGGGACGGGAACCTGAATAATGAAAGAACAGAAATTTAAACCACAGATTGAAACCCTGTTGTCCAAACAGATTCTGAAAATATGAGAGAAATACTTACGTCTAAGCTGTCTCCTCCTCCTCCTCCACCTCCACCGATCCTGGAGCCATACTCTCCCCTCTGCTCCCTGAAGCCCTGGTCTCTGATCAGCTCCATCACCATCTCTTTGGCTTGCTGAAGTGAAAACACAGTTCAGACTCTATTACTCTCCACATAGACAAATAATTAAGCAGGTGACAGGACTTGCTGTTGCTTCAGAAAAGGGATAGAAGTGGCTCAGGTTTGCTCAAAATAAAAAAGCAGCATCACTAAAGATCATCTCCTGATTATAATAAAATGCACAAATAAAAAACCCACCTGAACTTTAAAGGGTTCTCCTGAGATGCGGAGTGGCTTGTCTGCGCCTGTGTTTTGGGGTCCGTCCTGGATCATGACCATCTTCACTCCAGCTCGTTCCTGCACATCCAGACAAATCCAAACCATCAGGTTGTCTTCACCTCAGAACCAAAAGCACTCGTCTCTTATGTGTGTGTTCAGGTCTCAGATAGTTTAGGGTTGGGGTTATCCATCAGCTTGTCAGCGTGGTGCATGAGTTTTCATCACAGACCATTTCAACACTGAATCCAAATGACTTTACTTTTCCATCTCTCACTAATTTTATCAATGTCGTTTAAATCGCTCACCTGGTTTGAAGTAATAATCAAACTTTAGTTGCAGCTCTACTCACTAGATCACTCTACTGTCCTGAATTCTTCTTCTCTCATGTTGAGAAGACACTCACCTGAAGGCTCTTGATGGTTTCTCCTCCCTTTCCAATGACCAGACCGGCTTTAGAAGCAGGGACCATAATCTCCTGGACAGTCATTCCTGGGCCGTCATTGTGGTGGAACGCCGGGGCTGGACGTCCCTTCTCCACGATCTCTGTTAGTAACTGCTTTGCAGTCCTGACGGGGGAAAAAAATGTTTTCTTACACCGTCCGAAAACACAGACAAGGAATCAGCTGAAGCCATGATTGACAAGATTACCGTAACTTCTGGACTACTGAGCGCACCTGAATAAAAGCCCCACCCACTAAATTTAGGTGTCCACATTGTAACATGAGATATTTACACAGAAAGAGTTTTTTTAAATTTTTAATTACAGTAACATGGATTGAGTCAGTTCACGCTGCCGACTCCAACGTCTCACCATCGATTCATTGATGCCAAGCTGACGTGCAGCAGCTCTATTTCCTTCTTCCACAGGCAGATCGATCGCCTTTAACTTAAAAGCTGCATCATACGCATTTCCTCGTGTGTTTTCCATGATGAGGGTGTGTGCATGAAGAGCAAAATGACTGATTTGAAGAAATTTGTGTGAGTGTGATTTAATTCGAACAGTTTCATTGGTCCACTGTGGCCTGTTGGGTGATTTCATTGGTGTGACGAGGCTAAATGTGGCGGCATGAAGCTCGTTAGCCCGTACAAATCTATACATTAGCCGCATCGTTGTTTAAGCCGCAGAGTTCAAAGCGGGAGAAGAAAGTAGCTGCTTATAGTCCGGAAAGTACGGTACGTCGCTTAAAGTGGAAAAGGGTTGCTCTTACTGGATGGATTCTGGTGGTCCTGTTAATGTGACTGACCGATCTGGCATCCCTCCGCTGTCTACAACACAGAGAACGAGCAATAAATACAAAACTCTGGAAACTAAAAGTCACCACGTCTGAAAGAATTCCAAACCTACCAGGGGCAATCTGTATTTTACACCCAGACTCCTGCTGAAGACGTGAGATCTGCTCGCCTCCTCTTCCAATAACTAAGAAATAAAAAAAGGACAAGAAAGTCTGAATATCAACAACACAGACATCAGATTTTCATTGTTTACGGTTCACACAAAAACTTACTGAATCCAACCATTCCATCTGGAACTTTGAATTCTTCTGATGTCGACCTGAGAATAAACAGAAAAACTTGACCCTTTATACCTACAAACTTCATATTATGAGGCCAAGTGTAACTAAGTAAAAGCGTATTTAAGTCCAACTGTATCTACCTTGGGGGACCTCCCATTCCTCCAATTGCTGAAAACGCTGAAAAAACACATCACAGCACGTTAGAGGAAAACTGTACAATCTGAATAACTGATCAAAAATTACACAAACGATTAACTACAGCAGATCACTTACCATCATTTGTAGCCACTTTCTTCGTCTCTGGTTGGTCTGTAACAACATGAAGAAAAGAAAACAATAGAATCTCTCATTATGGCAAAGTTCACTTGACTATCGGTGGTTTCACATATGTGAAACGGATTTATCAACACTGTCCGAACTTTAACTGATCACGGCAAAGAGTGCAGCATGTACAGAGCTGGAGTACATTCTTACTTCCCAGCTGAAGACATGCATGTAGTCAAAGTTAATGTAGTTGAATAAAACCTGCACCAAGTCCGACCTCGCTGAAGGTTCTGTTTGTTTTTGTTCAAACTGCTTAGGAGAGGTGTTGACTCAGCAACACAGATAAACTACAAATCACAATAAATCATCATGTCTCCAAGACAAAAAATTAATATTATAACCTTAATTACGGTAGGTTTTATAGCAGGAGTGTTGTATCAGAGTTTGTTACTAATATCTGTGTGTGCTTTAATTTTCTTTAATACTCTCCAGTTCACAGGTTTAGCAAACCGACCTGTTCAACCTGTTTTGTAGCTTCTTAAGTCTCAAAATTCTGTAAAATACTTAACTTGTTTTCCAAACGTTGGGAACCTAACGTTCAGCCAGACTGTAATTTGGCCCCTTTGTCCCATCATAAAGCCAAAGACTAAACTGGTCTCAACAAGATGCTTTTCTTTCTTACCAAAAATGGAACAGATTCAGTATAGCCAAGAATATTCACAACATACTTTCTAAAGGCGTGGAGCACATCTTTAGCATTGCTTAACGAGACCCAATTACACAACTTTGCAACAGGTATTCTGGTGGTCCCTCAGTTTTTTTTGTTGATGTTTTCTGTTTGGTACCCTTCTGTAAGGGCCAGATTCTCATGCTAACTGGTCATTTTGGACCATACATGGGAGCTCTGGATAAGAATCCTTTGCCCTGCATGTCCATCACGTGTGTTTGTGTGATGGTAAAAAGTCAGAATTAAACCAATTTTAAAAAGATTCTCAAAACCCCAAATCACCTATTCCTAAAGTTTTCTGTCCCACGCAAATATTTATGCATTTTCAGTGATTTCAAACAGCTGTGAAGACAAACAATTATCATCCAACTACAAAGACATGCCATCACCAACATACTGCATATTCTACAACATTATGAGCTGATTATGTGGTTAGTAGTAATGAACAGAGTGTTAAGACTGCACACTGATATGACATTATTACTGTAGAGTTAATAACATGTCTACAGAGGCGAATACATTTTTAGTAGCTGCTAAAACACGCAGGCAAGCATTAACCAACAAGACTTGCATTGAAATCGATTTGAGCCACTGACCGATATTCAGGTTAGGCATGGGAAAATACCCACCAGCGTCCTCCAGGGGCCTTTTCTGGCCTCCGTAACCGAACTCGTTAGTAGGGGGTGCTGCGACGCCATCACCGCCGATCTTCGCTGCAATCTGGACAACAAAACACAGAAAAAAACATCAGTTGAGATTATTTATTTGGGTCAATGTATAATTGCGGGACTTTTGGAACATAGTTGACATTTGAGTGATAACCAGTCAGTTTTTATTAATAAGTGATTGTTTCCATAGTAAGTAATTATGGAATTTGTAAATACATGATCATAATGAACATAAAAACACTACCTTTTTTTTTTTTTTAACGTTTAATAAAAATGTATGCAGATATATCCCATGGACTTCAAAAGTCCCTCAGTTATCGCCTGACCCGGAATATTTTTTTGAGTCACTTTGAACAATTTTCTTGTCATTTTCAACAAGTTTTATGTCAGCTTGGATCGTTTCTCGTTATTTTGGATCATTTTTGTTTCTTTTGGATAATTTTCCAGTCATTTAAGACAAATTCCATTCTGGACTAATTTTCTGTAATTATGGATCATTTCCAAGTCATTCTGGACGGGTCAATATATAATTGCGGGACTTACTGTATCATAGTTGACATTTAAGTGATTTCCAGCCATTTGTTTATTAATAAGTGATTGTTTCCATAATAAATAATTATGGAATTTGTAAAGACATGATCATAATAAACATAAAAACATTTTTTTCTACTTGTAATAAAAATCCATGCACGTTATATCCCATGGATTTCTAAAATCCTTCAGTTATAGATTGACCCATTTGCAGGTTTTTTTTTGTGGACACGCTGCCTGCGGCCTACCCGCCTGTGCGGAAGTCTGCACCAACAAAGGAAAGCTTCATACCAGGGTACAGTTGACGTTATTACATCATTCAAAGCTTAGGTTTATTGCTTCTGCTATATGTTTGATATATTTGGCATAAACACGCAACTACTATCGCCTCCGTGCCCACATCTGTCTTCGGTTTTTCCGTGTGGCGTATCGTTAGTCATCGTCCGTTAGCTTAGCATAGCCTAGCCTGCCGTGATCTCGGAAAAGAAAGCGCCCGAACTCTCTCTCTGCTCTCCGACACCGGGATATTTTTTCACATTAAATGTTCTGACGGTCTTCCTACCTGTCGTGCTCGCTGTAGAGCGTCTTTAAAAGCGTCGTTCATGCCGCCGCCGGCGTTAGAGGACGGTGGAGCCACGCTGCTGTAGTCCGCCATATCCGCTGCTGTCCGCTCCGACTCCCGCTACAAGATGGAGGGCTGCGTTCACAGGACTGGGACGGGAAATCTCGCGATCACATCACCAGTCTCGCGATAACGAAACGTTAGAATGGAAGTAAGTTATCACTGTTTTATTTTTAAAACAACGTGTAAACACATTTTTCTGTAATTTTACTCGGTATTGTCTGTAGCTTCACAAAACAGGGAAAATTGTAAAATAAAATGTAATTTCTTTTTGCCATCCTTTTGTCGATCCTTAATATGCATAATAATGCTAAATATATGTATAACAATAATATGTTTTGCTGATTTAAATACAGTAAAATAGTATTTTTTTTGGTCAATTTTTTATTTTTGTTTTTGAAAATTTATAAGTTTTTTCTGTGATTTTACTAGACATTATCTATACTTCAACAAATACTTTATCAGTCCTATATATACATATTTTTTCCTTATCGCTCAACACGCAGATTTAGACAATAATTGTTTAAATGTTTAAATTGCACAAATTTATCAGCGCAGCTGTCATAAGTAATATGAAAGCCTCAACATTGTTCATGATAAATGGAAACTGAACTGTTATGAAATAAAATTTTATTAAACAATACACTCAACACTTTTCCTTATTTACACATCAGATCTCATTACACTTGTTCACATTATTCAGTTTTTTCAGTCAGTTGTGTTGCTTTCATGTTCTCCTGGTCAGTAAAAAAACAACAAAGTAAAGGATATATTTTTTTAACTATTCCACAAACACAACCTGAACTTTGTGATTTACTTCATGGATCTCAGTCCTTTATTTCAGAATTGCAGGTATTGTTGGACACTCAATTTGCATTAACCATCGTGTCGTCCTGCGGGTCAAAATTGACCCGTTTTAAAGTTTGAAAATGTGGAATAAAATATATTTTCACAGTGAAACTTGTAATGTTCACATTTTCATCATTTTTGGGAAATTTTTGAACATTTTTTGGTGGAAAAAAATGTTAAAAAAAATGTTTCTTTAATAACATTCAGAAAAAAATCAACCAAAATCCAGCAAAATTCACTGGATTTTGGTTGATTTTAATGTGAATGTTCTTAAAGAAAATATCAGAAGTTTTACTGATATATATGCAATCACTTCAGATATTTTTAGGATTTTTTGGAAGATTTTTACTCATTTTTAAAAAATATGTGTACAAGAATTTTCTTGCCAAATTTGAGGGATTTTTTTTTTTTTTAAATAAAACTTTTCAGGGAAACTGTCAAGGAATTATTGGAATTTTCTTCCTGAAGGTTTTGCAAATTTTTAGAAATTTTGGGATTTTATTTGCTGAATTTTGGGATTTTTTTTCAGACAAGGAAACAATATTTTTTGGTGCCCGTAAATGAGGACAGCAGGAGGGTTAACATAACATTCACAGCATTTTATTTTTCTCCACATTCCTCAAGACTTCATGGAAGAAAACAGATTTTCAAATTTTCTAGTCAGAGTATAGTTTATCAACGCACATGGAATAGCTCTGACGAAGCTGGCCCCCATACCGTTGTAGTATCCGCGAAATCCCCCTCGTTCATATATCCCAATAAGTCCTGCTAGCACACCTGAGGCTGGGCGGGAATCTGAGATGAAAGCTGGAAAACAAGACAGACAATGATTAAAACACGTCAAAATTATTGACACAGTGTCAGAGAAATTCCAGACATTACCCTGAGCCTGCTGCTGAGTTCGAATCACCGCCAGCGGATAACTGGTCATCTGTCCAGAGGCAAAGGCCACAAAACTGAAGAAGAATAGCTTGGAGTCACTGTTGTAGGTCGGATCACGCTTTGCCCAGGACATGATGGACTGGAACAGGAAGCAAATTAGTAGGTTTCAAAATAAGAGCGTTAACCCTCCTGTTGTCTTCATTTACGGGCACCAAAAAAATTGTTTCCTTGTCTGAAAAAAAATCAAAATATTCAGCAAAAAAATTCCACAAATTTCTGAAAATTTGCAAAACCTTCAGGAAGAAAATTCCAATAATTCCTTAAAACTTTTCCTTAAAAGTTTTATTTAAAAAAAAAATCCCCCAAATTTGGCAAGAAATTTCTTGTAAATATTTTCAGAAAATGAGTAAAAATCCTAAAAATATCTAAAGTGATTCCATATATATCAGTAAAACTTCTAATATTTTCTTTAAGAACATTCACAAAAAAAACAAAATTCACTGGATTTTGTTTGTTTTTTTGTGAATGTTCTTAAGAAGCATTTTTAATATCTCTTTTTTCCACCAAAAAATGTTCAAAGATTTCCCAAAAATATTGAAAATGTGGACATCAGAAGTTTCACTGTGAAATATTTTTTTTCTCCACATTTTCAAACTTTAAAACGGGTCAATTTTGATCCGCAGGACGACACGAGGGTTAAATAACATAAAAATTGTAGAATTTTACAGTTAATCGCAGTTCAAAAATGTAAATATAAGTTGTAAGAATACAGACTTTGACAACAGAACATGTAAAATAGCATGAACCTTCTTTTTTTTCACTCGTCCTGCCTCACCTGATGAACTGCACACTCGACACCTGCGTATGGGATCATGCAGAGGATGCTCGGTTTGAATCCTCTGTAGAAGGAAGACAAAGACTCGTTTCTGTAGATAGATCGAGCGCAGGCCACGACGCCGTTATAAGTTCCAGCCTGCTGCAGGTTCAGTCTCACCTTCAACACCTGCAGGACAGAAAAGAGGAGACAAATGCTTCCGAAATAAACCTCCACTGACACTTTAAACACAGTTCTTCACTATATTTCATCATCTAACACCATTTTCTTCTCCCTGTAGCTCCTTCGGTGTCACATCATCCCTGAACACTGTTTTTTTCTACAGCTCTTCGTGTTTGCTCCCATACAACCCAAGGAAAAGATGTAAAACTGTGTTCTTCTTTTACAGCTCTTCAGATCAATCAGCAAGATATAACACTGTTCTCTTACAGATCTTCATGTGTAATAACATCATGTTCACCACTTACCTGTTCCACCAATAACGTTCTCTTACTGCAGTGACAGAACTGTGGCTTACATTGTCCTCCATGCCTTACTTGTGAATATGTAAATTCATCATATCATAACTGCACTTATCCATATGTAAATATCACTGTCAGAATGTCCACATCCATATATAGATTCATCATGCCTGGTATATTATCTCTGTGTGACCTTTTTTAATATTATATCCTTATTTTTTAGCCCTGTTGTAATTTTTTTTTAAATTTCTGTCCTTCTTTCTGCCTTTTCTTTATCCAGCTGTTGTAACATGAATTTTCCCATAGCGTAGAATAGCACATCATATCGCATCGTATCATAGCATATCATATCGTAGTGTAGTGTATCTCATCGTATCTCATCATATCGTAGCATAGCATGTCGTAGCATAGCATGTCGTATCATAGCATGTCATATCATAGCGTATCATATCATATCGTAGTGTAGTGTATCTCATCGTATCTCATCATATCGTAGCATAGCATGTCGTAGCATAGCATGTCATATCATAGCGTATCATATCGTAACGTAGCGTAGCGTATCGTATCATAGCGTATCGTAGCGTAGCGTATCTCATTGTATCGTAGCGTAGCGTATCATAGCATATCGAATCTCATCGTAGCGTACTGTATTGTAGCATAGCGTAACAAATCATATCGTATCATAGCGTATCGTATCGTATTGCACTTGATGACCTAAGAGGCATTCCTCATGCCATATTTCACAAATGTATGGGGTGTCTGAAAACGTTTTTCCACCACTCTATTCTATTCTATTCTATTCTATTCTATTCTATTCTATTCTATTCTATTCTATTCTATTCTATTCTATTCTATTCTATTCGATTCGATTCAATAGTGATTCAGCAAGTTATTTGCTTTTACCTTTAGCAGTTTAAGTACGTTTTGCAAATATTTTTGTATTTTTACTTAAATGTAAATTTTTTTATTAAATATTTTTACTGTAACAGAGTATTTCTACACCATGGTCATGATACTTTTACTTAAGTACAGCATCTGAGTACTTCTTCGGTCTCTGGTGTCCTGATGAACTTTAAGATGTTGTTGAAGCTCCCAAACGTCTCATCTTCATAATTAATGTGACGACGACACGGTGACTTTTAGAAATAATAATCTGATACCTCCAGGGGGTAGAAGGCAGCGTGAGCCACAGCTCCGGACACACATCCCAAACCAAAGCGCTGCTGCACCGTCAGGGTCTCCTGGGTTCTGTTCTGGGTGTAGACCTTCATCTGGATGTAGCAGAGCAGCTCCCATCACTTAGTAACAAGATGCCGTTGATGAATAATTCAACTTGGAGAGCCTGAGCTGCTGCTGTGGCTCACCTGGGCGTAGATAAGGCACTGTAGCGTCGACTGTGGGGTTCCTTTCAGCACGTTGACGGCGTTTCCCTGCCACATGGAGCGAAGACCACCAGCCCTCATCTCCTGGAAGCCCTGAGAGAAAGCCTTGGATCCATGAACCTGTGGAGCAGATCAGAGCAAAATCACTCTCTTTGCCAGTTGTAGGTAGTTGTAGTTGCTGGTAGCTGAATACACAATGTAAAACAAATCGTAGGAGCTTCAGCGGAAATCAGTCGTGGACGTGTCCACATTCTGGAGAAGAGTGAAGGAAACCATCTACGTCAGATTGGAAGAGGCATCCTTAAACAGAGGAGGGGGTTTATGACACCACTTATCAAGCACCTAGAACACAGTGATCAGGTCTCTCCAGAAAGTTTCTTTATCGTGAACATCTTGAGTCACTAGCAGCTCCACCACCATGATTGCTTTTGTTGTTGGTGGACCAAATGGTTTCACAACAATTCACACCTGGAGACAGGTGAGTCTTGGGTCACTCATGGACCATTAGCCATGTGAGCTGGAGGGACTATAAATTGTGCAACTTCCCATCAGTCAGTTAGAACTGAAGAAGACTCTTGGATGAAACGTCTTCAAAAACCTACAAGAAAAGTCCAGCTGGTTTCTGCTGAAGCTCCTACGATCACCATGACCTGGATGACTGAGAATCTACACAGACAATGTAAAAGAAATGACCTTTCTAAACGAAGAATCCAAGAATTTACTGTTATTTTACAGAAAAAATATTAATTTACACATTTACCATAAAAGTGTTACGTTACGTTACGTCAAGTCAAATTAGGTTAAGTCAAGTCAAGTCAAGTCAAATTACATTAAGTCAAGTCAAATCAAGTCAAATTACATGAAGTCAAGTCAAATCAAGTCAAATTACATTAAGTCAAGTTAAGTGGAGCAGCTGACCTGAAGCTGGGTTTTCAGTCGGTCTATTGGTGCCGTCACAGTCCGAGACACAGCATCAGCCAGACCTGCCGCCAGGACAAACGTCCTCCAGACTCCGAAGCCGGACGCCTCTTCAGGAAACTCGATGGGCATTGCTCGGCTCTCCCCGACATCAAACACCTTCAGGCGGACAACCACAGGGATTAACTATCATCTGAGTTTCTTCACTGTGTTAATATTGTGTTAGAGTCTGCCCACGTGATCTCACCAGACTGTGTTTCCATGACGACACCAGCTCCCCGATGTTGTCCACAGGGTTGAGGATGATGTGATGCAGAAACTCCCCCCAGTCCACCGTCATGGAGCTGTCCTTATCCATCCTGCAAGTCAGTAAACAACAGCAGCAGATTCTCTTAAAGTTAAATCAACTGGATGAGCAGCTGTGCATGTTGTCAGACAGATTTAGGAACCAAGCCCAGCCTTAAACTGAGTGGTTCTTTGCCACAACACAGACGACGGTCATTCCATCTAAAACCATCACATTTACAAAACATCTCTGATTCATAGCAAAAAATATGGATATTGAGAAAGATATCTGACAGATTTTGAATTAATATAGCAAATACTTTCCAAGATCAAATGTTTTAAAAGCTTCCTTTCAGCATCTTTTCTGAGGCTATGCTTGAATAATGATACCACAGGAACTCTTCAAAATAAGAGCCTGAAAATTTCCCTCGTTTCTCATCATGTCATTGATTCTAAATCTACACTAGAGAACAAGTAGATTAACCCTCATATCATCCTGCGGGTAAAAACTGACCTGGTGTGGGGAAAAAAAATATTTTCACAGTGAAACTTCTGATGTCCACATTTTCAACATTTTTGGGAAATCTTTGAACATGTTTTGGTGGAAAAAAAGAAATGTTAAAAATGTTTCTTAAGAACATTCACACAAAATCCAGCAAATTTTGCTGGATTTTCGTTGATTTTTATGTGAATGTTCTTAAAGAAAATATTAGAACTTTTACTGATATATATGGAATCACTTTAGATATTTTTAGGATTTTTTGGGGGAAGATTTTTACTCATTTTTTAAAATATTTACAAGAATTTTCTTGCCCAATTTATTAGGTGTTTTTAAAATCAGACTTTTAAGGGAAACTTCAGGAATTATTGGAATTTTCTTCCTGAAGGTTTTGCAAATTTTCATAAATTTGTGGAATTTTTTTGCTGAATTTTTGGATTTTTTTCAGACAAGGAAACAATATTTTTTGCTGCCTGTAAATGAGGACAACAGGAGGATTAAATAATTTCTGATTATGGGTGAGTTGAAACATGAAAAAAAAGGAAGTGTCATAAAAACTACTGTCTTTGAGCACAAATTAACCACAAAAAAACAAATTATATAATGATATTTTCTGAACCCTATGTAGCTGCATTCCACAATATTACAAAATAAAACAGAAGTGAACTTTTATAACTGATTGAACAGGTATGACCAGTCGTACAACAAAAACAAGCATTCTGGTAGATGGTCTAATGCAGATAGAAGAGGTTTCAAAATGGTTAATGATCAAAATATATGCTACTTTGTGCATATTTCTCATTTTAAGCTGAAATTTCACACACATCATTTTAAATATCCATAGTTTGAGCATGCCAGAGAGGGTCGGGCAGAAGGCCGCTGATGATTTGAACTGGAATAACACTCAGATCATTCAAACATATCAGTACAGTCTTTATTGATCAGTAATAAGTAACTGATTTATGGCAGGCCAATAATAATCCTTTGTCATCCAGATGTATAAAAAGTCAGGGTTGCCAGGTCGTGAGTCCAAACTGCAGGATCATTTTGCATTCATTTGCTCTTTTGCACCTGCAGATTTGATGAAATGAAAATCTGCATTTTTCTAATTTTGCACAATATAATCCAGAAAGTGCAGCTAATAAATAGACGTAGCTTAGATGCTATATGTACTTTTTGACTTAGAGGGAGCTCAAACCTGGCAACCCAAAACTTCCAGTGTGTTTCATTGCCACATATGAAGGAATCAATGTGAGCTTTTTGACTGAGTGTTTCCTGTGAACACTAACATGCAGATCAGATTAAACCCCGTGTGAAAACAGCAGCACAAATACTGTTTATTCAAATATGTAGTGGGCAAAAAACTCTTACATTTGTATAATTTTTATTGCATTCGTCTCTGAAATGACCACTCCTAACTCCTTAAACAAACATACGACGTCATCCAGGTCAATCACTCCTGATCAGAGAAGAAATGCACAAAATTACAAACACATAACTGCCGCCGCTCGTCCTCTTTTACTCTGCAAAGATTCAAATGATGACGCTGCTTCAGGCGTCTACAGAACAAGGGTCAGTGTGGAGCTGCAGCGCTGTATACCATAAACAGATCCTGTGTTTGTGTGCCAACCTTTGCTGTCTGACCTTGAGAAACACATTTTACTGCAAAAGAACGAGCATTTCTTTTAGTTTGTGCAGAATAAAGGTTTGAAGGATGACAGATTTTGTGCATAAACACTGATTATGTTCATTATTGTCTTTAAATCACATTAGAAAGGAAGCAAAAAGCTTCAACAGCAGATTAAAAAGTCGCTACATGGTGTTTACAGGATGAATTCGACATGAATTTGCTGCATTTTCTTGTGTTTTTTTGTAAACATGTCCATTTTTAGGCGGTAAATGCATCTAACTCACCACAATTGTTCTTATCAAGGTCATGAAAGTGAATTTTCCATTTCTTCTCTCTGTCCGTCATGTAGCCGAGGAACTCGTCATAATCCAGCAGGCCGTCTTTGTCTTTGTCATAAGAATCAATGATTTTCTACAAAAGAAAGATGAGCAGGTTTAGAATGAATGAAATCAGAGTAGTTTGTTGAGAAATGGAGCTTCTTAAAGCCAGACGTTGGTACCTGGACCTTCCCATCTGCTGACTGGATCCCATGTTTCCTCATCTCGTCGTGCAGCTCAGCCACTGAGATGAATCCATCCTGGTTCTGGTCTAGTTTGACAAATAAACCACGAAACTGGTCCATTTTTCATGAAGCCACCGATCAGATTTCCTAAAGGCTGCTGTGTGTGCTGCAGGGCCTTCCAGAGGACGGGATGAACGGCGATCATCAGGCGGTGTTGACCTGCAGCTCTGCAGACGCTGACTCATTTGGCTGAGCTCAGAGCCAGAGCAGCTTTTATGAGCAGCAAACGGAGTAGAAGTGCCTCAGCGCTGCAGCAGGTGGCGCTGTGGCTGCAGGAGAAGCTTGAAGCAGTGATACAACTTACAGACTCAGTGTGGGCTGGAATCAGGAGAGAATTAATTATGGGATTCATTTTTAAATGCTTTAATTACACACAACAAGGGCTAAATGTGTGTTTAGGTAGATGAGCGTCCTGGGAAGGATCCAGAAAAGACACACGAATGCTCCATATTCAGGCTTTACTGGGCTCTTTTTTGTAATATCTATCCGTCCGTCCGTCCGTCCATCTATCTATCTATCTATCTATCTATCTATCTATCTATCTATCTATCTATCTATCTATCTATCTATCTATCTATCTATCTATCTATCTATCTATCTATCTATCTATCTATCTATCTGTCTGTCTGTCTGTCTGTCTATCTATCTATGGTGTATAAATCATGTTTTTATGCTGTTTTTTAAACATGTATGTGTATTTATGTATGTTTGAGATGAAAAAGCCCACATGTGATGTTTGTGGATCACCTCAGCATCGTTTTGTTCTGAAGAAGACAGTAGCTCCCCCGACGCCGAGTTATTCAAGGTTCTAGAGGTTTATTGTCACAGAAACAGTGAAATTCTTATTTTGTTGATCCTCCTCAACCAAATAAAAACATGTTAAAACTCCAGCAGTGACTAAAGAGACAAGCAGCTTTAAACTAACAGCAGCACTTTGGGGAAAGTTTGGGTTGCCAGTTCTGAGCTCATTCCGAGTCAAAAAGTACATCTGGGTTGTGAAATTACAGATAATATTTATCAAAATGTATTAAACATTAAATCTATTAATGTATTATTAATAAGTATAAACTATAAATAGATCTGTTCTTCTGTTATAATAGAACATTGATCTGATTAATCTAACAGATCCAAGGTGTTTGGATATTTTACTTGTGGTAAAAGAAAATATCTGATAATCATATGTACGACATTCAAGATGTAAACCTTATTTTACAATAACATATAGAATAATAACATATTTACTTTTTACATACATAAAATTTTCCTGTACTGCATATTTTATTATTTATTCTTTTTTTATCCTATCTTTTATTTTAACTCATCATTTTGTTTTCTTGTTCGCGACTGTATAATCACAATAAATGTCTTGAATCTTGAACTATAGACTATAGATAGATAGATAGACAGACTATAGATAGATAGATAGATAGATAGACTATAGATAGATAGATAGATAGATAGACTATAGATAGATAGATAGACAGACTATAGATAGATAGATAGATAGACTATAGATAGATAGATAGATAGACTATAGATAGATAGATAGACAGACTATAGATAGATAGATAGATAGACTATAGATAGATAGATAGATAGATAGATAGATAGATAGATAGATAGACTATAGATAGATAGATAGATAGATAGATAGATCGATAGACTATAGATAGATAGATAGATAGATAGATAGATAGACTATAGATAGATAGATAGATAGATAGATAGATAGACTATAGATAGATAGATAGATAGACAGATAGATAGATAGACTATAGATAGATAGATAGATAGACTATAGATAGATAGATAGACAGACTATAGATAGATAGATAGATAGATCGATAGACTATAGATAGATAGATAGACAGGCTATAGATAGATAGATAGACTATAGATAGATAGATAGATAGACTATAGATAGATAGATAGATAGATAGACTATAGATAGATAGATAGATAGATAGATAGATCGATAGACTATAGATAGATAGATAGATAGATAGATAGATAGATAGATAGATAGATAGACTATAGATAGATAGATAGATAGACAGATAGATAGATAGACTATAGATAGATAGTGTTGTGAAGCACGGAGATATGGGATCCCAGAATCAGTCATTTATAAGGGCTGACTGTGATCTCATAGTAGGGGGTGTCGAGAAACATGGAGGTATGAGATCCCAGAATCAGCCACAAGGGTGAGACACTGACAGAATAACAGCTAAATAAGGGAACATTGTGATGTTATAACCTGTGATTTACCATTGATTCATGCTCTAACGTAATAAATGTGTGTAAAACTAACCAAATGCTTATATTTTTATATATATACAATCTTTATTTGAAACAGCGTAGAAATCAGAAGCGTACCTCACCGAGAGAGGTGATGAGTTGATTATTTTTTGAATATGTCTTTTTTATACAATCTTTATTTTGAGCAGTGTAAAAATCAGAAGAATGGAAGAATGGGGAGTTGATTATGTTTATACTTATCATGCATAATCTTTGTTTAAGAAGTAACTAAGTCAGAACAGCAACTCACTGTGAAAAGTGATGTTTTTAGTTACCAGGGAAACTGATGTTTTTGATAGATATGACTCCTAACTGGAACTATGCTTTTATCTAAGAAGAGTAATAATCACCCAGACTATGTAATTTGGAGGGGGAGAGCAGACGGTGTGCGCTCACCGGCTGCTCACCTGAAGACCAAAGCCCCGCTGGCTCTGCTCCAGGGAGGAGGTGGAGAGGGTTCGGTCCAGATTTAGATCTGCTTGTATCCATTTTTGTTGTTTGGCCCAAAAAAAACTTTGTTAATCCATTCTGGTGTTAATCCTTTGGAAATAATAGAGTTAAGTTATATTCCTTCAGTCAGCGTTATTTTTAGATCACAGTCTTTTGTAATCCTCAAACAGTGCAGAAAGAGCACTCCTTCAGTCCATAATTCCAATAGAACAGATATTCCTTTGCAGATCATGTTGAATCCCTTTCCGAGTTACGTGGTAAAATCCCCTTTGCCCAGAGCATTGCTGCCTGGCTTGCATCCAGTGACCACCTCGCAACAACTCCTCAACTTGTGTCTCGATCCAGTGTCATTTATACAACAACTGAACCATTTGCATATGCAAGAACTGCACCCTTAATTAACATACGTGATGACAGCATCCATCACCCTCCTCACTCGTGCACTGCTTCCATCCACTGACCTCGTGGCCTCTGCGTGCTCTGGAGGAACTAAAACCATCTACTCTGGACCGTTCCACCAGCCCCCCCCAACTCATCCTACGACCCCTCCATATTTGAGGAACTGAAACTAACTGTTTGGACTGTTTGGACCCTTCCACTCAGTCTCACTTCTCTATTAATGTATCTGTTCCGTCCACAGCTCAGAGCAGGCCTCCGGTCAGGAAACAGATGTCAGACTAACCTTTACCATGAACACTTGACCTCAGTTTACCCTAGCTCTTGACTTCTCACTTCATTACTAAGTTAAAAACCTTAGTTTTAACAGTAATCAAAACTCTTTCTAAAACATCTCAGTTTCATAGTAATCAAAACTCTTAAAAGCATTTCCATTTCATAAAGCATTAGTTCCTCAGATTTGTCATATCTATCAAAAACATCAGTTTCCCTGGTAACTAAAAACATCACTTTTCACAGTGAGTTGCTGTTCTGACTTAGTTACTTCTTAAACAAAGATTATGCATGATAAGTATAAACATAATCAACTCCCCATTCTTCCATTCTTCTGATTTTTACACTGCTCAAAATAAAGATTGTATAAAAAAGACATATTCAAAAAATAATCAACTCATCACCTCTCTCGGTGAGGTACGCTTCTGATTTCTACGCTGTTTCAAATAAAGATTGTATATATATAAAAATATAAGCATTTGGTTAGTTTTACACACATTTATTACGTTAGAGCATGAATCAATGGTAAATCACAGGTTATGACATCACAATGTTCCCTTATTTAGCTGTTATTCTGTCAGTGTCTCACCCTTGTGGCTGATTCTGGGATCTCATACCTCCATGTTTCTCGACAATAGATAGATAGACTATAGATAGATAGATAGACAGACTATAGATAGATAGATAGATAGATAGATAGATAGATAGACTATAGATAGATAGATAGATAGATAGATAGATAGATAGACAGACTATAGATAGATAGATAGATAGATAGATAGATAGATAGATAGATAGATAGACTATAGATAGATAGATAGATAGATAGATAGATAGATAGACTATAGATAGATAGATAGATAGATAGATAGACTATAGATAGATAGATAGATAGATCGATAGACTATAGATAGATAGATAGATAGATAGATAGATAGATAGACTATAGATAGATAGATAGATAGATAGATAGATAGATAGATAGATAGATAGATAGATAGATAGATAGACTATGGATAGATAGATAGATAGATAGATAGATAGATAGACTATAGATAGATAGATAGACTATAGATAGATAGATAGATAGATAGATAGATCGATATACTATAGATCGATAGATAGATAGATAGATAGATAGATAGATAGACTATAGATAGATAGATAGACTATAGATAGATAGATAGATAGATAGATAGATAGATGATAGACAGATAGATAGATAGATTATAGATAGATAGACTATAGATAGATAGATAGACTATAGATAGATAGATAGATAGACAGATAGATAGATAGACTATAGATAGATAGATAGATAGACTATAGATAGATAGATAGACTATAGATAGATAGATAGATAGATAGATAGACTATAGATAGATAGATAGATAGATAGATAGATAGATAGATAGATAGATAGATAGATAGATAGATAGATAGATCGATAGATAGATAGATAGATAGATAGATAGACTATGGATAGATAGATAGATAGATAGACTATAGATAGATAGATAGACTATAGATAGATAGATAGATAGATAGATAGATCGATATACTATAGATCGATAGATAGATAGATAGATAGATAGATAGATAGATAGATAGATAGATAGACTATATATAGATAGATAGACTATAGATAGATAGATAGATAGATAGATAGATAGATAGATAGATGATAGACAGATAGATAGATAGATTATAGATAGATAGACTATAGATAGATAGATAAACAGATGATAGATTATAGATAGATAGATTATAGATAGATAGATAGATTATAGATAGATCGATAGATAGATAGATAGATAGATAGACTATAGATAGATAGAATCATAATTGTATATATTTGCATTGTATCTTAGATGTATAAACAGAAATTGTATATTATATAAATATTGCATTTTATATAGGAAACTGTAGATTATCAATCAATTATTGATGGTAAAGGGGTGGGATTAAGTAAATGTTTCTTGACTTCTTCTCACTGCTTTCCAATGTGTAGAGCAGGTCCAGAATTGTCAAATTTTTCTTTTGCTTTATGATTTTGTTGTGTATAATTGTGTAAGTATATGTGTATAAATATGTATATATGTATATGTGTATATATAATATTAATACTTTGTGTTGTTTGTACTTGTCTTTACATATTCAAAATAAATATCTCAATCTCTCAGTCTAAAAAGAGACGGTCTTACTCGACCATCTCTGACTTGTGTTTTGTTTTGTACCATCAACTCTGGACATTTAAAACGGTCTCTGTCATGTTTTAGATTCAGATATTAAATACTTCTTTTTTTTTTTTTTGTAAAATTGCCCGTGGACCCACTTTGTATTCTGGAGAAACAGAGAGACTACCACCTATGATAGTGATTGAAATCATGATAACCTCTCCAGCAGGTGCTATAAATACACATGGAGTCACACTTGAACTTTGTGTGACGTCGGTCTTCAAGTTTATTCTCAGTGGAGAAGCAAAGCAAGAGGAAACATTCAGACTGATTTAAATGTCGTTTTAACGCGTGCTTGTGCCGTTTGTGGGGAAAAGCAAAAAGAACGAGGTCAAAAGAAGCAGGAAATACCTCCAGAGTTCCATATTTTGTGGTCTTAATTTTGGGGGGAGGGAGGAGCTTCCGGGGTTGGACGAGGGTCCAGGTGATATTCTCTGCGATGACGTCACAAGCCCACCTCTCACCTGGATGATGTGTCAGGACCCCCGTTTAGTGACTGACGAGCCTCAGCGTTTGCTTTCTAGAAAGAGCCGCTGGATTCCAACTCACAGCGTCAAGTTCGACCCAAACCACCCCGACATCCGCCTTCAAAATAAAAGAAAATATTAGCTGGGGAAAAATAAAATAAATTAACGCTTCTTTAAAATGGTGGGATCCTATGAAAATAACAGCAGATATCAGTTTAAACATATATATTTGGAGCTGATTTTAAAAACAGTGCAAATTTATGGCCACAAATTATTATTCGGAAAATGATCTATGTGTGTGTTCTTGTAGTAGGTTTACATGTTTACTGTTTGTTCATGCATTGCACAAGTGTAAAAAAAATGAAAGTAAAGAAAAATTTACTTTAACATCAAATATTTTATTACAACACAATAACAACATTTTATTTATTTATTATTAGTTAATAGTTTCTTTAATTTTACCAAATATTATCTGTAATTAACCAAAACAGGTAAAATCTGTAGGCATTTTTTTTTATTTATTTTTTTTTTAAATTTGAGAGGATATAGTGGATTATAGCTGGAAAATAACAATATTTTATGCTTATATTTTATGAATTAAATACAGTTTAAAGTGCTATTTTACAGTCAAATGGTAAACAAAAAAATTATCATTTATAAAAGTATAGATTGTTGACAGAATGTAGACATTATTTACACATTTTACATTTTCTTTTTATAGACAATATGTAAATTAATACTTTCATTCTGTGATTTTATTGGTTATGATCTGGAAATTGTTTTGGAAAAGTAAAACACCAGTATATTTTCCAAAAATATAATAGTTAAAAGCTGATAATAAATAAAAAAAAGCAAAACATCTGTATGTTAAAACAAACAAAAACAGAAAATCTCTAGAAAAAAATGTTAAAAACTGTGGCAAGTTTTAATGTAATTATTCACAGTTTGACATTTTTTCCACAGTTAATATGTAAATTGATTAATTTCTTCTGTGATTATTCTAGCAATTATCTGGAAATTCAGTTCAGATTAATTAGATCAATATTTAGTTGTTATTATAGTAAAAAAACAGAAAAAAGTCCTTAAAATGATAACAATTTAAAAAAATATATAAAAATGTGGAGAAAACATGGAGATGTTTGATGACGTGGACATTATTTACAGATTTTACCTCATTCTTTTTACAGTTTATGTGTAAATGAATTCATTTTTTCTTTATATCCAGTTATTATCTGAAAATTATCTAAACAGGAAAAGCATGGAAACCAGTAAAATGTTCAAAAACACGGTAGTTAAAAACAGAAAAAAAAACACAAACTAATGTACACTGCAACAAATATTACAGATGATTTTTAAAAAATTATGAAAATCTGTTGAAAAAAATGATATAAACTATTTTTTAAGCTGAAAATTGGTGATGTGCACATTAATTTTATTTTTAGAATGAGGGTTCCATGAATAATATGTAAATTAACACATTTTTAGCTTTTCATTTGACCAAACAGGGAAGAGCTTTAAAATAAAAGTAAAATTTTTTTGTTATTATTTTTGTTACAATTCTTAGCAGTTAGAGAAAAAGTTTTTTTTTTCAAAATAAAAACCTTTTTTATTATTATGAATTTTTGTTTCAGGATTTATTTTACAGCCATATTTATTTGCTATATGTTTATTAATGCATTTATTAGTTTTAAATATTGAATTTAACGTGTCTGTTAGAATAAGAGGGTGAAAAACAAAACAGTGAACAACTGTAATGTTCTAAAAAAAGATGAGAAAAAGAAAATCTGGCAGCAAGGATGCAAAAAGATTTTAAAAAGTTAAAACAACAACAAAACAAAAAAAAAACAGCGGAATACTGTAAGGTTCCAAAGATGTAAATATAATGTCAAAAAATGTAAAAAAAAAAAAATTTTACAAAAAAAGACAAATAGAAAAATCTGGAAAGCAAGGATGGTAGGAAATAAAAAGGAAAAATGATGGAATACCCAAATTGTTTAATGAAAATAAATTTAAATCTGATCAAGATGATGCCAGAAATACATTGAAAAATCTGTGAAATATTGTTCCAAGATAAAACAACAACAAGAAAAAGTGAAAATCTGGCAGCAAAAATGTCATGAAAAATGTATGAAAAATGCATGATGGAAATTACGAATGAGATATTTTAGAACACCAATTATTACAGCCAGCTTTGATAAAAACATCAGCGCCAGCTGCTGGCGAAACTGTGGACATTTGGGTGACTTTGCACACATTTTCTGGGAATGCCCAAAAGTAAAAGAGTATTGGGAAGAAGTGAATAAAGAAATTAAAAAGATGTTGAATGTACCATTTGCATTTAAAATCTATCAAGTCATATTAGGTGACATACCCGATGTTTGGGAAAATGATAAAATGTTTATGCTAAATGTCTTGGTGCTTGTTGCTCACAAAGTAATTACAGCTAATTGGCTTAAACCCAACTCACCTACACTGAAACAATGGATGCTAAGACTGAGATCTCTGAACTATATGGAGGAAATTACTGCTGTTTTACGACTGAGGAAGGACAATTATTTGAAAAGATGGTCATCTGTAATTGCACACCTAGACAAGAATTAATGGTTTTTAATGGTAGAAATTTATTGATGGTACAGCTAGATGGCAAGTTTGGGGTCGGAGAACATTTCAGATCAGGCTATTGCAGATGTATTAATGATGTTTCCTGAATAATGTGATAGTATAACATATGATCTATGTCATCAATATTTGTTACATGTGTATGACTATGTCAAGGAGTGTTCAATAAAAGTTCAAAAGAAAAATGCATGAAAAATGTATGGATGCTGTAATGTTTGAAAAGGTTTTTCAAAATAAAAGCCTTTTTATTGTTGTAGCCCCTTAATTATTTGTTTCAGATTTATTTTCAATCCATATTTGTTTGCTATATGTTTAATAATGCATTTATTAGTTTTAAATATTGAATTAAACGTGTCTGTCAGAATAAAAGCCCCTCAGCCTGAATCACAGGAAGCAGTTGGGTCCATCGCCGGTGGTTTGCTGCAGGGAGGGAGCTGAGGCTATTTAAAGAGGCTCATCCAGCCTCGGATAAATAACAGAAGGTTGACTAACCGCCTCTAAATGCTCCTCATCCAGAACCCGGCGTCTGTCTGCGGAGACTTTCTGTCTGTCTGTCCGCTGTGACACCCAGAAAACCAGAAAAAACAACAGCAAATCCAGCAAACCTCCAGACCCTCCAGTCGGTCTCCAGCTGCTCTCCTCCACCAGCCTCCGTCTGAAAAATGGGGAAAGATTACTACAAAACGCTGGGCATCTCCAAAGGAGCCACCGAGGAGGACGTGAAGAAGGCGTACAGAAAGCAGGCTCTGAAATGGCATCCGGACAAGAACAAGTCTGCAGCCGCCGAGGAGAAATTCAAGGAGATAGCTGAGGCTTATGAAGTCCTGAGTGACCCGAAGAAACGGGAGATCTACGACCAGTACGGAGAAGAAGGTACCGAGGCTTTACTGGGGGTGATCGTGGGATTTAAATTTTTTTTTGGAGTTGAAAATGTGGTTTAAAAAGCTGCACAGCTGGCTTTAATTCAGGTCTCTGAGAGAAGCAGCAGCAGCAGCAGCAGCAGGCCCTCAAACAGCTGTTCTCAGGCCTCACTTTATTCTAAGGACCTACACAATTCACATTTAAGACCCTGTTTTCATAGAAACCAACATTTGTACAACACATTTACACTAAAGGGAGCTGGGACTGGAGGAATATACAGCAGAATAAAGCGAGACTGTAAAAAATAACCTGAAAAAATATAAATTTAAAAATTTAAAGAAACGTGGAAATGTGGCAGAAAGGATGCCAGAAAAAAAAGTAAAAACCAGCAGAAAACTGTAATGTTCCAAAAATTATAAAAATCTGGCAGCAAGGATGCCAGAAAAATCTAAAGTAGAATACTGCAGTGTTCCAAAAATGTCAAAAAAAACTATAAAGTAAACAACTAAATAAACAAATCTGGATGCTAGAAAGTTGAAAATAAAAACCTAAACCTATACTGTGAAAAGCAATCTGTCAAAAACGGGGAAAAAAAATAAAAAATCTGGACACCTGAAATAAATGTACAAAAAAATACAGTGGAATATTTTAAATAAACTGGCAGAAAGGATGCCAGAAAAAAAAATGTAAAAACCAGCAGAAAACTGTAATGTTCCAAAAATGATTTGAAAACAAACAAAAACATAAAAATCTGGCAGCGAGGATACCAGAAAAATGAATACTTTTCCAAAAATGTTTAAAAATAAATGAATAAAAAAATAAAGTGACGATCTGGCAGCAACAATGCCAGAATAAAACACGAGAATACTGTCATGTCCCAAAAATGGCAAAAACTGAAAAAACTTTTTTTAAATAAATAAAAAATAAATCTGGAAGTAAGGATGCTGGGAAATGAAAAGAAAAAATAGTGGAATACTGTAATATTCCAAAATTGTAAAAACTTCATTGTAAAAAAGCAAACTGTCCAAAAAATTTTAAATTTTAATTAATTTAAAAATCAGGCGGAAAGAATGACAGAAATAAATGTAAAAAACAAATGAAAATCTGGCAGCAAGGATGCAAAAAGATGAAAACAAAAAAGAAAACAAACAAACAAACACAACAAAAAAATGTAGAATACTGTAAGGTTCTAAATATGTAAAATAAACTGTGAAAATGAAAAAATGGCATCAAAGACACCAGAAAAAAATGTTTAGAAAGCAGTAGACTTATGTAATATTTCAAAAAAAATAAATAGAATAAATTAATGTAAAATAAAAAACAAAAACACAAAAAAAACTGTGAAAATCTGGTATCAAGAATGCCAGGAAAAATATATGAAAAACAAACAAACAAATAAAGTAAATAACTATAATATTCCAAAAAAAGTAAAAATAAAAAATAAAAAATTACAAATCTGGCAACAACAGAGCAGTAGAATTATGTGGCATTAAAAATGAATAAATACATATAAAAAACAAAAAAAACAAACAAAAAAAACAAACCTCGCTTGTGGGTCAAAATTGACCCGGTTTAAAGTTTGAAAATGTGGAAAAAAAATTATTTTCACAGTGAAACTTCTGATGTCCATATTTTCAACATTTTTGGGAAATTTTTGAACATTTTTTGGTGGAAAAAAAAGAGAAATGTTAAAAATGTGTCTTTCACATTCACAAAAAAATCAACCAAAATCCAGCGAAATTCTGAGGATTTTGTATTTTGAGTTTTTTTTCCCACACTTTTGAACTTTAAAATGGGTCAGTTTTGACCCGCAGGACGACAGGAGGGTTAAATATAGCTCAGGAATTTGACTCGTTTTGCCACATTTTACTCAGACAGATCCATCGTTTCAGCTCCTGATGTCAAGAAGAACCCAAAATTAAAACATGAACCTGGAAAAAGCATTTTTGAAACATTGCTTTTGGACAAACCTGTTGTGTGAATGAGAACGTGATCTCCCGCTGAAAACATGAAATACTGAGTCAAAAATGTGTCTGAACCAATCTTCAGCTTGATCCATTTTGTGAATTCTAGACGAACGGATGCAGTTTTTTCTCCTGAAATGGATTTTAAATCCTCTGACTGACACCAAGCTGCTGTCTTTTTCTCCAAATGTAAAATCTGCACAATTAGAATCACTTTTCAGTGATTCAACGCCACACCAGGGATAAAAGCTGATGTTTTATGAGCCCTTTTGTAACGGCACTGAAGTGTAGAGAACATTTGTTTTTAATGAGCTCAGTGTTTGGAGCAGAAAACAAAAAGCGCCATCACAATATTCACAATATTCACAATATCCTCTTGTACCCCAGACGGCATATTCTGTTAACACTGAAGAGCCTGAATATTCACTTCACAGCGACGTTAGGATGAGCAAACGTGTCAGATTCACACTTTTCAAGAGCTGGAACCAATTTGTATTTGATATTTTTGCTCTGATAAACTGTGGATTGTTCACTTCATGTCAGATCAGACCTGAAGCCTTTCTACGCATTCGTTTTATCATAAAAAGGTATCAATCCTTAACCCTCGTGTCGTCCTGCAGGCCAAAATTAAGCTGGTTTAAAGTTTGAAAATGTGGAAAAAAATATATTTTCACAGTGAAACTTCTGATGTCCACATTTTCAACATTTTTGGCAAATCTCTGAACATTAGATTAAAAGAAATGTTAAAAATGTTTCTTAGAACATTCACAAAAAAATCAACCAAAATCCAGCGAATTTCGCTGTGAATTTACCAAAATGTGGGAAATGTAAAGTAACTATAAATTAATTTAAAAACAGAGTTAAAAACAGTTTAAAGACGTTTTTAACAGTGTACTGAGTGGAGTGAGGAATAAAATTGTTCATTAGTTATGGAAGACTACAGTAAATACTTGTGAATTGTTCCAAAATTGTTGTTAAAAACTTGTGTTATTTGTAAAAATACACATTTTTTTGACAATTTTGGACTTTTTTAAATGTGAACTTATAAATGAATGTTGTTGGGTTGTGTTTTTACAAGATAGTAACAGGAGTTTAACAAAACTGGGAAAATATAAAATAACAAATGTATGTAAAATCTATTAAATAAAATTGACAGTGCACTGAATAGTGTGTGTAAACATCAGGTGGTTTATCTATCTATCTATCTATCTATCTATCTATCTATCTATCTATCTATCTATCTATCTATCTATCTATCTATCTATCTATCTATCTATCTATCTATCTATCTATCTGTCTGCAGTATGTCTCTGTCTGTCTGTCTGTCTGTCTGCAGTATGTCTCTGTCTGTCTGTCTGTCCGTCCGTCCGTCCATCTACAGTATCTCTGTCTGTCTGTTTGTCTGTCTGTCTGTCTACAGTATCTCTGTCTGTCTGTTTGTCTGTCTGTCTGTCTACAGTATCTCTGTCTGTCTGTTTGTCTGTCTGTCTGTCTACAGTATCTCTGTCTGTCTGTCTGTCTGTCCGTCCGTCCGTCCATCTACAGTATCTCTGTCTGTCTGTCTGTCTGTCTGTCTATCTAGAGTATCTCTGTCTGTTTGTCTGTCTATCTACAGTATCTCTGTCTGTCTGTCTACAGTATCTCTGTCTGTCTGTCTGTCTGTCTATCTACAGTATCTCTGTCTGTCTGTCTACAGTATGTCTGTCTGTCTGTCTGTCTGTCTGTCTGTCTATCTATCTATCTATCTGTCTATCTGTCTACAGTATCTCTGTCTGTCTGTCTGTCCGTCTATCTACAGTATCTCTGTCTGTCTGTCTGTCTACCTATCTACAGTATCTCTGTCTGTTTGTCCGTCCATCTATATCTATCTATCTGTTAATTCTTTCTGTTTTCCTTCAGGCCTTAAAGGAGGAAGTGGACCCACCGCCGATGGACAGGGCAGCACCTTCACCTACACCTTCCACGGGGATCCTCACGCCACCTTCGCCACCTTCTTCGGAGGCTCCAACCCCTTCGAGATGTTCTTCGGGCGCAAAGCGAACGGGCGCGACGACGAGGACATGGAGGTGGACGGCAGCGACCCGTTCGGCTCCTTCACCAGCTTCAACCTGAACGGCTTCCCCCGGGACGGACACGTGGGCCTCGGAGGGCAGCAGCGCCGCAAGCAGGACCCGGCCATCATCCACGAGCTGAGGGTTTCCCTGGAGGAGGTCTTCCACGGCTGCACCAAGAGGATGAAGATCTCCCGCAAACGCCTCAACCCGGACGCCAGGACCATGAGGACCGAAGACAAGATCCTCACCATCGAGATCAAGCGGGGCTGGAAGGAGGGAACCAAGATCACGTTTCCTCGGGAGGGAGACGAGTCGCCCAACACCATCCCCGCCGACATCGTCTTCGTCATCAAGGACAAACCGCACCCTCACTTTAGGCGGGAAGGATCCAACATCGTGTATCCGGTTCGCGTCAGCCTGCGACAGGTGAGGCCACTTCCTGTTCCACTGTGCCGGTCAACATTAACCCTCCTGTTGTCCTCATTTACAGGCAGCAAAAAATATTGTTTCCTTGTTTGAAAAAAAATCCAAAAATTCAGCTAAAAAATTGCCCAAATTTCTGAAAATTTGCAAAACCTTCAGGAAGAAAATTCCAATAATTCCTTAAAAGTTTCCCTTAAAAGTTTTATTTTAAAAAAAACCCCAAATTTAGCAAGAAAATTCTTGTAAATATTTTCCAAAAAATGAATAAAAATCTTCCAAAAAAAATCCTAAAAATATCTAAAGTGATTCCATATACATCAGTAAAACTTCTATTTTCTTTCAGAACATTCACATGAAAGTCAGCCAAAATCCAGGGAATTGATTTTTATGTGAATGTTCTTCAGAAACATTTTTAACATTTCTTTTTTTCCACCAAAAATGTTAAAAGATTTCCCAAAAATGTTAAAAATGTGGACATCAGAAATTTCACTGTGAATTTTTTTTTTCTTCACATTTTCAAACTTTAAACCGGGTAAATTGTGACCCACAGGACGACACGAGGGTTGATTAAAAATGAATAAAAATCCTCCCTTTAATTATTTTACAGAAATGTCAGCGCATATTGAGGTGTAATCAGATGCTGTGTAACAGGGAGACAGAGATATGTGGGATATTTTTGCTCGTGAGCAGATCCGTGTGTTATTTTTGCCTCGGATCGTGTGTGGGTTGCTCTTCTCCTGCTGATCCTCACTTCCACCCTCCCTCTCTCTCTGTTGTCTCTGCAGTCGCTGTGCGGATGCTCGGTTACCGTGTCGACGATAGACGGGAAGACGTGCAACATGAAGATCACGGACGTCATCAAGCCCGGCATGAGAAAAACTGTGGCCGGACAGGGCCTCCCGTTCCCCAAAAACCCCGAGCAGAGAGGAGACCTGGTGGTGGAGTTTGACGTGAACTTTCCCGACACGTTGCCCGGCAACGCCAGGGACGTCCTGAAGCGGCATTTACCGGCTTAACGGCAACGGACCGGACAGCCCTCGACTCACACGAGGACAGCTCTGACAGATCACAGATAGACCCCCAACTGACGAATGTGCAATTTCTATTTTTGAGTATTTTGGTGTTTTTTTGTTTTGTTTTTTGAGAAACGCCACGCATGCAAGCAGAAGACTGTTTGGACAGTTGATGGACTTATGGGCACATAAAAATATTGTTTCTTTGTCTGAAAAAATTCTGCCAAAAAATTCCCCAAATTTCTGAAAATTTGCAAAACCTTCAGGAAGAAAATTCCAATAATTCCTTAAAAGTTTCCCTTAAAAGTTTTATTTTAAAAAATCCCCCAAATTTGGCAAGAAAATTCTTGTAAATATTTTCAAATATTTTCTTTAACCCTCATGTTGTCCTATGGGTCAAAATTGACCGGTTTGAAAATGTGGAAAAAAAACATTTTTACAATAAAAATTTCCACATTTTCAACATTTTTGGGAAATTTTTGAACATTTCTTGGTGGAGGAAAAAAAGAAATGTAAAAAAAAATTTTGTTTAAAAACATTCACAAAAAAAATCAACCAAAATCCAGCGAAATTCGCTGAATTTTGGTTGAATTTTTTTCTGGATGTTGTTAAAGAAAATATCAGAAGTTTTACTGATATATATGGAATCACTTTCGATATTTTTAGGATTTTTTGGAAGATTTTCCAGATTCCATATTTTTGAAAATATTTACAAGAATTTTCTTGCCAAATTTGGGGGATTTTTTTTTATTTTTATTTTTTTATAGGAAACTTGTAAGGGAAACTTTTTTTTTCCTAAATATTTTTATTGAATAAGGGAAACTTTTAAGGAATTATTGGAATTTTCTTCCTGAAGGTTTTGCAATTTTTCAGAAATTTGGGGAATTTTTTTGCTGAATTTTTGGACTTTTTTCAGACAAGGAAACAATATTTTTTGGTGCCTGAAAATGAGGACAACAGGAGGGTTAATCACTTTAGCTTTCTGTTTGTTGGAAATATTTGTGAATGAGTTGCCAAAAAAACATCCTAGGAAAAGGACAAGTTTAGTGCCAAACGTTCCATTTTTAGATTCCTGAAGTTTAGTGTTTTTTTTTTGTTTTTTTTTTTAAACCAAATCGTTATTTGAACTACATGTTTTATACGTGTTTACATGCGGCTCAAAAACGGACAAATGAAATCATACACATGATAAACACAAACAAATACACAATCCGGCAACACGACTAACTCATGGCATCATCTAAACCAGGGGTGTCAAACTCAGATTAGCTCAAATTCAGACCAATTTGGTCTAAAGCGGGCCGAACCAGTAAAATCACAGCATAATAACCTATAAATAACTCCAAAAATTTCCTTTGTTTTAGTGCAAAAAAAGAACATTCTGAAAAATGTTCACAATTAAGGAATTATCTTTTTACAAAACATCATGAACAACCTGAAATTTGTTTAGAAAAATAAATTCAATTTCAGCAACATTCATCCTCAGTTTATCATTTCCACATTACAACTTCCAGATCACAGAGTGTCGACAAAGGAACACAACATTTAGTCACAGCTATCTGGAATTGAACAATGTCGTATTTTACCTTTAAAAAAGACAAAAAACAAGACAAAATATTGCAAAAATGAGATTCTTAACAACAAAAGTGAGAAACAAAATGACAAAAAGATGAGACAAATGACATTAAACAATAAAAAAGACAAAAAAATTGACAAAAAATGGACAGAAGCCAAAGAAATGACAAAAGCAAGAAACAAAACAACAAAAACGATGCACAAAATAAATAAAGCAAAACAAAAAAATGACAAAAATAAGACAAAAAACACAAACGAGACAAAAAGGAAACACAAAACAACAAAAATGTGAGACAAACTATAAAAGCCAGACAAAAAAAGACAAAAACCAACAAAAACAACACAAAATTTTACAGACATGAGACACAAAATGAGAAAAGAACAATCTAGTATTTTACTTTCTGATCAAAACAACTTGTCATGGTCTAGAAATTATTCTAAATTTATAGTTTTACTGATTTACAATCTGCAGTTAATGTCTTCTCTGGAATTTTTCCACTTTGAGGGCCGGCTTGGACCCTATGGAGGGCCGCTTTTGGCCCGCGGGCCGCATGTTGGACACCCCTGGACTATATCTACATAAAGAGAATTAAGTTTTAAGTAAATTATAGAGCAGCAAGGGCTATGAAACATGTAAAATATGCAATCCAGACACTAATATCAAATTCAAATCAAACTAAAACTTCTCCCCGGGCCTGTTAAATATGTAAAATCTAATTAAATTAAAGTAAGGAATACAAGGAGCCCATAAATTCATAAAGGAACCTAACTTCAGATGGAGTTTTGCTGTTATTTTTTCCATTTTTTCCAAAGACAATATCAGAAGTTTTACTGATATATATGGAATCACTTTAGATATTTTTAGGATATTTTGCAAGATTTTTACTCATTTATTGAAAATATTCACAAGAATTTTCTTGCCAAATTTGGGGGATTTTTTAAAAAAATGAAACTTTTACGGAAAACGTTTAAGGAATTATTGGAATTTTCTTCCTGAAGGTTTTGCAAATTTTCAGAAATTTGGGGAATTTTTTTGCAGAATTTTTGGATTTTTTTCAGACAAGAAAACAATATTTTTTTGGTGCCTGTAAATGAGGACAACAGGAGGGTTAAAATGGATCTGATTTCTGCCTGAATCCCAAAACGGTTTCAGTTTTGGACAGTCCCAACAAATGTGAGGATTCCTGACACTTTTTTTTGCCATCTTTCACGTTTCATTTCGACGAGCTTTCCCTTTGGATGCTGTCTTACAGTTTGAGGGATTCAAGAGGACAGCGGTCGAATGAACAGTGTGTGCATTTTACAGAGAATTTGTGACGACGTGAAGAACTTGAATTTTAAAATAAATATTTCCACATGAACTGATCTCGAGCTGTTTCAGTCATGGAGACGAAGAATCCTCCTCAGTGAGAAACAGAACCAGCGTGCTGACTTTAAAATCGCTTTAAAATTTGCTAAATGCTGCTTTTAGGGGTTCTTTCTAGTTTGTGTAGCGTTTCACACAATGGGCACCTGGAAATTCTATATTTTGATAGTCACATGTGAATATTTTGTTGTTGTTGAGCTTCTACGGTGTCACTTTTGATGTGCAAAGATCGAAATTAAAAATATCTTGACTGGATTCATTGCTGAAGGTCACACTGGCGAAGGTATGACTGGGTAAATATAGCTGTCTGCTCTCGGCTGCTCACACTGGAAAAAATGCCATTCTCAAAACAAGAAAAAAAAACTTATTTCAAGGAACTTTTACCTTGAAATAAGTGGAAAAAATCTGCCAATAGAATAAGTGAAAAATGTCTTGGTAAGATTTCTTGAAATAAGATGTGATATTTAGAATACTGAGATCTTAAAATTAGCTGGGAAAACTTATTTTCAGCTCTATTTTACCAGGATTGTCAAGCGTAGGTGTCTGAAAATAAGCCAGATATGCTTTAAAAAAAAAAAAAAAAAGCTGTTTTTCACTCAAAAATAGATTTTTGCTTTCATGTAACCTCCTGATTTGAGATGCATTAAACCTCCTGCTGTCTTCATTCATTGGCACCAAAAAATATTGTTTCCTTGTCTTAAAAAAAATCCAAAAAATCAGCAAAAAAATTCCCCAAATTTCTGAAAATTTGCAAAACCTTCAGGAAGAAAATTCCAATAATTCCTTAAAAGTTTCCCTTCAAAGTTTTAATTTTTTAAAAAAAAAATCCCGAAAATTTGGCAAGAAAATTCTTGTAAATATTTTCAAAAAATGAATAAAAATCTTCCAAAAAATCCTAAAAATATCTAAAGTTATTCCATATCTATCAGTAAAAATTCAAATATTTTCTTTAAGAACATTTACATAAAAATCAACCAAAATCCAGCAAAATTCGCTGGATTTTGGTTGATTTTTATGTGAATGTTCTTAAAGAAACATTTCTTTTTTTCCACCAAAAATGTTCAAAAATTTCCCAAAAATGTTGAAAATGTGGAAGTTTTCACTGTAAATTTTTCCCTCCCCCACATTTTCAAACTTTAAAACGGGTGGATTTTGACCCTCAGGACGACACGATTGTTAACGTCACACTGTGGTGAAGGTATGACCGGGTAAATATAGCCGTCTGCTCTCAGCTGCTCACTTTCAGCTGCCAACAAAGAGGCGTTTTCCCACCAGGGGACGCCACATCACTCGTCACGACTCGGGGCCCACACAGGGGACGGCTCATGTTCGCAAAGGGGCCACATCTACCTGCCTGCAGAAGACGTTAATTACCCTCCTTCTGCAGCGTTTGCATCCAACGGTACATCTGTCCCTGAAATCCTAGCGTGTCGTCAGCATGTGCTGGAGATTTGCGATGAGTCACGATCATCCAGGGAGGGAGGAGAGTAAACACACCTGCTGCTGCTCGGAGTGGGAGTTCAGCAGCCTGCAGCGAGAAATCAGAGGGAAACCCATTTAAAACTGGAAGAGGTTCAAATGGAATCACAGGAGTGCCATAAAAAAAAAATAATAATAATCTGTTTTTAAAAAAATGAGGAAATAAATGCATAAATATGAAGAGGAATAAATAAAATTATATTTCTAAGTGAGCCCCCGCCTTTTGAATGGTAGTATAATAAAATACAGTAAAAATAGAGTAAAAATACTGAAAAAAATATAGTAAAAATGCAGTGAAAAATATGGTAAAAATATGGTTAAAAAATACAGTAAAACTATGGTAAAAATACAGAAAAAATCTAATGAAAAAAACAGTAAAAATATGGTAAAAATATAGTAAAAATACATTAAAAATATAGTAAAAATGTGGTTAAAATGCAGTAAAAATATAATAAGAAATACAGTAAAAATGCAGCAAAAATATAGTAAAAATACGGTAAAAATATGGCAAGAATACAGTAAAAATACAATAAAATATAGTAAAAATATACACTACCATTCAAAAGTTTGGGGTCGTCCAGACAATTTCATGTTCTCCATGAAAACTCCCACTTTTCTCCATGTGCTAACATAACTGCAGGGTTTTCTAATCATCAATTAGCCTTTCAACACCATTAGCTAACACAATGTAGCATTAGAACACAGGAGTGATGGTTGCTGGAAATGTTCCTCTGTACCCCTATGGAGATATTCCATTAAAAACCAGCTGTTTCCAGCTACAATAACAATGTCTACACTGGATTTATCCTTCATTTAATGTTATCTTCATTGAAAAAAAAACTGCTTTTCTTTCAAAAATAAGGACGTTTCTAAGTGACACCAAACTTTTGAATGGTAGTCTAATAAAATACAATGAAAATACAGTAAAAATATAGAAAAGAAATTGTAAAAATATAGAAAAAAAATATAGTAAAAAAGCAGTCTAAATCTTGTAAAATCTAGTAAAAATACTGTAAAAAAATAGCAAAATGCAGTAAAAATACAGTAAAATATATTAAAAATACAGTAAAAATATATTAAAAATACAACAAAAAACTGTCAAAATATAGTCAAAATACAGTAAAAAATATAGTAAAAATATAGTAAAAACAGTCTAAATCTTGTTAAATATAGTAAAAATGCAGTAAAAATATTGTAAAAATACAGTAAAAACAAAGTCAAAATACAACAAAATATATTAAAAATACAGTAAATATACAGTAAAATATATTTAAAATGCAACAAAAATATAGCAAAAATACAGTAAAAATGTAGTAAAATTACATAAAAATACAGCAAAAATATAGTGAAAATATTGTAAAAAATATAGTAAAAAAGAATATAATAAAAAGACAATGAAAATACAGTAAAAGTATAGCAAAATATACCAGACTTTTGACCCCAAACTTTTGGATGGTAGTGTAAATAAATTTCACCAACATGACCAACATGGACACGTTAATCTTCAGTTTTAACGTTGCTCATTGAAGGAAGAGGCTGCTTTATAAGAAGATCCCTGTGGCTGTATTTTAAACTTTGTTGCATCAGATTTAGTGGAGTTTCAGTTGAGGATGTTTGGAACAGGTTCAATAACGTCTGTGTTTACTGACTGACTGATAAGGCTGGTATTCACTATCCACTCAGCACTAAAAACTGTTTTGATTAAGCAAAGAAAAAGTGCCAGTTTTTGTTTGAGTTTTCAGTTTTCACTCAGACAATGATGCCTGTTGTGCTTCAAACGTCCTATGATCTGATTTCCTTTTTTTCCTATGATGCTAAACTCAAAATCTTGCAGTTTTTGTCTTTAAAACAGTTGGACATATTTAGTTTTTTTTTCTGGAAACTTCTGGATCTGCACTTCACTTTTAAAACTTTATATGACTTTTTCATGTGTGTTTGGATGCAGGTTGACCTTTTCATTTTCTTTACTTCACCTGTTGGATGAGCCTTCAGACCTCCTGGATGATTGTTTTGCTCCCAGAGCTCAGGTGCTCCGGGGCTGCTCCCACTGCGCATGCGTCCAGAGACCAACAGAGCCGCTATTGTTAACCGAGACCCGGACAGCAGCGGCAGGTTCAGCCCGGGGTTATCCCGCTCTCACCCGCCCTACATGCTCCGTATCCACGCTGTCGAAGAACAGAGGCGAAGCTGTGGGCAGGTAAAGGTAGGAAAGGAGGAAGGAAACAAGGAAGGAAGGAAGGAAGGAAGGAAGGAAGGAAGGAAGGAAGGGAGGGAGGAAGGAAGGAAGGAAGGACACCAAGGAAAGGAGGAAGTGGATGAAGTCGACCGTTGGGCTCAACAGGTTAGCTCCTCCGATGTTCTAGCAGCGGATCGGACTTTTTTCTCTCTAAAAACAAACCAAGACGACACAAAATGCCGCTGGGACCGTGGAGGAAGAAAAACAAGTCGACGAAGGAGCATTTGGTGGACAACGAGGAGGTGAGCGGCGGACACGCAGGTGCCGGGAGCCCGGGGAAATCCGCCGTGAACGGAGCCGGACTGCCGCCTCCACCTGCCGACCTGCGGCCGAAGCTGGTGTTCCACACGCAGCTGGCCCACGGCAGCCCCACGGGCCGGATAGAGGGCTTCAGCAACGTCAAGGAGCTGTACGCCAAGATAGCAGAGGCGTTCAACTTCAGCCCACCTGAGGTAGGAGCTCACCTGGACGGGACGGGTCAGGGTTGGTGCTGCGTTCAGGGGCTGAAGCTCGGATTTACACGGAGTCAGTGAAGTGGTCAGTCAGACGTGTTTTTAGACCAAACCCTGGAAAACCCGCTGTTCCAAAGTACAGCACCAGTTTCATTTATTTTTATTACATTTCACACAATCTCCAATGTTGTCATGAAATATTTGTGGGAAAATCTTTGTTTGTGTTTCTAAAAGTGTGGCTGCATTAGACAAACAAATACAAATAATATATTTTTTTGTTTATTGTTTACAAGAAAAACTAACAAAACTAAATTCTACCAAAACGACCCAATACTCAAAATGTCTAATGTTTATGCCACCGATCAATTTTAGGTTTTTAATGGCTTTTTTAGGACTTGTTTAGTATTAATGGCTGTGACTAAGAGAAGTTACACTTGAACACCTAAGAGTGATTCTTAATGCAATATTTCACTAATTTTTGGGGTTTCCGAAGTCTATATTTGAGTTTTAGAAAAAATGAGAAAAAACATAATCATACATTTTTATTTCTTTATATATATATATATATATATATATAATATATATATATATATATATATATATATATATAAATAAAAAAATTGACTTTATTCACCATTTTCTGTCATTTTATAGATAAAGGAATAATTGATTAATCAAGGAAATAATCAACAGATTAATCATTAGTTGCAGCCCCAGTCTCTGTCTGAGTGCAGATGTAGTTTGACAACCAAAAACAAATCACATCTTTGCTCGTTAATAATCTTATTTTGAGGAGTGTTGCTAATTAGATTCAGCAGATGTTTTCACTCAAATGCTTACTGAAGACCAACCTAATCGACAGAACTGTTTCTTAATTCACAAGAAAGTTCAGATTACATAAAAATCCAGAAAAAAACGATACAAAGTTGTGTAGCTAAACTTAGTTTTTTTCTTACTTACCTACTTAACCCTCCTGTCGTCCTGCGGGTCAAAACTGACCTGTTTTAAAGTTTGAAAATGTGGGAAAAAATACACATTTTCACAGTGAAACTTCTGATGTCCACATTTTCAACATTTCTCGGAAATCTTTGAACATTCTTTGGTGGGGAAAAAAAGAAATGTTAAAAATGTTTCAGCAAAATTTGCTGGATTTTGGTTGATTTTTTTGTGAATGTTCTTAAAGAAAATAAGATGAGTCCTTTATTACTCCCCACGTCAGGGGAAATTTCCAGTGTTACAGCAGCAAAAACCTTTCAGAGCAGCACTAACCATATGTACAGTAAAGATAATAATTATAAGAACAATAATATATACAAGAATGAAGAATGAATAAATACAGTATGACTACACTATAAGTGACATCAGCATAAAGTGGCTTGTGGAATAAATGTAACTGTAAAAGTGCAGAAAATGCCAGCAGTGCAAGGAATTGTTGTGCAGATTTTACCATGATTTAAGATGATATGATAAAGTCCAGTTAATGTTAACATCAGCCAGTGATGCTGATGTTGTCCAGCCTTACAACAGATGGAATGAAGGACCTGCGATAGAGCTCCTTCTAGCAGGGTGGGTGTCTCAGTCTGCTGAAATGTGATTATTAACAAGCAGGGACACAAATTGATTTCTTTTCCTGTGATTAGACGTCCAAACATACCAAAAAAGAAGAAAACCATAAAGAAAACCTAATGAGAGCTTCATATGCAAAGATGAAGTCATTTAGATGAAAACCAAATCTTCTAAGTGGCATGTATCACCTAAGTTTAGCTCAATACAGTATTAAAAATGAGAATTTAGTAGAACTTGTTTCTGTAATCCCCAAACAAGGATATAAACAATAACTGATGTGTCTTAGCTGCAATGACAAGCAGCATTCATCTGTTTTTGCTGTTGATATATAAGTTTCTCTACTCATCCTGGCGTGCTTTTACTGTGGTAGTGTCACTTTTACTTTATAAAGGATCTGAATGCTTCTGCACTGAAGGTAGGGCAGTTTTATAAGTGGCTTTTCTGGAGATTAGTCGTGTGGTGGCCATTTAATGTCAGCTTTGATTGTGTCATGTTTGGAAAGGCACGCCCTGCCAACACTCCACGACGCTACGCACCTTCAGCCCTGCTTATCTGCTATAATATATGGAATCACAGGATAATAAAAGATTAATCTGTTAAAAAAATAAGGACATAAATGTGTAAATATAAAGAAGAATAAATAAATAAATCTGTTAAAAAGTAAAGAAATAAATGTGTAAATATAAAGAGGAATAAATAAAAGAATAAATAAAGAAATAAATCTGTTAAAGAGTAAAGAAATAAATGTGTAAATATAAAGAGGAATAAATAAAATAATACATAAAAATAAATCTCTTTAAAAATAAGGAAATAAATGTGTAAGTATAAAGAAGAGTTAAAAAAAGTCTATTCTTGTATTTATTCCTCTATATTTACACATTCATTTCTTTATTTTTTAACAGATTTTTTTTATTTATTCCTCTGTATATTTACACATTTATTTCTTTATTTTTTAACAGATTTTTAGATTTTTTTAATTTATTCCTCTGTATATTTGCACATTTATTTCTTTATTTTTTATTTATTCCTGTTTATATTTACACATTTATTTCCTTATTTTTTAACAGATTTATCTTTTATTATGGCACTCCTGTGATTCCATACTATTATGGCCACTGGACACCTGACAGATTAATGTACATCTATTTCTAGCTGCCATTTATCTTGCCCATTCAGCATCAGATTCCACTGGGGAGGCGAGTGTTGGAGCAGGTTCTGTGTCGTCCTCGGAGGCTGTTTAAGTTCTCCTTTTCAAAGCAGTGTGAGAGCGGCATGTTTGGCTTTTGTCAGCCTTAATAAGTCGAGCCGGGAGCTTCCTTTCCCCGTCGCTTCTTTCAACAAGTGAAATAATTAGAAAGGAATTCGTCTCGGTGGCGTTCGTCTCCACCTGTAGATCTACGACTGACGAGTTCAAGCCACAGTCTCTCTCTAATCCTAACCCTCAAACTGTGCAGTGTGTAGCCTGAACTGGACCCCAGCCATGTTTCTACAGGTATTTGTTCCATCATGTCTGTTGATAACGCTCATTAAAATCATCCTGCTGCTGTCGGAACTTGTTTTATTAAACGCGCAGCGTGTTCTCTGACTAACGACGTCACACAGGGCTTACAGATGATTTTAAAAGTTCTGGTTCTTCTTGAGCAAAACATTGATCCCCTACCAGCTCCAAAAATACTTTTTTCATGAACTCCATGTATTTTTTTTATATTCCTCTTTATATTTATACATTTATTTCTTTGTTTTTTTAAAACAGATTTATGTTTTTATTTATTGTTTTATTTATTCCTCTTTATATTTACACATTTATTTCCTTATTTCATTATTTTTTCCTCTTTATATTTACACATTTGTTTCCTTATTTCTTAACAGATTAGTTTTTTATTTATTCTTTTATTCATTCCTCTTTATGTGTACACATTTATTTCTTTATTTTTTTAACAGATTTATTTTTTTATTTATTCCTCTTTATAGTTACATCTTTATTTCCTTATTTCTTTAAACAGATGAATTTTTTTATTTAGTCCTCTTTATATTTACACATTTATTTCCTTATTTTTAACAGATTTAACTATTTTTATTTATTCCTCTTTATATTTACACATTCATGCAGGAATGCCTGCAGAGGAAGAATAACAGCTCGGATGTCAGCAAATTAAGCAATTATGTTACGTTCAGTGCTATTATTTTTATTTATTCAGTTTTGCTATAAAAAAGAAGAAAAGTAGCACTGAAATACTTTTTGGGGACCTGTTTAATAGACTGATTATCCATTATTTCACAAAAAACACTCAGATTAGGTGAATATCCTGCAAAATAACACTGAATTCTGCTTATGCATAATTGTATTCTGAGGAGTGTTGCTAGTTTTACTATTGGATTCAGATGTTTTCACCAGTTTAATAGAACTGTCCGTCAATTCACAAAAAGGTTCAGATTACATAAAAATCTAGAAAAAAAATACAAAGATGAGTAGCTAAACTTTGTTATTTTCCTGCTTAATTAACCACATCACAAATCTCTGGAGGCAATTTGGGCCTTAATTATGTAGGATTTAGTTGAATGTAGGTGTTATTTGCTAGCATATGATCACATCTGAGAAACTAGAACCAGTATTATTTTGCATTATTTCTTACAGAATCACTTGGTAATCAGTCATCTAAGTGTTTCAGCACTTGTCCCGTTTGGCGGGGCATATATTTAGTGCAGTAATACTCCCGTTCGGAGCTGTGGCGCTGATAAACAGACACAAAGACTGAGTGAGGGATTGTGTTGTGATAATGTTAGCTGTTGGACTGCACAGTTTTTACCTCAGGAAGTCCCTGACGTCCGGCTCGGTGGGCACAGCCTCAGAACGAAGCAGATAACTCGTCCCAGAGGACCTCCTCCCTCCGTAAATACGACCAAAACTGGACAAAAGAAAGCGGTACTGTCAAATGAAGCCACGTTTACTGACATACTGGTAAAGTAATGAAATAGGGATGAATTATATGCACAATGCCTCATTTTGAAATGATTTTTACACATATTGCACTTCTTTATCACTGAAACAAATATAATCTGGTAGTGCTGGGCGATATGGAAAAAATCATATATCACAATATGGATTATTTTATAACACGATAACGATATATATCACGATATACCACAATAAAGTATGTTTTCAGTTATTCTCTGAAAAGTCTGACAAAAATTTCTTTGCTTTTCTCCATGAAACTTCAACCTGTTGCTAGGGCTGGACCCGAATATGCGGTCCCCATGGTGGTATGGATATTAATTTAGAGATCCGAATACCGCCCCACCACACACACACACACACACACACACACACACACACACACACACACACACACACACACACACACACACACACACACACACACACACACACACACAGACCTCCACCCCCACCCCCCGTGGGGCGTTACGAACCGAGCCGAAAATTCGGCTCTTTCCTCCGTTAGCTGACCGCCTCTGACCTCACGGACCGAACCGAATATTCGGGTCGTCCGTCCGTCCGTCCACCCCCCGGACGTTAAGGAGCGGACCGAATATTCGTCATTAATAGGGCCCGAATATCCGGAGCCCAGGAACTGCTATTCTGACCAGCTCTACCTGTTGCGCGTCCATCGCTCAGCACTCATGAGTTCACTAACGTAAAGCATGTCGCAAACCCGCGTGAGAATCAAAGAACGTAAAGCAGCGTCATGTCGCAAAAACCACAAGACGGAGTTTCTTTGCGAAAAATCTCTTTTTGTTCATTATTTTCACTTATAAAAACTTAAGAGTATGCATAGTGACAAGAAAACACTAATACAATCGTCGCAGGATATTTAATGATATATTTGCTGTAATAACTGATAAAATTAGGTTAGAAACGATAGAAACGATAGAAGAGAAAAGGCACAATAGACACTATTCTATCGTTCTCACGATATGAATCGTCATATCGCCCAGCACTAACTTCTAATATTTTCTTGAACATTCACATAAAAATCCAGCGAAATTCCCTGGATTTTGGTTGATTTTTATGTGATTGTTGTTAAGAAACATTTTTAACATTTATTTTTTTCCACTCAAAAATGTTCAAAGATTTCCCAAAAATGTTGACAATGTGGACATCAGAAGTTTCACTGTGAAAACATGTTTTTCCCACATTTTCAAACTTCAAAACGGGTCAGTTTTGACCCGCAGGACGACATGAGGGTTAAATCATATGTACAGAAAACACACTGCAGGAACAGAGCGTCATAGAGACTGTAATGTAGCCGACACTCACAGTTTATGTTATGTAAACTCAGTTCAAGTTCAGTGTTATCTCAGCCAGCGAGACGTGCATGTGATATGACGGTCTTAGGACAAAGAAAGGAATCTTTTTATGTGCTCAGGTCAAAGTCTGGCAGTTGAGTTGGAGGTGTGTCTCTCCCTTCGCCTCTCTACCACCAGAAACCATCCATTCATTTGCCTACACTTTGGATATTTGGACTGCGGCCGTGCAAAAGTACCACACATCTTGTTTTTGTTTTTGCAGCTGGACATTTGTTAATGAGGGAGGGTGGATTATGTGGAACAATCTCATTTGATGGAGCTTTAGCCAGGCTCACTTCCTAGATGTTGTGTAAAAAAAAAGATAAATAACTGGTTGGATTACAGTTAAAGTTACACATACATGTCACGTACTTGAGATGATGTGGAGTGGTACCTTAATCTATTAGTTTATTGTTTATTCTGCAGAGTTTACTGTCATCTGTCATCTCTAAATGTGATCGACTGCTTATAGAACCGCTCTGTCATCAGATGTTTGGAGAGAAGAAGCATTTAATGTCTGATCTGAAATCACCACATACAGCTTTTCTCCAATAACTGCTTCCATTCCCTGTTCACTCCAGTCCCGTACAGCACCTCTGGCACCTGTTCTAAGCGTATAATGATTAGTTTTTGTTTTCTAGGAGTTGTTAATTCAGCTAAATATTTGTTACAGAGGTCACAGCTAGTGGCAGAGCTGGAATGGACTGAAGTGTGTCTCTAAAAACCAATCAGCAGATTCCCAGAACAGACAGTTTCCTGCACAGAATTGTTTTGATGTCCCTTTAACCCTGTAAAACCCGCTGTTTTTTATTATTATTTTTTATTATGTATTATAATATCATTTTTTCTAGATTTGTTTTTTTTATTTTTATATATATATATATATATATATATATATATATATATATATATATATATATATATATATATATATATATATATATATATACCTTTATGAACTCCGCCGCTATCGTCGTCGGCATCTTCATGAAGAATCTCACATCCGCTGCCAGGTGAATGATTACAGGCTGAAATGCTGATGGGTGTGATTTCCTGTTGAACACGCAGCTTACATCAGCTGTTAACCAGTTAAAACCTAAACGCAGGAATGACAGCAGATGATATGGGGAAGTGGAAAAGAACAACAGGTTATTGAGCTGCTGCACATGAGTGACTTCCTGCTGTAAGCTTCATGCTCCCGGTTTAATCTCTCTGACCTTCTCCCCCTTGGAAGACCAGCTGAAGACGTTGTTTATTGGCAGCGATTCAGTGCCCAGAGGAACGGGTTTCCTAAGCTTTTAGTCAACACTATTTAGGAAGAGTTTATTTCCCAGAGGTCCAATTAGATCAGGGGTGTCCAACATGAGGCCCGCGGGCCAAAAGCGGTCCTCCAGAGGGTCCAATCAGGCCCTCAAAGCGTAAAAATTCCAGAGAAGACATTAACTGAGGCCATGACCCGGCCAGGATGCTTAATAGTATAGAAAAACCCCTAAATGACCTGTTTTCAACTTGAAATGTGAGGACTTTTCCATGCTGTATACTGCATAGTTCCACTGTATGGAATGCAATGGAACGTAAGGAATGCAAAATCACCAGAAACGGATGCAAAATCACAACAACAAAAACACAAAATCACCTCAAAAAGATAGAAAACCCCTTCAAAAGATGCAAAATCACCACAAGCAGATGCAAAAACCACCACTAAAGATGGAAACGCACCACAAAAATATGCAAAAACTACTAAAAAATATGTAAAACCAGCATAAAAAATGCAAAATGGCCACAAAAGATGGAAAATCACCACAAATGGCTTCCATTTTCCATACAGTTCCACTGTACAGTAGCCTATACAGTACACTGTTATTTCCCTTCAAAAATGCATGTAAAGCTACTTTCTGTACATTTCTGGTACTTTAAGATCTGGAAGTACTATCTCTTGCTCAGCAAATAATGTTTACACCTATGCAGCACTTTTAGCAGCAGTAATAGTTATAATAAATCTCTACTTTCATAACAAAAACAGTTATAACTGTGTGATGTGATAAAAACAAGTGGTGTCCAGTGATTAAATACAATGTTTTTGCCCTTTGAAGAGGGAAAAATCTGATTTTCACAAAGTGTGTTCTTTATGTAAAATAGTTTATATGTTCTATATAATTTTTGGTTGAAAATTCACCGAAGCTGCTCTATTTTAGAGGCTCAGTGGAGGCGACTTGTTTCTGACTGCGGAACAAGAGGAGTGTTCAGGATGCTAAGACGACACGAGGGTTAAAAAAGAAAGTTAATACACATAGTTTTCCTCTCTGAGTCACACTTTGTAAAAGAACGAAATTCTACTTCTAAAAAATGACAGATTTTTGCTAAACTTGCGAAACTAAATAAGATAAAAATGTCTTCTGACTTTAAAATGCAGCCATGCGTTTATACAAATTCATGCATCAGCGTCTGCTCCGAATTCAAATTTAAGTTAGATTTTTGCATGCTCGTTCTCCTCTCTCGTGCTTTTCAACCTCTTCTTAGATGTTTGACACTCCGAGCAGCTCTGGCCTCGGATGACGTTGAACAGACGGCGGTTCCTCTCCTTTGACTTTTTTCCCGTGTGGCTATCGGGGTTCTGGTCGGCAGTGGGAGGTGTGGGGTCTGTTCTTGTGAGTCAGGACGTCGCTGCACAGTGTGACGATGCAAACTAGCTGCTCTGGTGGAGCGAACAGGAGGAGAGGAGTGAGAGAAGTGGCTTCATGCAGCTGGCAGCCTTGGTAACCGGGCGTAGGCGTCTGCTGCTGATCCTCCCACTCGCTCTTGGGTAAATGCCCCGGCCTGGGCGGAGGCAAGGAGGCCGGAGGAGGAGGGGGGGCTGTAATGGAAAAGACAGGAGAAGAGCCGTCCATTCAGCTGCAGAGCACCCCCCCCTTCCCCTTTTACTTTCTCTCTCCAGTGGCCTCCCTCCATTATTATCCAGCTCTTTTATAGTCTGGTAACCCGAGGCAACCGAGGCAGCCAGTGTGAGTGCGAACAGCGCCTCTTGGTACACGGGAGAAGGAAAAACAAAGGCCCAAACAAGGCCGTCCTCGCTGCCAGAGGCTGATTGGCGCACAAAGGTCGTCCTGCTGATGAATCAGTACGAATCCACCGATTACTGCAGCCCAACCCGGAAGTCAGACGCTAATTCCTGCCTCAGTGTTTCCCAAAGCTGATCCCACAGCATGGGCTGGCTGCAGGGCTTAGAAGGAGGTTAATAAACATCAATTTAAATATCAGTAGAAAGCAACCAGACTTCTCTTTTAGGTTCTTGAAGATGTTTAGACTGAGACTTCCACTTTATTTGATAGGGACAGTGCACATTAATGAAGGCCTGTTTATACAACAATGGACGTAAATAAACTTCAGGTCATGTGACCACGTAGCGGCCGCTGAAGCTCCAGTGCTGTCGTGACCATGTTGTCTCGGCTAGTGACCTCCCACCATGCGTGTGATTTTCAGATGCGACACGTTTACATGCAGGAAAAACACACCTAGTGACACGTACCTTCACTGGATGTTTTCTGTAAGTATTCAGGCACCGTGCTGGAATTCCGGCGTGCAGCGCCAGAGTTTGGCTCAAAAAAAACCCCAAAAGATAGGACTACATTGCCAATGAGTTCATCTACCAAAAACTACTGACTTGGACGACTGAGAATCAACACAGACATCAGTCAAAGTAGAACTTCCTCGTAGCTTTTCTGTCTATCTAATAAATGATTAAAAGCACCAGACTGGTCCTCCTGGGTTTCACTGCTTAAAGTGGTGTTAAATCAGGCCAGTGTCGTGTTCCTGCAGATCACGTTTCCCCGTCTGTCTGCTGGCCGCCATGTCAGCCTCAAGGTGTGAAGCCAGGTTTTCTCATTTCTGGTGCAGGAGGAAAGGTCGTTTTCCTTGCTGGGGACTTTAAATATGCAGGGACTCAATTGTATATATAATATTTAGAAGAATCTTTGTCTAAAAATGCCGTGTCGTGTTTGGTTATAGGCGGCCATGTTGATTTTAGGCCTGAAAAACGGCAAAAATGTCAACTATGATACAAAAAGTCCCACAATTATATATTCACACATCCAGAATGACTTGAAAATGATCCATAATTATGGAAAATGAGTTCAGAATGACACGAAATTTGTCCAAAATGACTCGAAAATTGTACAAAATAACGAGAAAAGCTCCAAGCTGACATAAAACTTGTTGAAAATGACAAGAAAATTGTCTAAAATGACTTGAAAATTGTCCATAATTATGGGAAATGAGTCCAGATTGACATGAAATTTGTCCTAAAGGACTTGAAAATTATTCCAAAGACACAAAAATGATCCAAAATGACGAGAAATGATCCAAGCTGACATAAAACTTGTTGAAAATGACTCGAATATTGTCCAAAATGACACGAAACTTGTCTGAAATGACTATAAATTGTCCAAAATGACTTGAAAATTGTCCAGAATTACTCAAAAATTGTCTTAAACAACTTGAAAAATTGTTCAAAATGACACCGTGAGGTGGAAGAAGGCAGAACTGCAGAACTAGACTCCCTGATGACTGGCTTTTAGCGTGGTGACGCAGCGGTTTTATTTTTGAAGCCGGCTCGGTGTTCCCGCTGTGACTGAGAACATGGATTGTAAAAACAGATACAGAATGTTCTGAGTTTTCCTTCAGCTTCTTATTTATTGTTTCCATTAAAAAGATTTTATCACGTGTGCGTGTTATTGAACACAGTTGTTGATTTGCTTCATCGACCCGCTGCGTGTTTTTGCACAGATCCTGTTCTGCACCCTCAACACCCACAAGATCGACATGGACAAGCTGCTGGGGGGGCAGATCGGCCTCGAGGATTTCATCTTTGCCCACGTTAAAGGGCTCAAAAAGGAGGTGGAAGTGTATAAATCTGAAGACGCTCTGGGACTCACCATCACTGACAACGGAGCGGGATACGCTTTCATAAAGGTAAGGGAGTATATGGACCTTTATTCACCTCCTGGTTCACTGCTGTGGAAGAAAACTAGAACTTTCCAGATGCAAAGTGAGGCTTGGTAAAGCAGAAACGTACGCTCTGGAAAATGAAAGAACTTTAGTGTATTTAGTAAACCTGCCCTGATGCTAGTGGCCATATTAACATTCATCTTGCGTTTTCCAGAATCAGAAATGAGGTTGGATTAAAGGATTAGGATCGTTCTGAACGGTAAGCTGTGTTTATTGGTTTAAGTCGTCCCCAAAGTCCTGTCTGTTTAGTTTTTGGGCAAAATTAGGTCAACACGAGTAGGGGATGCAAGTGCTTAATCTAATCATCAATTTTATTTTTCATTTAATAAAAAATCTGAAGCAAAAATTTCCAAAACCGAAGGAATATTTTGTCCTGCAGTCATTTGGGTCAATCTATAACTGAGAGTTTTGAAGTCCATGGGATATATTAGCAAAATATAGTGAAAAATACAAGACAAATATAGTAAAAATACAATAAAATATAGCAAAAATATTGTACAAATACAGTAAAAAAATAGTAAAAATACAATAAAAAATACCGTAAAAACTAAAAATACAGTAAAATGTAGTAAAAATACAGCAAAATATAGTAAAGATATAGAAAAAATACAGTCAAAATATAGAAAAAATACAGTAAAATAGAGAAAAACATAGTAAAAATACAATAAAAATATAGCAAAGATATTTTTCAAATACAGTAAAAATATAGTGAAAAATATAGCACATGTAGCAGAAATGACATAATAAGGTACCAGTAAGTATTGAGTACATGACAGTACACGGGTGAAGAATGCATTAGTTAATAAAATCTGAGCTACAAGCCGATTGATGCTTCTTAATACATATCTGATCTTATTGATTTTCCTGTTGACTCGTTTTCACGTCTGGATTATTGAGAGGAGCTTTACCAGCTTCCTTTCATTGTAGAAATCATAATTCACCTCGGTATGTGGCCTGTGTTGATGGATCCTGGTGTAATGAGCTTATCTGCTCTCAGTCATGTCAAAACAAACTGCTCACATGTGCCATCATGTGATGCTGAAAGGGCACTGCATCCTGATGGACCGATCGCTGTCTGGATGCAACAGGAGAACTATTCAAGACATGAAAGAGTCCAGCAGGTCGGTTAAACTGGCCACCATTCATCCAGCTTTCCTGTCCCAGCCTCCACCTCCTGTGCAGGAAACTGTGGACCGGTGAGGTTTAAAGAGCAGAATGTGGGTCAGCAGGTCTGTGTGGAGCTTTGAAAGGTCAAAATGTGTTGAAACGAACCGGATTCACGTACAATTATTTAATTAAAAGTGGATGAATTTGAATACCAAGTGTTTGTTTCCGTTTGTTAACATAGTAAAAAGACAGTAAAAATATTGTGAAAATATAGTAAAACATGGTAAAAATACAGTGAAAATACAGCAAAAAATATAGAAAAAATATAGTAAAAAGACAGTAAAAATATTGTGAAAAAATAGTAAAAATACAGCAAAAATATAGAAAAAATATAGTAAAAATACAGTAGAATACAGTAAAACATGGTAAAAATACAGTGAAAATATAGAAAAAATATAGTAAAAAGACAGTAAAAATATTGTGAAAAAATAGTAAAAATACAGCAAAAATATAGAAAAAATATCGTAAAAATACAGCAGAATATATTAAAACGTGGTAAAAATACAGTGAAAATACAGCAAAAATATAGAAAAAATATAGTAAAAAGACAGTAAAAATATAGAAAAAATATAGTAAAAATACAGTAAAAACTGTAAAAATGCAGTAAAAATATAGTAAAAACATTGTAAAAATACAATAAAAATATTGTAAAAAAAATACAGTAAAAGCATTATAAAAATACAATAAAAGTACAGTAAAAAATACAGTAAAAAGACAGTAAAAAAATATGGTAAAAATACAGTAAAAATATAGTAAATATAGTAACAATACAGTAAAAATTATAATAAAAATACAGTACAAACATAGTAAAAAAATACAATAAAAATATAGTTAAAAATGCAATAAAATATAGTCAAAATACAATAAAAATATAGTACATATACAGTAAAAATATGGTACAAATACAGTAAAAATATACGCTACTGTTCAAAAGTGTCCCTCATTCATATAAAATTATGGATTATGTGCGTGAATTTGAATCACAAATGTTTGTTTCCGTTTGTTAAAGCTCTCGCTAAAGTCTCATTGGGAGATAAACAGTGTTATCTGGCTTTCCCCTGAAGCATTTATTAATAAAAACTATTTTTGTATTGCTTTGAGTCAAGTGGGTTCACATCAGCGGCTCACAAACAGGAAAATATTGTATTGGTGTGGAGCACACGCAGACGCTTTGGTTTATTTGCTCTCTCCAGCTTCAGTTTGTATTTCATCCATGTGGGGTTTCTGCCGTCCTGTAATCATATTTGTCATCTCCTCTCCATTTTGTGTCGTCTCTCTCCTCCTCGGCAGCGAATCAAAGACGGCAGCGTGGTGGACGGGGTGAAGGTGATCTGCGTGGGCGACCACATAGAGTGCATCAACGGACGCAACATCGTCGGCACGCGGCATTACGAAGTCGCCCGCATGCTCAAAGAGCTTCCCAGAGACAAGTCCTTCACCCTCAAACTGGTGGAGCCGATGAAGGCCTTCGGTGAGTGAAAAACAAGACAGAGTGTAGGTGAAGCTCACACTGAGTCACAGACATGAGCATCAACACGTTACATAACTGACCGACACGGTGAAGGCTCAGCAGACGGCAGGACGGCACTAAGAGTGAAGCCATCACGCTTCAAAAATAGCTTCATCTTCATAAAAACTGCAGAGAAAAGAAAAACAGATCAATATTTGGTTCAGCCACCTTTTGTCTTTAAAACTCCTTCTCCTCAGTACGCTTGTGCACAGTTTGTTCCGGCACGTTGGAGAACTTTAGGCTGAAATTTTCTGTCTCCAAGCTCTGTGGGAACCAGACCATCTGTTGCAGGACTCCTCGTTCTTATTGTGGCTGGAGGTAGTTTAGAGTCTGGCTGAATGTTTGGACTGTTTGTCCTCCTGCTGTAGAATAAATCTGGGACTGAACAGACGTCCCTGATGCTTCTACGCATGACGGATAAGACGTTAAACATCTAGAGCATCCAGTGCAGCGCTGTGCATCCGAACAAGTAGTGCCATACTCAATGTAAGGCCCCAGAAAGGAACATAGTATACGGAAAGAATGTGTCAATTAGTGGATCATTTATATCTTTATATTATTTACACTACTGTTCAAAAGTCTGGGGTCACCCAGACAATTCAGTGTTTTCCATTAAACTCCCACTTTTACTCGTGCTAAAAAAAATACAAAAAACACAGTAAAAATACAGTAAAAGATACAGTAAAAATATATGGTAAAAATACAGTAAAACGACAGTAAAAAAATCTAATAAAATATCGTAAATATGTAGTAAAAATGCAGGAAAAATACAGTAAAACTACAGTAAAAATGTAGTAAAAATACACTAAAAAATACAGTAAAAATATAGCAAAAATATAGACTACTGTTCAAAAGATTAAAAATCAGCCGTTTCCAGCTAGAATAGTAATTTACCACATAACAATGTAGAATAGAATAGAATAGAGTCAAGATCGTTATTTATCACAAACACAATTATTCATAGTATAATGTGCAGCAAAATGCACTGAGCACCTTCTCCAAACCGAAACAACAAGAATCAAGAATAAAAACAAAACACAAGATGGATGGATGGATGGATTTGTGGATGAATGGATGGATGGATGGATTTGTGGATGGATAAATGGATGGATGGATGGATGGATTTGTGGATGAATGGATGGATGGATGGATGGATGGATTTGTGGATGAATGGAGGGATGGATGGATTTGTGGATGGATGGATGGATTGATTTGTGGATGAATGGATGCATGGATGGATTTGTGGATGAATGGAGGGATGGATGGATTTGTGGATGGATGGATTTGTGGATGAATGGATGGATGGATGGATGGATTTGTGGATGAATGGATGGATGGATGGATTTGTGGATGGATAAATGGATGGATGGATGGATGGATTTGTGGATGAATGGATGGATGGATTTGTGGATGAATGGATGGATGGATGGATTTGTGGATGAATGGATGGATGGATGGATGGATGGATGGATTTGTGGATGGATGGATGGATGAATGGATGAATGGATGGATGGATGGATTTGTGGATGAATGGATGGATTGATTTGTGGATGAATGGATGGATGGATGGGCAGATGGATTTGTGAATGGATGAACGGATGGACGGATTATTCTGTATTATTCTGTATGTAGGAAAGCACTGATTTTACACAGTCTGCAGGAATACCTGTGACGTTTGACATTCATGTGTAGCGACTAAAATAAGATGTCTTTTCTGTTTTATCGTCGTCTTCTCACTGACAGAAATGCTGGAGCCGAGGTCGAAGGGCGCCAAACCTGCCAACGAGAACAAGATGGGCACGGGGAGAGGAACTCTGAGACTCCGCTCTAAAGGTCCAGCTACTGTAGAGGACGAGGTGAGTTCCTCTGTTTATTCACCCACTGAGCTCCTTATCACACACTAAAACGTGTTGTCTGATCAGCCGACAGAATTCGAGGAGAAAGCCGTAAAGAAAGTAGACGACCTCCTGGAGAGCTACATGGGCATCAGAGACACTGAACTTGGTGAGGAAACATTTTCAGGATCAGCTGTTGTCTTGCTGCGACGGCTGCTTGTTGTTTTCTGCACTCAGATCCGTTTTAACATGCAGTCCAAGTCTGGTTTTATACTTTCCCCATTTGTGAGTCTGCAAAGGTCGGCTGTAGTCCATCATCAATTAAGCCCTGGTCCAGCAGTAAAGCTATGGAATCACAGGAGTGCCGTAATAAAAGATAAATCTGTTAAAAAATAAGGAAATGAATGTGTCTATATAAAGAGGAATAAATAAAAAAACAAATCTGTTAAAAAATAAGGAAATAAAGAGGAATAAATAAGAGTGAATATATATATATATATATATATATATATATATATATATATATATATATATATATATATATATATATATATATATATATATGAGTGAAAAGTGTGTTCAAATGAGCAAAAAACGTGGTTTTGACAGCAGATTCCTGTTTTTGAGAAATGTGTGGTCAGTTGGTGGCTGTGTGCAGTGAATAGAATTTAGAGTCTTTTCAGTGGAGAAAAACTGTAACTTTAGGGCAGGGGTGGGCAATTAATTTTCATACAGGGCCACGTGAGAAACTTTGACGGTTAAGGGCCGGACCAGTACACTTAAAAGCTCTGCTCAATATATATCTCAATAAAAACAGTAAATGAAACAATACAATGATATAATGAAAATGTGGAACACAGAACACAACTATTTCATGAAAGATTTAGTTTTTTCATTCAAACTATGATTGCTGCCTATTGAGTTGTAGATATTTACTATCATAAAGACATACTTAAAATGTGAAACTGATTTTCCAAGTGCTTTAATTACTTTTCAGCAGTCACTGTTTTTACAAGCGAAGTAAGTAAGCCATCACTCAGAATTTATTCTAAAACAATATGACCATCAGCTGGCAGAGATTTGAAACTTGCCTTATCATGTCAGTTATTGTTCATCATGAACGCTATGAGGTGTTGTCAGTTTTTCTAAATCTACATTAAGATGACTGTGAAGCATAAAGAAAGACAACAGCTCCCCACTACACTTACAGCAATGTTCAATATATCTCAATAAAAACAGTAAATTACACAACACAATGATGTACAATGCCCAACTCTTGAATCTCTGCTCTCAGATCCCAAACTGGTTTAAGCACCTTGTCCAGGCTGATCCATCTGACAGCTGTCTGGTAACCAAGGTTACCATGTTCACTATCATCTCCTCCACAAAGACAACAAACTGTCTGTAATTCAATGCTCTTGCCCTGATGAAGTTAACTACTTTAGCTACAACATCAGTCACGTGGTTGATTTTTAGCACTGACTTACACAGCACCTCCTGATGTATAATACAATGCAAAAAGTCCAACATTTTTCCCTGTCAAATTTGGACAGTCATCAGTTGTAACACCAACCAAATTCTCCCATTTTATTCCCAGCTTGTTCATGTGTGTATTTACCTCAGTAAACCGTCGTGGTTCCCTTCATTGGCTGCACAGCTGCCAGCTCCTCCGTCATCTCAAAGGTTTCTGTTAGTCCACGTACAAAGATGAGTAACTGGGCTGTGTCACGGACATCACAGCTCTCGTCCAGAGCCGAGGACAAAACGTCAAAATCGTTCACCTTGTTGTGCAGCTGAAGCTCCAGATTTTCTGCGCTGCTCTCCACCCGCCTCGTTACGGTTCGCCTCCAAAGGGCCACATTATCGAACGCTCCTTTCTTCTCCGGGCATATAAACGCTGCAGAGTCCACCAGACATTCTTTTATAAACTCTCCATCAGAGAATGGTTTACTGTTTTTGGCGATTTTGTAGGATATTAGAAAACTCGTCTTGACTGCTGCATCCCTTGATGTGAGCTTTGGTAAAACAAAGTCATTGCTGCTTTAGCAGTTTAGCTAGCAAACCTTCAGACATCCTCCCCGCTCTGCATCAGTCAAATGTTCGTACTTCTCCGCATGTTTGGTCTCGTAATGTCGATTATAATGTTCGCCACAAACCAGCCCACAGCTTTACCTCTGACTTCAGTGAAGAAATACTTGGAAGTCCATGCTTTGTTAAAAACTCTGCATTCGGAATCAATCTTTCTTTTTTTGCCGTTAGCTTCCCGGGCTGAAGCGGACCAACAAACCAATCAGCGCATAAACCTTATGCTAAGTACGGAAAGCACGCGCGAAAAAACGTTAACTTAGCAGATCTTTCAAAATAAAAGCAGTGTAGGCGTATTGTTTGCATGTATTGTGATGATATATATTTGCATTGACTTCAAATATTTTCCAATGACCTCATACGGGCCAGTAAGGGTCGTCCGGCGGGCCGGATGTGGCCCGCGGGCCGCCCAGGTCTGCTTTAGGGGATCAATAAAGAGCTCTGAGTTCTTCCAGTCAGTCGCTTGAAGTACCCAGGTCTAAATACAAATACTGGAGTGACCGGGTGTTTTCTGGAACAAGCTCCACCATCACTGACCTGAGTCTTTGTAACCCTCATGTTGTCCTGCGGGTCCTGAAAAAAATCCAAAAATTCAGCAAAAAAATTCCCCAACTTTCTGAAAGTGTGCAAAACCTTCAGGAAGAAAATTCCAATAATTCTTTAAAAGTTTGATTTTTAAAAAAAAATCCCCCAAATTTGGCAAGAAAATTCTTGTAAATATTTTCAAAAAATTTGTAAAAATCTTCCAAAAAATCCTAAAAATATCTAAAGTGATTCCATATATATATCAGTAAAACTTCTAATATTTCCTTTAAGAACATTCACAAAAAAATTTGACATTTTTTTCTCCACCAAAAAATGCTCAGATTTCCCAAAAATGTTGAAAATGTGGACATCAGAAGTTTCACTGTGAAAATATATTTTTTTCCCACATTTTCAAACTTTAAAATGGGTCAATTTTGACCCGCAGGACGACACCAGGGTGAATTGATTGATTGAATTTAAACTAAGACCTTGAATTAAGTGATTTTGATGAATATGATTAGCACAAGAACCACCGCTACGTTGAAAATCCAGTCTCTCGTTTGTGTAAATGTGAACGTTCTCAGTCGTGTCTGCTCTCCGTCTGCAGCTGCTACGATGGTGGAGGTCGGCCGTGACAAGAAGAACCCGGACGAGTTCGCCATGGCGCTGGACGAGACACTCGGAGACTTCGCCTTCCCCGACGAGTTCGTCTTCGACGTCTGGGGCGCCATCGGAGACGCCAAGCAGGGAAGACTTTAAGCCTGCCGCTGCCCGACGCATACGTTCACCCAGAAATAACCAATAATAACCCTCCCCAAACCCACCTCCTCAGACTGGACAGACTTCAGCTCTGGAGTCTTCATGCATCACCTGGTTCAGGCGTAGCTCCACTGTCAGCGCTTTGGTGTAAAGACCTCCATGAAATGAGGACCTGAAGAGTCGGTGATTAATCCCACGTTGTAGAAACCTTTTGTACCTTGGAGACACGATAGCTGCGTTAAAAAGCCGCTGTTCTCTGTCAGGACTGTAGTAACAGGAGTCTGTCACACTGGTTAGAAATGGTACAACCTGAAATTTAACTCACTCAGCTCTGATCATGTTTTCCAGCTGTGTAGTTTTGAATATAGAGACGTACCGCACGGCTTTTTATAGTCTCTTTTTTTATATGTGAAAGTGCTGCTGATTTTACAGCAGCAGCATTCTGTAATTAGCGTAATAATCGTAGCAATATCTGTCTCTATGGCGACCTTTTATTTCTTTAAAGATCTTTTAAATGATATGAAAAAAAAAAAAAAAAAAAAAAGACTCGGCTCTGTCGTGTTGCTGATCAGGTTTTCTTCTCTGTGCCTGGAGGCCGAGCAGCAGACAGCAGAGTTCTACCTTTTTCCTCAAAATGCCTTCAGCCGACACATTCCTGACGTCTCTCTGCTCCTCTAGTCCAGGGGTGTCCAACATGAGGCCCGTGGGCCAAAAGCGGTCCTCCAGAGGGTCCAATCCGGCCCTCAAAGTGTAAAAATTCCAGAGAAGACATTAACTGCAGATTGTAGATCAGTAAAACTATAAATTTAAAATCATTTCTAGGCCATAACAATTTGTTTTGATCAGAAAGTAAAATACTAGATTGTTTATTGTTCTTTTGTCTCATTTTTGTAATATTTTGTCTTATTTTTGTTTTTTTTCTGATTTTTGTTGCTTGTCTCACGTTTTTGTCGTTTTGTTTCTTGCTTTTGTCATTTTGTCTTGTGTCGTGTATAATTTTTCCTGTCTATTTTTTTGTCGCTTTGTAACTTTTTTGTTGAATTTTTAGTTTGTTTTTTTTTTAATGTCTCATTTTTGTAATTTTGTTTTGCTTTATTGTTTTGTGCATCGTTTTTGTGGTTTTGTGGGTTTTTTTGTCTCGCTTATGTCGTTTGTCCATTTTTTTGCCGAATTTTTTCGTTTTGTGTCTCATTTCTGTAATATTTTGTCTTGTTTTTTGTCTTTTTGATCATAAAGTAAAATACTATATCGTTCAGTTCCAGTTACCAGTGACTAAAATTAGGAGTTGTGGTTATTTAGAGGTTATTCTGCTGTGGTTTTGCTGGTCCAGATCAGTGCAGTGGAAACTGGACTAAGACGAGTTTGACACCCCTGGTCTAGTCTGTTATCATGAAACTACGTAGAGATGCACGGCTCGTGTTTTTGTTTTCCCTGTAATTTATTTCATCATGAAAAATCATCATGCTGTAAGATATTTTAGGGCTCGGCATGAAAGCCACTCTGTGTCTGGAACGGGATCAACTGCAATCCGATGTCTTAAATAAATGCACTTTCTCTGTCAAACCGAATTAAAACGGTGTCATCTGGAGTTAATAAGGGATCACTGCTGTGCATAGAAATAAAATCTGATATCCTGTTGTAATCACTGCGGCTCACGCTCAGTCAATACAACAGACTTTATTTGCACACTTGTCCGTGTACGTGTATAAAATACATCAGGACACTTAACCAACGCTCCGTCCCTCATTTAAAGAGTCTAACAAGGCCAGTAAAAAAACGAAGGGTGGAGTCACTTCACGAGCAGCAAAACAAAACATAGATATCGCAGAATAATTATACAGAAACTGGCGTGATTAAATGAATAATTAATCTTTCAAAAGACACATGATGAATGTTATCACAGACGGAACCAACGGACTGTAGAGGATCTCTGGAAGCACATCACTGGAGGAGTTCAACATGAAATACTGGATCTACTAAAACTACCAGAAGACTTAACCCTCGTGTCATCCTGCGGGTCAAAATTGACCGTTTTAAAGTTTGAAAATGTGGAAAAAATAACTTCTGATGTCCACATTTTTGAACTTCTTTGGTGGGAATAAAGAACTCTTAAAAAAAGTGTTTCTTTAAGCACATTCATGTTCTTAAAGAAAATAATACAAGTTTTACTGATATATATGTAATCACTTTAGATATTTTTAGGATTTTTTGGAATATTTTTACTGATTTTTTGAAAAATATTTACAAGAATTTTCTTGCCAAATTAGGGGGATTTTTTTTTTTTAAATAAAACTTTTCAGGAATTATTGGAATTTTCTTCCTGAAGAAGAATTTTTTGGGGGAATTTTTTTGCTGAATTTTTGGATTTTTTTCAGACAAAGAATAGTTTTTTGGGTGCCCATAACTGAAGACAACAGGAGGGTTAATCAAACATTTCAGTCAGTTTAAAAACTTGGCGTGTTGAAAAGGTGAATGTTAACGTGGCTAGCTGGAGTCGGTTTCATCCTCTACAGACAGGAAGTACAGTAACATGGCGTTTAGAAAACATCGGTTATCGAGAGGGAAGGACTGAAGCACCTCTGAGGGTTGGCTTGGTTCAGTCAGTGAGCTGGACCCACTGCCGGAGTAGAAACAGAGGAAGGTGTTTGTTTGGTGGTGGAGGAAGTGTAGCCCTTACAGCCCGCCGCCCGCCGCCGCCTCACAGCTCGTCTCCGGTGTGGAGCTGCTTGAAGGCGTCGCCCGTCAGCTTCTCCTGGGCCTCCTTCATACCGGACACGACTGGAAAACCAGAAAACATAACAGACTTTAGCCAGTCTCCTCCCATTCCTGCTTTTATTTTGAAGGAGCCGGAGCAGAAAATCACACCAACAGTAGGGATGTCCGATAATGTCGTTTATGCCGATATCGTCCAACTCTCAATTTCTGATTCCGATATCTGTGGGCTATTTAACTAATTCCAGGTAACATCTCATATCTCCTGTGGTGGAATTAACACATCATGAATCATTTTATTGTGATGCACCATTGGATGCATTCTCAGATGTAACAAGGCTTTCAGATGGAAACTACTTCAACTTATTCCATTTTTTTTTTTTTTTGATTGTCTCAAACAACAGTTCTCCCTCCCTCTAGAAATCGATAAATGCCGGTAAATCCAGTTTGTCAGATTTCATGATAGGCAACAAGAACGATACTGACCGATATTACATTTTTATGCAGATATCGGGCCAGTAATATCGGACATCCACAGCAAAAATACTAATAATCTGGACGGTTACCTTGCTCTGCATTGCTGTAAAAGTACTTGTAGTTGGGGTTCCCGTTTTTATTGGTGATTTCTGGATGGACTTTGCCACTGGGATCTGTGAGGAGAACAAATCAATGGTTAATTCACTTCTAAATGGACGATCTGTGTTTTATTTCACTGCAGGAGACCTCAGAGCAGCAACCTTCCAACTAAAAATAATTAAAAATTTAAAGTTTGGCATTGTTTTCCATCATACACATCATCCAAGTCAATCCCGATGCTATATATATATATATATATATATATATATATATATATATATATATATATTTTTTTTTTTTTTTTAAATGATTATTTTATGTTTTTTTCCCCCTTTTTTTTATACACTTCTATGGACACCACTGCCTTCACTACGTCTGCAGCAGTCACTGCCTCTTATTATTCTGCTGCTATCATCCACCCCACCCTCTGGGTTTTATCTTTCTCTTGCTTTGTTCTGATTCTGACAGTCGGATGTTATTCAGTTCCTGTAGCTGTTCAGTCTGTGTTCACACTCAGAGCGACTCGACCCCCATCTCACCGAGGAAAAGAATCCGAGGAATGTATCCCCCATCTGGGCTGAAGGCCTCGTCCTTTGGCTCCTCCTCGTCCTGTTCAAACAGGAGAAAAACCATCATTTACCACAACGGAGACACTTTTACAGACCTGGTGGGTATTTAGCAGCATAAAGAGCGCAAAAAGAATCAGGTAGAGACGTGAAATAAATCCTAAACTATACTACAGGATGAAATGAACATTTCGTCACCTCCAGGTTGACCATCACGAAGTTGTGAGCCAGTTCAGAGATGTCCTTGGATTCAGCAAATTTGGGCTTCAGTGCTGATTAGAAAAACAAGAACAATACAGTTACAAAAAAAAACCCTATATAATATCAATATCAGCACGATGATATACAAGATATGGAGACGTACTTCGAAAATTAATCAGTTTTACTTTACTTTTTAATCTTTTCTCCCTCCGTTTAAGATATTTCCAAAGTATAAAAAGACAACGATAGCTTTCAGATCTGTTAAAGAACATTCTCATCGTATTTCACCCACTGTCCACCACTTCAGTCCTGAGCTTCTCTTCAGCTTCTATTTTCATCATTTCCAGATTGTTTTGAGCTCATCAGACTTTATTTCTGTTTATTCACCTTCAAACAAAACGGTTTTACCTCCTTTACTACTTTTTAAATACTCAGATTTATCGTCTCTTAAAAGTTGACGTAAACATTTCATGTCATTCTGAACAGAAATATGTTCCCAGGATCCATGGAGGTGCTGAAGGAAGAACAGTTTCATCTTCTACATAGTTTACATCTGGGATTAACCCTCCTGCTGTCTTTGTTTACAGGACAGAGTCAGTTTGACTCCCTGATCTGAGGGTTAAATACGCCGACCTGCTTTTCTGTTGAATCGCCTGCAGTGGTGCTTCTAAAGCCCCTTTTAAAGCCCAGGAAACATGTTTATCTGATCATACTGAGTTTAAAAATGCTACAAATGCCTTTAATCAGACCTGAAGGGACAGTCTGAGTTCAGACCGTCAGATTATCCTCCTCTCTGAGGCAGTTCCTTGCAGGTTGAACTTTTTATTTACCTTTGCAGGCTCCACACCAGCTCTTGTGGATGATGACCATGAGAGGCAGCCCGCTGTCAAAGCAAACACAGAAAGAAACACAACTCAACACATTTAAATGGCTTCCGGTCACTTTTTTTTTTTCGAAGATTTTTACAAATTTTTTGAAAATATTTGCAAGAATTTTCTTGTCAAATTTGGGGAATTTTTTTAAATAAAACTTTTAAGGGAAACTTTTAAGGAATTATTGAAATTTTCTTCCTGAAGGTTTTGCAAATTTTCAGAAATTTGGGGAATTTTTGGATTTTTTTTCAGACAAGGAAACAATACTTTTAGTTGCATATAATCCAAGCCAACAGAAAGGTTAAATGGAATATTCCGGATCACCTGGCCTCAGCCTCTTTCTTGCCGTCATCCAGCGTCCTCCAGTGGATGTTATCTCCGAATCCTGCAGGGAGTCAGAGGATTAATGAGCGGCATTGTGTTTCCACAGCAGGGTGGGTCTGCCCTAAATACACAATCAATACAAACAACTGGGACGCAGTGATTCAAGAAGAGGCTGTTCTGACACCTGGAGCTGTTTCTGAGGCAGCTGAGAGACAAGTAATCAATGATTTCAATACAGAATAAATTGAATTTTACAAGGAAAACCTCAAACTTCTAAAATGTGAGAATTAGTGGCTGTTAATCTGCTTTTTTCAGGTCTAAAGGTGTAAAATATTACAAAAATAAGGCACAAAATGACAAAATCGAGAAATAAAATGACAAAAAATGAGACAAATGACAAAACAAAAAATTTCATTAAAAACTTACAAATCGACAAAAAAGTGAACAAAACAAGACAAAAAAATTACACAAATGACACAAACAAGACAGAAATGACAAAACAATAAACAAAACGACAAAAAATAGTCAAACTACACAAGCGAGACAAAAAGAAAAATACCAAACGACAAAAATGATACACAAAACAGCAAATAAGCAAAACACAAAATGGCAAAAAACAACAAAAAACACAAGCGAGACAAAAAGGAAACACAAAACGACAAAAACATGACAAACGACAAGTCAGACAAAAAAAAACCCAAAACAAGACAAAATATTACAAAAATGACACAAAACAATGAACAATCTAGTATTTTACTTTCTGATCAAAACAACTTGTCATGGTCTAGAAATGATTTTAAATTCATAGTTTTACTAATTTACAATCTGCAGTTAATGTCTTCTCTGGAATTTTTACACTTTAAGGGCCGGATTGGACCCTCTGGAGGACCGCTTTTGGCCCGCGGGTTTAGGTTTGAGCAACACAACCTCATCATTAAAGTGAGTCTGAGGAGTGTCAGCAGTAAAGTAAACGATGAATGCAGGTGATAACACTCTACCTGAGCAGGACACAAAGCCAGCTAGCTCCGCTCTGCTGCTTCTAACCAAACTTTCTCTCTAAATGTGAGCTCACCTCTACTGCTGGCAGCTTCGACGACCTCCTGAAACCCCGACAGCGATAACAAAACCTGCAGGAAGGAGAAAACGGCGACATTTATTGCGGAGGTTCGCATTTTGACCGGATTTTCTTATGTTTTTATGCGCTTCCCGTTAGCGGCTATCGGCGGTGACTGTTGAGTTTAATCAGCGACCCGGAAGTTTACCCGCTACGTCTCACAGCGTCGCCTCCTATTGGCCGGCGTCACCTGACGTCACATCCACACAGCCGCGTGCTCCGCTGCTTCGTCACGTGGTCAAGTTAGACGACGACATGTTGGCGAGCAGACCGGAAGTATGTACCAAAATACAAGTTAAAAGCTTCGGCATTTCTACTCACCGTGTGTGTGTGTGTGTGTGTGTGCGTGTGTGTGTGTGTGTGTGTGTTTTATTACATCAATATTAATTACTTTGGAATCAGCGCAATCACGACTAGGAAGAGAGAAAACTCAAAAATAGCTTTTATGTTGTTATGTTCTGATACAGAGACTCAGATGGAGATCTCTCTCTCTCTCTCTTAGGAACAGTTTCTATCCATGCTCCATCAGACTCCTGAACTCCAAACACCTGTCTACCTGAATGCACAATGTCACTTTTTGCTGCTTTCGTGCAATGTCATAACATATTTATCATATTCTACTGGATCTTATATAGTCCTTGTTGGAAAAAAGTATGCAGTTATGAGATTTTGAAAGTTATGAAAGATTTGTGAATTCAGGGCTCCATCTCCACATCACAACCGCTCCTGGTGTAACTCGTGGAGATCTTTTATTTTGAAAATCCCACTCTGACGTGTGACGTATTGCTGCTGTCTTGACGCAGCTTCCAGCTTTGCGGCTTCATTTGTAGCCAGAGCAGTTTAACGGGGCTGTCACCTCACACTTTATCACAGGTAAACGACAAAAATAACTAATTTCGCCGTTTACAACTGAGGCGATTCATCTTATCGAGTAATTTGAAGCTGGCTTGAGCTATCATTAGCCGCGGAGAGTCGGTTTAGCTCGTTTCTTTAGCCACGGTGCTAGCATTAGCTCAGTTAGCCTCCGAGCTAGCAGCCTAACTAGCTCTACTTAGACAGAAATCTAACTTTGAATTCAACACTTCCTGTGCTTTTCCTTCGTCGTTTTAACTTTGTGCCGGTCGGTGTGTCAGTAGCTTCAGTGTTACTGTCAGTTAATGTGTTAGCGTCGTCTTAGCTTGTTGCTAACATGTGAGGATGAGGATTATTGCAGCTCTTAACTCCTGCTGGGACCATTGTACCGCAGCAACCACATGTTCCTCTCCTCTGTAGAAACCTGTGCTGCTCTTGTGTAAAACGTCTGTAATTAATATCATTCTGATGTAGTTTTTCTGAATTTATTTCACAGATCAGAACACTATGAATCAAGAGAAACTCGCCAAACTCCAGGCTCAGGTCCGGATAGGTGGAAAGGTACAGTTTACTACTATTACATCTATAGTAATAATAGTAACTTTAAAAGATGACAAATGACATAAACGAGACACAAAACGGCAAAAATGAGCCGTAAAATGACAACAATGAGACAAAATGACAAAAACGAGACACTAAATGATAAAACGCGACACAAAATGACGAAAATAAGTTAAAATGACAAAAACGAGACTCAAAATGACAAAAACGAGACACAAAATGACATAAACGGGACAAAAGGAGTTACTGTAATCAAGACCAGAATAAATGAGGGCATGGATGATTTTTTTTCAGGTCTCTCTTCCGTTTCGTTTTTGCAGCCATGTTGACAGCTGTTCAGGGGTAAATTTCCACTCAGGTTTCAGTGTTGCTCAGTTGTTGCTCATTTTAAGGAGGCTGGTGACATTCAGCATCTTTCCTCCTGACCTCAGCACTCCTTTTATGCTCAGCTTCATCTGCTTTGTTCGCATCCGTTGTGAAGTCTCCAGCCTCGCACTAGGTGGCGTTATTTGTTGTTTTTGCAACAGTGTTCATCAGCCGCTCAGATTCAGCCACACCGGCTGGAATAGACACTACAGCTGAAAGGTTTCATCACAGGAAAATGTTAGATTTCAGTCACATTTTGAATCAACACCAGAAGAAAAGGAGGTTCCATTAGATTTTAAGCACCTTACTTTGAAATGTATCGTTTTAAGTTGCTTATCAAGGTGCACAGGTGACAAAAAGCGTGAAACAAAACAACAAAAACGGCACACAAAACACTGAATAAAGGAAAACCCAAAACTACAAAAACATGAGACAAGCAAAAAGTCAGACAAAATTGTACAAAAATTACACACAAACTGCAAACATGAGAAACAAAATGACAAAAAATGAGACAAACGACACAAAATAATGACAAATGCGTGAAACAAAATAAAAACGACGCACAAAACAGTGAATAAAGAAAAACAGAAAATGACAAAAATGAGAAACAATACGACAAAAGTCAGACAAAAAAAGATACAAAAAACAAGTCAAAATATCACAAAAATAACAAATGACAAAAGTGAGAAACAAAATGACAGAAAATGAGACAACATGAAACAAAACAAAAAAGAGATAAAGCAACAAAAAAATTTGTCAAATGACACCAATAATGACAAAAGCATGAAACAAAACAACAAAAACGATGCACAAAACAATGAATAAAACAAAACACAAAATGACAAAAATGAGACACAACACGACAACTGAACAATCTAATATTTGACTTTATGATCCAAACAACTTGTCATGTTCTAGAAATTTTTTTTAATTTATAGTTTTACTAATTTACAATCTGCAGTTAATGTCTTCTCTGGAATTTGAATCGTGATTTATCAAAATTAATCCACAGCAACCCTATGATCAACCAGATTAAACATTTGAGTCATTTGACAACACTAATAAAGACTTAAATCCCTGTAAAGATGCTGCGCTGTGATTATTCTTGCTTTAATTTCCTAATTTTAGCCGATAGAAAGCCTCTAATCATACAACCACAATAATAAAGCCATTTCTGACCTTATATTCTGTAACAGAGAGGGTTTTGGACGTCCACTTCCCTTTATTGTGGACGGTATTCTGCTTACTAGTGCATCAGGAGCATCTACTTCTAGTTTCATAAGGGTCACGTCTAAGTTGGGATTTCTTTGCTGAGAATTAAAAACACTGGAAACGGGTCCAACCCAGGTCTGAGTAATTTGTTGTTTGTCAGTAGTTCACCTGCTTTCTAGAAATAAATAAATTATAAAGAGAGTTTGACCTGCTGGTATTTAACGGTGTCTGACATCCCTTGTTTTTTCCCCACACCTGTTTGTGTTTCCTCAGGGAACGGCCCGCAGGAAGAAAAAGGTCGTTCACAAAACGGCAACAGCCGACGACAAGAAACTCCAGGGCTCTCTGAAGAAGCTGGCAGTGAACAACATCGCTGGGATCGAGGAGGTGAGCCCTCAGAGGCCATGTCACCGTTGTACCGCTGTGATCTCTGTTTAAATCTGAGAATCCTGAGTCTTTTATTGTCGCTGTATCATGAGGCATGAGGGAGGATAAAAGACAGGGAGAGCCTCAGTGAAGCGTCCCTCGTTCGTGTCTTCATCTGGTTTATTTTTAGAGCTTTTAGCTGAAGAGAACGTCGGAGCACAAACAAAGAAACTGATGCTCCACGACTGTCTGGCCTCAATGTATGTTTTAGTTACAGAAGATTGTTCATATTATTAAGATATTACATGTTTTTTTTTGTTTGTTTTTTTACATTTTCAGCCTTTAAATCATGGGTGTCCAACTCATTAATTCAGGTTCCACATTCAGCCCGGTTTGATCTCCAGTGGACCGGACCAGTAAAACCAGAGCAAAACAACTGATAAATAACCACAACACTTCATAGTTTCTTTGTTTTAGTGCAAAAAAGTACATTCTGAAAATGTTTTCTTGAGAAAAATAAGTTCAATTTCAGCAGCATTCAGCCTCAGTTTATCATTTCCACATTACAACTTCCAGAGTGTCTACAAAGGAACACAACATTTAGTCATCTGGAACTGAACCAGAGAGGATTTTACTTTAAAAAAGATTTAAAAAAACAAAAAAACAAAAAACACCAAATACAAGACAATATTATAAAAATTACACACAAACGACAAAAATGAGAAATAGAATGTTAAAAAATGAAGCAAACGAGACGAAACAAAACGAGACAAAAAAGTTATAAAGCGACAAAAAAATGGACACACGAGTCAACAAATGACAAAACCATGAAACAAAACAACAAAAACGATGCACAAAACAATAAATAGAGCAAAACACAAAATGACAAAAACATGAGACAAACAAAAGTCAGACAAAAAACACCAAAAACAAGATAAAATATTACAAAAATGACACACCAACGACAAAAGCAGGAAACAAAATAATAAAAAATGACATGAAACAAAACAAAAAAAATTATAAAGCGACAAGACAAAAAAAATGACAAAACTGTGAAACGAAACGATTCACAAAGCAGTGAATAAAGCAAAACACAAAATGACAAAAATGAGACAAAAAACACAAGTGAAACAAAAAGGAAACACAAAACAATAAAAGAGCAATCTAGTATTTTACTTTCTGATCAAAACAACTTGTCATGGTCTAGAAATGATTTTAAATTTATAGTTTTACTAATTTACAATCTGCAGTTAATGTCTTCTCTGGAATTTTTCCACTTTGAGGGCCGGATTGGACCCTCTGGAGGACTGCTGTTGGCCCGCAGGCCTCATCTTGGACACCCCTGCTTTAAAGCCTTTTGATTTTGAGTTCTCTTGCTTGGTTAGTCGCCCGTTTGAAAAGCAGTTTTCCATGTCATGCGTCATCATTTTATCTTTTATAGTTTCTTTCGTCGTGTGTTTCATCTGTGAATCTGACTCTGAAACGGACGCTAGAAATAATTCTGGAGTAGCCGCCGACACGCTCTGATCCAGACTCCGTTTCCTGTTCCTCCCAGGTGAACATGATCAAAGACGACGGCACGGTGATCCACTTCAACAACCCCAAAGTCCAGGCGTCTCTGTCCGCCAACACCTTCGCCATCACGGGCCACGCCGAGACCAAACAGCTGACGGAGATGCTGCCGGGCATCCTGAGCCAGCTGGGAGCCGACAGCCTCAGCAGCCTGCGCAAGCTGGCCGAGCAGTTCCCACGGCAATGTGAGTCCAAACGCTCGGGATTAAACACTCACCGAAACAACGTCAGGGTCTACGAGGTCGAGTAATGTGAAGAATTATCAGTAGGAGGCTGAGGGAGAATCAAAACCAGACGATTTTATCAGCGTTTGGGTTGAATAGAATAGAATTTTCTTCCTGAAGGTTTTGTAAATTTTCAGCAATTTGGGGATTTTTTTTGCTGAACTTTTGGATTTTTTTCAGACAAGGAAACAATATTTTTTGGTGCCTGTAAATGAAGACAACAGGAGGGTTAAAGCCAAGCTTTAGAATTGTACGGCTAGATTAGGTGGAACCGCTACAACATAAACTTCTCATGTTCAGTGTGCAGAAATATTCAAAGGATTCACAGTTTGAAGCCATACTCTTGACTTATTCTGTATTTTGTTTCTGCAGCAATGGATTTGAAAGCGGTCAAGGAGGAAACCGTCGACGAGGAGGACGACGACGTACCAGGTAGAGACGGAGATGGTTTTGATGTGAATTTGATCAGCACAAAAACAGCCAAAATTGCTACAAAGGACACAAAACACAGCCAAAACTAACCTGAAAGGTTCAAATATGCCAGGAGGAGCATGGAAAATCACCACAAAAAGGACTAAAACTACCACAAAACAGGTGAAATTATGACAAAAACTCAAATTTGGCACAAAAAACATGCAAAATAACCACAAAAAGAGCCAAAAATACTACATAAAGAACCAAAATCACCCCAAAACTGTTGAAACTGAAACAAAAAGACTAATTTGGCACAAAAAACTTGCAAATTACCCTAAAAAGAGCCAAAATGACCCTGAAACATTCAAATATGCAGCAAAACACCCCAAATCACCATACAAACGGCTAAATTTACCACGAACAGGACCAAAACTACCATAAAAGAGGTGGAATTGCAACAAAAACTCAAATTCAGCACAAAAAAAATCAATCAAATAGGACTAAAGTTCTACCAGAACCTCCTCAGAACATCTGGTTCTTCATCTCCAGTAACTTTATTAATGATCAGAGTTCCACCGAAAACTGATCCACCAAAAAAGCAACACGAACAAATTGTAATTTGTTCATGTTGCTTTTTGGACCTGCGGTAAAAAATGTGAAGTCTTTCTTCTAAATGGCACCAGTTTGGGGCAGAGTTATGGTGTTATTTGTCATTTTGTGGCTGTAAATGTGCTTTCAAATGGTTCATTTTCACAATTCATTTGCAAGATATCAGAAATACCAGCGGGGTTTTTGACATCTGTCAGTGTCTGTCTCCTGTCGGGACTAAAACGCTGATTTTCTTTGTCGTTTTCTGTCTTCTAGATCTTGTGGAGAACTTTGACGAAGCCTCAAAGAACGAGGCAAACTGATTCCTTCTCGTCGCCCCACCTCCGGTCAACCGTTTATAATTCTTTTACCTCTTGCGGACTTCTAGTGGGCATTTCCTCTTGTGGGGGAGATGGTTGTTTAAGGTGCGGTGCATCTTCTCCGGACATGAGAACCTCTTCGGTCCAGCCTGCCGCCACAACGACATGTTAAAGGTTTTTATTTCAGTGACCGTGTGGACACAAGATCTGCACGACTGTCAGCACCCAAAGGATTCCAACTAAGTTAGACTTGCGCTACTTATACGGCGAGTATTTAAGAGATTGTTTATGAAATTACAGTTGAAGTGAATGAAGGATTCACTGTTCATTATAGTGGTGATTTTGAATTTAATAAAACATTTTTGGGCTATTGATGGTTCTCTCCATTACTTGATTATTTACATTAGTTTCAGCTGCTGGAATAACAACTAAAGGAAAAGCCAACAGGAGGTATTTCCTTCCCTGTTCATTACTTCGTTTATGAAATACGTGTAGCTGATGCTACTCTGGAAAAAACGCCCCTCCCAAAACAAGACAAAAAAAAAACTTATTTCAAGAAACTTTTACCTTGAAATTCCAATAATTCCTGAAACGTTTCCCTTAAAAATGTTATTTTAAAAAAATCCCCCAAATTTGGCAAGAAAATTCTTGTCAATGTTTTAAAAAAAATGAGTAAAAATCTTCCCAAAAAATCCTAAAAATATTTAACGTGATTACATATATATCAGTAAAACTTCTAATATTTTCTTTAAGAACATTCACAACAAAACAACCAAAATCCAGCAAAATTTGCTGGACTTTGGTTGTTTTTTTGTGAATGTTCTTAAGAAACTTTTTTAACATTACTTTCAACAAAAAATTTTCAAAAATTTCCCAAAAATGTTGAAAATGTGGACATCAGAAGTTTCACTGTGAAAATAATTTTTTTCTCCGCATTGTCAAACTTCAAACCAGGTCAATTTTGACCCCTGGGACGATGCAAGGGTTAATATTCTAAAATTCATAACATAAGATTTAAATCATCAGATGAAACTCAAAGCATAACATTCTAAAATTCGAACCAGAACAGTCTCATGTTCCAATCGTGATCGTCTAATATTTCAATAAAATTCCAACATTCAAATCACAATGTTGTGAAATTCAAATCTTAATATTCTAAACTTCAAACCAAAGCATTCAAAGATTCAAATCGCAACATTTTGAAATTAAAATCATTATCCTGAAGTTTTACTTGAGTTCATGCTGTCCACCACTGAAAATAAATTTATATACTACTTAATTACTTATTTGGTGTTTCTACTTCCCAAAGCTGATCATTTGGTTTCTATTTAGGGTCCGAGCACCGAATGGTGCGAAGACCCTATTGGAATGCAAGGAATTATTTATTGTTATTTTACGGACTTTTGAATTGCATTTTTGGCGGCCTTATCATACCCCAAAATGCGTCAAACTTGGCATGCTCATCAGGACTGGCGAAAAATTTGATATTTTATGGGAGTTGCGCATGTGTGTGGCAAAATGGCTCCATAGCGCCCCCTACAATGTTGCAAAAAATGGTCATTAGGTCAACTGGCAGAGTGTTTCATCTACAGCTACAAAATTTTGTAGGCATATTCAGCACATCAGGAAACCCAAAAAAGTCAATCATGACCACGCCCTAAACCCAACAGGAAGTCGGCCATCTTGAATTAGCTGTAAATTTTTTAAAATTAATAACTCATTTGGGATGAGTCCGAGACACCTCAAATTTGGCAAATATATGCAACAGTCCTCCCTGATGAAAAGTTATCAAAATGCTCCGCAAAAGTCAAAGGGCGTGGCCATGGCGACTCCCAAAAATACTGATCCTTCGCCATGAAACAGGAAGTGGGGTCTAAACCTCTTGTACATGCTCCAATCTGCCTGAAATTTTACATGTATGATCAGTGTACTGCCCTGACGACATCCATGTATTTGTATACATTGACAGGCATAGCGCAACCTTGTGGTAGCAGGAAATAGACATTTTTTTACACTTTGATGTACTATTCTTAGCACGTTGATCAGATTCACCTCAAATGTGGTGACATAAGACTGAACATGTTGATGATGATTCCCAGAGAAAATGGTGACTTGTCGTCAAGGGGCGTGTCTGTGGCAGCACGGCGAATTTCGATTTCTCGCCATGAAAATTGAATTTATTATATCTCAGCTGGAAAGGGTCCAATCTGGACCAAACTTCATGTGACGGACACCCGTCCGGTTCTGAACACATCCACACTCATAAATTTAGAAATACTCATAGCGCCACCTATTGGCAACAGGAAGAAATTGTCATTACATTTGCACATGCCATTGCTGGAAACTTTGTCAAATCATTCTGAAAATTGGTCAGCTCAGTGATTCCCCTTGACGATGCCACAGTGTGAAGATTTTGACGATTCATAAAACGTTGTTGCCGTGGCAACGTATCGTTATCGTAATAAACAAAGTACTTTTTGACAGGTTAGGAACGCTCATATGCTCACTAAAATTTCCACACACATCAGGACTCCTGAAATATTTCATATTTTAGATAAATTGTCCATGACTGTTGCAAAATGGCTCGATAGCGCCACCTGGAAAATTTCAAACATTTACTAAGGGCCGTATGTGTCACCTACAGTTCTGAAACTTGGTAGGCATATGTAACTCGTCAAGACGCACAAAAATGTAATTGACACCCATGCCCAAAACCCAACAGGAAGTCAGCCATTTTGAATTATATGTCATATGTTTTGATGAATTTGGGTCATTTTTGTACATTTTCAAAAGCTATAAAGTCAAACAGGGTAACAGCGAGAGAGCTGAAATTCGGCCAGGATGTATTCCAGGCATGGGTGATCAAAAGTTATCAAAATGCTCCACAAAGGTCTGAGGGCGTGGCCATGGTGGCCTCCTGAATTTTGATGCTTCGCCATGAAACACCAACTGCTGTGTAACTGCCCTAAACATGCTCCAATCTGCCTCAAACTTTACATGTATGACCAGAGTCCTGCCCTGATGACATTCACATGCTGAAATACAGCCACAGTCATAGCGCCACCTGTTGGATGGACAGGAAATGCTGTATAAATAGCGTGTACATGGTCCGATCTGCCTGAAATTTTATATGTGGGATCAGAGTCCGACCCCGATCACATCCAGTGGCCAATATACACTCTCGGTTGCAGTGCCACCTGGTGGATGGACAGGAAAGGCTCTATAAGTAGCCTGAACATGCTCCAATCTGCCTGAAATTTTACACGTGTGATCGGAGACCGGCCCTCATCACATTTAGAGGCCGTCATGCACTTTCGGTCGCAGCGCCACCTGGTGGACATGCGTGGATTTGCCGACCAGCAAGGATGCGAGGACCCGTCCAATGCTGCTTGCAGCTTTAATTGTATAACTTTGCTCTTCAAAGCGGTGTCAATGTTTTAAAGCTTTATACCCATGGGAGATGACTTTTAATATTTGCTTTTCATCCCACCAAACAGAGGTGGGATATTTGTATCCATTGCACTTATCAGCCAGGAATAGAGCTATAAATGAAATAACCCAGGATTGACTCCTCTCTCAGTAAAAAGTGTTTATCTGTACAAACTGTCTGTTAATGTTAAATGAATGCATTTAACTTGCATATGAACTGTTCCATCAGTCGCTTTGGTTTGACATCAAACAAACAGTTTATTGGCATTTCAAAATGAATGCATCCCCTTCCATTTGACAAACAAAGGAAGTTTTTCTCTCAGCAAAATATACGCTTTGTTTTTAAGATCCCTATCAGGAGCAGAAAAGTGTTCATGATAACTTACAATACATAATTACTCATAATTCAATTCACAATGTGGCAACATGTAACAAGAACGTACAGATGACATCCTTTCATTATTTAGCAAACACTGGCGGTGAAGGATAAAAGGCATAACATACAAAAGAGTACTATACAAACAAAGAGTGACAAGTATTCTGGTGAGATGAGCCTAGAGCCAGAAGTAGTGTGCATGATAACTGTCTTCCATTCAGTTAAGTGTTGGGTTGAATCTGAAAAGGCTGTTGTAGGAGTATGTTTTGTTCAGCTTATTAAAACTCATCTTGGTCAAACACACATACAGCTCTCAGGCTTTTCTGCCTATTCCTTGCATTGTTTTAATTCCTGATTCCATTTGAATATAAAGATAACAGCACGATCTCTAGGTTTAAACTAATCTACACTGATGTCCAGGCAGTAGTCTGTGTTTTTTAGCCATGCATTCAATATGATTCTATGGATTAAAATGTTGCTCTTTCAGTCGCTCCATTTTGGTCTTGTCTGGAATCCCATTGGATAGGTTGTGCAGTGAAATTTAGTAAAAGCATTTACGGTTCCCAGAGGATGATTCCAAAAAACTGTGGTGATTCTTTGTGCCAACAGTAGTTTGGAAAATTGGCCTCTGAATGAAATAAGCTTGGCTAAACCTAAGCTTCCATGTAGCTCCATTATCCAAGCAAAATGTGAATTTCTCAAATACTTATATGTTAAGAACTTTGAGTGTTTTGACAAAAATATGGCAAATTATGAGGGCAAAAATATTTAAATGTGAATACAAACTGGCACTGTATTGAACCATCAAAAACAGATGTATAAAATGTGTGATCTGTCATTTCTGGCGCACGCTAACAACCATGAGAAATGTTAGGGTAAGCTTGTTATCATGCTGATGTTAGTACGTACAGTAGTGAAAAAAAGCTTACATACACTTGTAAAGACCGTGCATATTGTGGCAATCTTGAATTTTCAGTGACTGCTATGGCTCTTAATTTTCTATGCTGGAATGAACGAAACATGTGTCTTTGTCTCAAAAAACATTCATGCAGGTTGGTTCTTGTGGATGATTATCTCCACATTCTTCAAGAAAACCTCAAATCATCAGCCAGAAGGATCTTGGATGGAGTTAAGTGTTCCAACAAGACACTGACCAAAAACATGGTAAAGGAATGGTGAAATCAGGCAAGAATTAAGGTTTTAGACTGGTTTTAACTCCTGACTTTAACCCCATTGAGAACCTGTGGACTGTGCTGAAGAAACAAGTCTGTGTGAGTCAACAAATGTAGTCGAACTGCACCGATTCTGTCAAGATGGGTGGTCAAGGACCCAGCCAGAAACTTGGAGATGGCTACTGAAAGCATCTAGTTGAGGTGAAAATGACCAAGGGATGTTTAATCAAATATTCCCATTGCTGTTTGCACATTCTTTTTGAAGCAGTGGATGTTGTCATATTTCCAAAGTACCTGTCATAAATGTATGAAAAAACAACATGCATGATTGTTTTTTGTGACAGAGTGTGTTTTAATGATTCCATGACAATAAATTCAGAGTTACGGGAGTCACTGGAAACTCAGGACCACCATGACATACATGTTCTTTGCAAGTCTTTGTTCCAAATGTAGTTTGTATTCATGGTGCAATGCAATGCATAGCCCTGAGAGCTATGAGTGTTGCTGAAGAAGAACTGGTATCTGTCTGTACATATACAGCGAGACTTAATGAAGAGTGTCTGCAGTGGGTGGCCAGGTGACTTCCACCAAAGATAGGCACAGAGTCGTGAAAACTCAGCAGTGCAGGCCGGTGGGGTGGTGATAAACGGCAGCGTTGAAGTTACTGAGATGGCAATCATGCAGATGAAGTAGATAAAAAAGAGTACAATGGAGCTGCTGTTTGTACAGATTGGTGGTCAGAAGCAGTGTGAATATGTTTTGAAATCCAGGAAAAGGGGTAAAAAAAAAATCTTCTTCTGCATTTTTATCATTAACTTTGAATAGAACGTCTGATGAGTATTCAGTAATGTATTCTACATCTATTTAATAGATGTATTTTTGTATATTTTAATATAATGTATTTTCCTTTCACTGTGTAAGAATGACTGAGCTGAGCCAGAAAACAGTCCTTGAAGGAGGGCTGAAAAACAAAAGCAAGAAATTCTCTTGAAATGGAATTGCAGATGGAATGACGTGCTTAGCCTGCTGGAACTGGTTATGTGGAGGGAAATAAACGAATGGATGGATGAATGTGTCAGCATTGAAGAACGGTCTGTGTGCACCTATTGCTATTCTGCTGTGGGTGGAAATACGTCCCGGTTTCTTTGTATGTCTTTACCCCAGTCAGTCAAAATCATATTAGGCATGCAGCAATGATGTCCCTGCAAAATCAGCTCCGAGGTAATTTGTTTTGGTGGAACATTTGTGCATATAGAAGTGAGCACCTTCATTAAAATGGCTAATTCACTGAAAGAACCAAGCGGACCTGCCTGCCATTTTCAGCACGGTGACTAGCACTGTGAGTGTTGCTTTTTCCAAAGTAAATGGGAAAACAGTAACACTTGAATAGCAAAAGGGGAAAAGAATATTACATGAAATGCTGCTGGAAGTGGCAGGCACCTACCTGCAACAGCACATTTGGTGAGTCAGACTAAAAATGTGTTGAGAACATGTCCAATGTTCAGGATTCTTTTTTTTTTTTGCTGTCTAAAATGGGGAGGAAGTAGCTCAAGGGACATTCAGATTTGTTAATGAAGAGTTATTGGAGTCTTAATTCATTCTGTTTTGTTAATGAAATGAGTAAGAAACCACATTTTCAGAGATTTGAGAACCGATGGGACTGATTATAGAGTTGAATCTATGAAATCAAATCTTTCAATAGTCAGCCTTGTTTTATCATCCTGTTTAATAAAGCTTTAAGTCTGTTGTTTTTAGACTTTCATAGTAAATGACTCCTTAAGTGTTTCACCTTTTTGTCCTGCTGTTTATTTTTCTTTTTTTGCATTTAGCCACACTTTAATCTGTAATTAAAACTTTCTACTGTGTCTCTCTGCTTCCTGAATCTCCCACCTGCCTGCAGTCTGATTGCAGCAATGAGAATCAGCTGCCGTAATCGGCTCACACCAGTCACCTGTTTGCAATTCCACCTCCCAGCATATAAGCCAGCTCTGTCATTCAGTCCCTGCTCCACCATGGGCTCGCACATCCTGTGTCAACTCACGACCACCAGAGCTTCTTGGACACGACGCTGCCCTTGTATCCCTGTTTGGGTTTCCTACCTACCCCTTCAGCTGAGTTTCTTCTCGTTGTAAGTATCCAGTTTTGATGGATTAGTTTAGGTTATTCATTTATGGTTTTCTTAAATTTCCCCTCTGTTGTTAGTTTAGAGTCTTTGTTGAATTTTGTAGTCTTGTCTGTTTTCCTGTAGGCCATCAGGTGACCCCCAAAAAAGTGGCTAGAAAATGAATTCTGCTCCACGGAAGGGGGACTACTTGTTCAATGCATTTTTTGATAGATAATACCCTTCTGAACACTGGGTTAAAAGTTCACCCAAACTATCCTGACACCATTTTTATCTGGAGCCATAAATGTGTATAGAAGTAAATAGCCAAAAAACGAAAATCTTGTACTGCCTTTTTTGGATTTAAAATGTCCTATATTAAATTTAGCAACACGAAATCTGTCTGAGATGTCATAAACACATGTACTTAACATCAGAAAGAAGTGTTTATTTTTTGGGGTTTTTGTTTTTTTGCACTCCAATGTGAATTCAGATCATAAAATGTAGCTAATTTGTTCTTCAAGTAGTTCAACAGCAGCACATTAAAAACATGAGCTACATTTAGCTAAAAGATTATGTTTTATATGCTAAAACAACTCACAATCGACTCAGTTAAAAAAGAAGTAATGCATATATTTGCCCAAATGCCTGAATATATTACCATGCACCACAAAAGTGGACTAGGGCAAAAATTGACTAGATGGAAGAAGACTCATTGAGGGCTACATATTTTTTGCAACATATAAAACATTTATTGAGATTAAATATTGCCATATAATGTAAATCACAATAACAAAAAATGTCCTTTGTCAAATAATAATAGAATATGTGTTATATTATGGGTCTTTTTTGACAAGGGAGGAAGCAAGGGAGGGTATGGCTCATACTTACAGTAAATTAAAAAACGGTTAAAAAAAATAAAAATAATAATAATAATAATAATAATAATAATAACACAATAATAATAAGAAGAAAGGTAATGAGAAGAAAGGTGGAAGGGAGTACTTATGAAGAAGACAACTGCTTTAATCACTTAAAAGAAAGACTAACGTTATCTATAAGCACATTATTTTCATCCCTAATCTAAACATATTTGTCATATTTAGAATGTGTGAAACATACCTGCAGTCAATGTTTTTGCTTGAATGAGAGAATCCCTCTTTTGTAGTGTAGCTACATGGATGTATTTTGTAGCTCTTTTGCAGATAATGCAGATGGCTGGAAGGACAGGTCCAGCAGAAGCGAAGGCCAAACCTGAACGGGAACGTAGTTTTTTCCGGGGAGTTTCAGACTGTTCTGCAACTTCGGTTGTTGTAGCCTCCGGAAGGGCTGAAGTGCTCGGTGTTTCAGATGTATTGCCAATCTGTGCAGATTGTTTCTCAGCCCTGACCAATTTCTGCTTATCTGTGAAACGACGGTAGCATGTTGTATGGAAACCAGCATCGATGGGAATATTGTCAAACTCTATATCCTGGCAATGTCTTTAAATTTTGGCTAGGTCTCTGTTTATGCCATGAAGACAAAGCCATTGCTTTAAACAGGCTCTGTATGTGTCCCATCGCTGACAGGTAAAGTCCAACACGTCCTCGTTCTTTACGTTTAAAAGATGCATGCTGTAATTGGCTTACACCAGTCACCTGTTTGCAATTCCACCTGGCAGCATATAAGCCAGCTCTGTCATTCAGTCCCTGCTCCACCATGGGCTCGCACATCCTGCGTCAAGTCACGACCACCAGAGCTTCTTGGACACGACGCTGCCCTTGTACCCCTGTTTGGGTTTCCTACCTACCCCTTCAGCTGAGTTTCTTCTCGTAAGTATCCAGTTTTGATGGATTAGTTTAGGTTATTCATTAATGGGTTTCTTAAATTTCCCCTTTGTTGTTAGTTTGTAGTGTTTGTTGAATTTTGTAGCTTCATACATATGCACTAGTGTGTGGCTTTCAGCTTTCTATAGTTTAACACATTTTTTTGATGTTTTCCTCCCCCAGACCATCTGCTACAAAGTGTTATTGGGTAACAAATGTACCTGATGAAGACCAGAAATGTTCAAGCAGAAAACTTCAGCTTCCATGAAGGGTGAAGACCCAACAACCTTCAAAGCCAATTTGAAAATGGGTAAGAAATGAATGTACACACTGTTTAGTCTAGACCATCATTTGTGCTGATGTCTGTGCTTTTAGATTCTATTAAGATGGGAAAAATAAATAGTGATAAAAGTGTAGTCTGGGTAAAATACACCACCTGCTTAAGCATGACTGGCTGGATTTTTAACTGACCTGCTGATAAATGTTTCAAAGGTGACCATGGACCTTTCTGGAGGATGTTGCACAAGGAGTTTTGTCATTGTTGCCACATTCTGGTTTTGACTTGACTCCATTTGACTGCATCGATTGCCTTTTCTATTTATAGATGATTGTGAGAAATTGCAAGAATTGTTTTTTTTGTTTTGTTTAATGTTTTGTACAAGTTTGTTGTCAATAAAAACCTTTATATATTGAAAAATTGTTTGGATTGTGAACTATTGTTGCAGGAAGAACATCTGTCACTGCAAGTTGATGCTCTGTTTTTTGTTACAGGAAGGAAGGCTGTGCTGCAAGTTGATGCTGTGTTTTTGTTACAGGAAGGAAGGCTGTGCTGCAAGTTGATGCTGTGTTTTTGTTACAGGAAGGAAGGCTGTGCTGCAACTTGATGCTCTGTTTTTTGTTACAGGAAGGAAGGCTGTGCTGCAAGTTGATGCTGTGTTTTTGTTACAGGAAGGAAGGCTGTGCTGCAACTTGATGCTGTGTTTTTGTTACAGGAAGGAAGGCTGTGCTGCAACTTGATGCTGTGTTTTTGTTACAGGCAGGAAGGCTGTGCTGCAACTTGATGCTGTGTTTTTGTTACAGGAAGCAAGGCTGTGCTGTAAGTTGATGCTATGTTTTTGTTACAGGCAGGAAGGCTGTGCTGCAAGTTAATGCTGTGTTTTTGTTACAGGAAGGAAGGCTGTGCTGCAACTTGATGCTGTGTTTTTGTTACAGGAAGCAAGGCTGTGCTGTAAGTTGATGCTATGTTTTTGTTACAGGCAGGAAGGCTGTGCTGCAAGTTAATGCTGTGTTTGTTACAGGAAGAATGTCAGTGGCTGCAGCTTGTTGCAGGAAGAATGTCAGTGGCTGCAACTTGATTATTTCCTCTGGTTACAGGAAGAAGTCAGTGGCTGCAATTTGATTTTTTTCCTGTGGTTACAGGAAGAAGTCAGTGGCTGCAACTTGATTATTTCCTATTGTTGAAGGAAGAAGTCAGTGGCTGTGACTTGATTATTTCCTCTGGTTACAGGAAGAAGTTGGTGGCTGCAACTTGATTATTTCCTCTGGTTACAGGAAGAAGTTGGTGGCTGCAACTTCATTATTTCCTATTGTTACAGGCAAGTCAAGTCTGCTTGTTTTTGTTTTCTTGTATTAGGTTCTTTTTCTTTGTTTCTGTTAGCTTCTTTGTTTTCTCTTTTCTTTTCTGTGTTTATTCTTTTCTGTTTTAATTTTTTTATTTTATTTTTTTTTTTTTTTTTCATTTTTTGCATTGGTTTTTCCATTTGGTTTTTTGGTTGCGTGGAAGGGAGTCGGGAGTCGGGAGTCGGGAGTCGGGAGTCGGGAGTCGGGAGTCGGGAGTCGGGAGTCGGGAGTCGGGAGTCGGGAGTCGGGAGTCGGGAGTCGGGAGTCGGGAGTCGGGAGTCGGGAGTCGGAGTCGGGAGTCGGGAGTCGGGAGTCGGGAGTCGGGAGTCGGGAGTCGGAGTCGGGAGTCGGGAGTCGGGAGTCGGGAGTCGGGAGTCGGGAGTCGGGAGTCGGGAGTCGGGAGTCGGGAGTCGGGAGTCGGGAGTCCCAACCTGAACCCAACTTCAGCTACTGTGATATCGTTCATGATTCTCAAAAACGTCGGGAGTCCCAACCTGAACCCAACTTCAGCTACTATGATATTGTTCATGATTCTCAAAAACATACAACTTATTATAAAGAACAATTACTGACTAAGATCCAAACAAAACTAATAAAAACATTCAAGAGCACAAAATTCCACCAAACACCTGCATACTGTTTGTATAAATATGTTGTATGTACGCACAATTCCATCCCTGTAACTGATAAAAAAAGCAGCTTAATCTCAACCATAAACCAGTACAATCCCTTCACATTACATTATCATTTTTCCTCATAAATAAAAGTGTAACGTTCAAACTGACAACTTAATGCTCAAAAGATGAACTGTCAACAACACCACTGCAACACACACAATGGGATTTTCCTATACTTCTACATGTTTTGCAGTAAAGCTGCCCATCTATGTATAGTTTGCCCACAACCAGTGCAGTCCGTTTACCTTTCTGTCTGTGTTCTTTCATGATGGGGTATAGTACTTTGCGCCTCTCATTGATTTCCCTGGGAAACTGGTCATTCATCCCGAACGACGTGCCTTTCAGCTCCCGTCCTTTGCTTCTTACGAGCACTTTCTGCTGGAAGTGCTCGAACTTTGCAATAATAGGACGGTGTCGGTTTCCTCCTCGGGGTCCGAGCCGGTGGACGCGGTGGAAAGTGATGTTTTTAACAGTTTCCGCAGGGATTTTAAGCGCCGACACCATGAAGTTTTTAACAAGAGTCTCTGGGTTATCCGGTGTGGACTCAGGGATACCAGAGAAGATCAGGTTGTCCCGCATGCTCCTCGACTGGATGTCCAGGACGGTCTCCCTCAGGGTTGTGTTTTCTTTTTTAAGCGTATCCACCTCTGAAGTGACCGCTGTCAGCGTGGACCGGAGTTCGTTGTTGTCCCTCTGCAGATCCTCTATCTGCTGGTGGGTGAACTCCAGGCTTGCTTTCAGGTCTTTTATTTCCTGGTGAAGCAAACTAAGGATATCGAGCTTCTTATTAATGGATTCTAGAACACTTACCTGGATATCCGTGACCTCCAGGTCTTGTGTGTCAGTCGAAGAGTCTGGCTTCTTCCTCTTGCTCGGGTTGGCGTCTTCCATCACGCACCGGACGAAGTAGTCGTCAATGAAGTTCTCAAGGTCCTCCACTGTGAGCACTACCGTTTCCGATCTTGCGCAGGCTATTTAGCTAGGTTGTTGGTTTATTTATTTATTTTTAATACAAATACGTCGAGATAACGGCGGTTTGTTTACTTCGCATCTAGCAGCTGGGAGCCGCCATGTTGAATTTCGTCACTCTCGCTGAATCTCGCGATCTCACAGCATCACGTTCCCTGTGTTGTTCTCATTTTTAGTTGGCAGGCATTAAAGTCACTCAATCTTTCTAATTATCTTGCTAATTTCAAACACTGAACTGATTTTATTATTTCCTACAAACAACTAATCTGTACTACAATTAATACCAGTGTTTAACTGACAAAGAAGGTCTCTTCCCATCACACTCAAAAGTGTTACTTCAACAATCACATACTATACTCCACAGCTGATCCTGCTTTTCAAACATAAACTTGATGAAAAATTAATTTACTTATGGGGCGCCTGAAACTCCTACAACAATTACTTTACAACTACAAATGAAAACATTATCAGTGAAACATACAACAAAAAGTATACCCCCTTTATCAATTCATAGCTTCAATTTAATTACATAATGACACACAACATTTTGCAAAAATACTTTATCGAAATATTGATAGACACAACTGGTAATATATTTTGACTTATTTCACCTATTGATCATCTTGTTCTATTTATCCTGCTCTCAGGATACTCTGTAAAACTTAAAAATAAATTTAATATTTATATAATTTCCTTAAGCTACACAAATTAAACATTTAACACTATTATTTACTACCAACGCATTAATTTACTTAATATAGTTAACTTTTAAGATTATAGTTAATTTTAATCCAGCACACATGAAATTTTAGTTTCTCTGTATGGACCACAGCAATACCAAACCATTACATTCTCAACTCAAAGCGTAGAAAAAATCCACTTTATATTACACAAATAATTTTACATTGACCCCTTTCCTTTTTACTACTGATCATATTAGATTTCCAATAGGAGACTATTAAACTCTAGTGTTTACAGAGTTCAAAACATTCCATTCTACTGACAAGCTCCTTACTACTCTGCAGTCTGTGGCCCAGTCTCTCATTCTCCTATAATTCCCACATTGTCTGCATTTCAACTGTGTTCAGGGAGCAGCCTTCTGATAAAAACAACACCGGGGCTGATCTGTGAAATGAAACAATTATTTAACCTTAGCACATCATTCAGTGGAGAAACAACCATCCTTCTACATTTCCATCAACACATGCATTGAGTCTATCCACACACTACTATGCCATGACTGATTTGACACTCTATACCTGTAAGAAATCTCACGACACACACTCTAGAACTAAGGCAAACACCACTGTGATCTGTTAACCATGTCTGCACATCTAGCTCATCAGGTCACTGGACATTCTCAGTGGGAGGTAGATCAAAAGATTCCTCAACCACAGACCGCTCTGTGCCAAAACATACAGTGCAACAATGACTTCATTCTTCATTCTGGAACCACAACATTAGACAATGTAGCTGTAACTCACAACCAATCAAGACATTTCATCACACTAATGAAAGGATCTGGTGCACTAAACACTATATCTCGGGCCTCCACTGAACTCCAAGGCTGACACAGCTGTGTTAACAATCATGCATTTACACAAAGCTAGATTAGTTTCAAAAAGCTCTGACTCCTCCATCTTATCACTTTGAAGAAAAACACATGAAGAACATGCAGACTGTTAAACTTTTTTCATCAACTCATCATTACTCTGTCCCTTTTCTACACCGCCATTTCCTGAAACTTAGCCTGATCCTCAGTCCGGTTCTGTGTTAAGTCAAGATTCAACCTCTTTATCCTTTATCTTAGTCAATTCTTCCTGAAGAACAGCAATGATCTTAAGTTTCTTACCTGTGTTCTTAGCTCTGACTAATGACTTAATTGCTGCTACACTGACCAGCATAAATGCATCAGATTTAATTTTAGCTGTTAATGCATCACAGTTAGATTCAGATTCTTCTTTAGGCAAATTATTCATTGATTTCACATTTTAACAACAAGTCTCACCTGATTTGGACTGATGACAACCCATGATTATTTTCTTTCACTCAAAAATAGGCATTCATAGAGTGTAGTATGACTGTGCAACAATGTAGACAGATATGGGCAATAGCAACAAAGAGATATTTGCCAAAAAAAAAAAAACATGTGTAAATGTTAATTAATTAGTGGTTGGTAGCTGCCTCCATATCTCAACTTCTGTCTGTTATGTCCACTAAGTGTTATCCTTTTTTTTAATAGTCACTTGTCAACAGAGTGGTTGTGTTTTGGTCACACTTTCTGGTCACTGTCCCTTAAAGTCCCATCTGACAGGTCAGTGGTTGACAATTTGTCACCATTTGAACTGCTCTAAAGATTTTTCTGCATGATTGGCTAACTTCAACCCTTTTCTAAGCATCACATTAGAAAATAAATGTCTTTCTTTTGTTTCCTGCTGCAGCCACATTTGGTCTAATATCTTTCTATATCACATAACGGATGTCTGTGACCACTGTGCAAAAGTTCCATTTCACTTTGGAAGAGCATTTGCCTGTTCTCATTCCCTCAACCAAAGACATGTTTTTCATTCTCATATAGTCTCATTACAATTTGATCAGGGGGCAGGATGTACCAAATGATTGTTTCTGATGTTTTCTGAAAAAAAATCATGTTACCTGGCAGTAACAGTTATTATTGTGCAGGCTTTGAACAGTCTGACTCCCAGATAGTTAATTGCTGTTTATTGTGAAGCCACTGGAAACCTCGAAACTTTTATTCAGTACAAGCAAACAGCTAAATGTGTAGAAAATGTGGCCACAGGCAAGCAAACAATTTAACTTGTACAAAAAGTAGCCGATCAATTGTTACAAGCTTTCAATTAGACTGAAACTATCTCAACTTTTCCACAGTTTTTTATGTAACGAGCACCAAATTATGATATAAGTAATATTTGAGGGGAGGGGAAAACATTAGAAATAAGTAGACTTTTGTGTTGTAGAATGATGTTTCTCCTGTCCAGTTCAGTTCATCGTATCATGACCCCTCAGCAATCTTTGTATAAACTGTAAATCAATACTAGCTTCAAAGTACAGCACGAGTTACTCCACCAAATCCTAAAATGGTCCTTTCAGAGATGCCTACATACCAAAACAAACCAAAACAAATAAAAATAAATTAGCTTTAAATAATTCCCCATTAGAGGAAAGTTGTCTTTCTATTTGTGTACTGCAATTTTATTCAAACCACACATGAAACCTGGTTCAGTTCAACATTCATATAAACTTTTCTTTTGGAACTTTTTAATTACATGAATCTGCTGGATGAGTCTAATGGTACTTTTATTTTCAGTACTCCTTCAAGGACTGTTGTGCGGCTCAGTCATTCTGACAAGTAAAATACAAACTGTTGTGTGGCTGCATTAAATAGATGTAGACACTAACTTGATGATTAAATGGCAGAAGAATGTTTGACTTCTTGGTTTAAGAAGCACAGTTATTCTGCTTCTGCTGCCACTCAACCTAACTGCATACAAATCCTCCTCTTTTTCTCCTTTGACCTACATTCAATTTAAATTCAAAATCCTCCTGTATACATTCAAGGCTATCCACAACCTCGCTCCCTATCGTCTGATCTCCATCACATCGCCTCCTCCACCCGCTCTCTCAGATCCTCTTAGTCCATCCACCTCACAGTGCCCTCCATCCGCCTCAGCACCATCATGGGCAGCAGGGTTTTCTGCCGCTCTGCTCCCAAACTCTGGAACTCACTCCCACCGGACATCTGTAATATCGACTCTCTGCTTCTCTTCACATCCAGACCCAAAACTCACCTGTTAAAGACTATTTATTCTCTGTAATTGCCTCTTTCTTGTATGTATAGTTTTTATCTGTTCTGTTGTGTTTGTTTTTCTTATAAAGCATCCTTGGGTGTCAAGAAAAGTGCTTACAAATAAAATTTATTATTATTATTATTATTATTATTATTATTATTATTATTATTATTATTATTATTATTATTATTATTATTATTATTATTATTATTATTATTATTATTATTATATTCTTGTGACTTTGCAGCTCCTCCTATGGGATCTCCAGGTGTTCCTCAGCATGATAAGATATGCGGTCCCTCCAGCGAGTTCTGGGTCTATCTAGCGGTTGTCTCTCAGTTGGACGTGTCTAGAAAACCTCCAATAAAAGGCGCCCAGGAGGAATCACAGTCAGATGTTTGAATCACCTCGGCCGACTCCTTTCTACACAAAGAAAAGGCAACTTTACTGCAATATGCCCAAGCTCCTGTCCTTATGCCATCCTGACTTTGATGGCAAAGATTTCCGAGAGGAGCTGCTGGCATTGCTTCCGCTGGAGGACAACACCACAATTCTCCACAAACGCGGTGAAAATGATGCCGTTGGACGAGGCGTCCATTCAGAGCGAGCTGGCTGAAATCCAGGCTGCTCTCCATGGTGCTGAAAACCTCAGCACATTCTGGGTGTCTTGTCCCGAGGACTATGGCACATTGAAGACGCTGGCTATGTATGTTCTCACCATGTTGGGTTCAACCTACACCTGCGAGGCTGCGTTCTCCAAGATGAACTCGATAAAAACACTGAGAGGAACCGACTGTCAAACCAGTCTTTGGAGGACTGTTTGCTCATAAGTCTGACAGCGGCCAAGCCTGATGTGGAAAAGTTGGTGTCAGAGGGGAAATGTAACTTCAGCCATTAAGCAGTGTGAGTAGCCCATTTCAGCCTTGTGATTTGAAATCGCTGTAGCCCACTTAACGTTTTATTTGATGTGCCAACATTATTTGTGACCTGTTTTGTTCTGCTACCAGGTTAGTATTTATTTACCAAGCTATTTTAACTTATGCCAGTTGGTTTTTCCTCCTTTCTTTGTCCTGAGAAGTCTAGTAGTATGAAGCATGTTGTTGAGACTTTGAAATAAAAACCAAATGTTAAGTCAGGGCATGAGGAAAAGTTATGTTAACAAAAAAAAGAACTGTGTGAAACAATAAATGTTAAACAGTGCAGCCTAAATAGAGTCATAAATGGTGGGGATTACTGATAGTTAAGAGTCTCAGTTATTGTTGTTTTCAGTTGCTTTAATAGTGTGGATCACATGATATTTTCTCTTTGATCCTCACAATTTTGGAATCCAGTCGCGGGCCGGATTGGACGGTTCGGCGGGCCGGATTCGGCCCGCGGGCCGCCAGTTGATGATCACTGCATTAAAATATATGTGAAACATTATGGAATCTTTAAAGTAACTTTGTTGTTAGTAAGTTGCTGCCACTTACAGCAGTATTGACAGGCTTTTTTGAGAAAATGCAGTCATAGTCTGTTCATTACACCCGTGTTTAATTTGAATAAAGGATAAAAGAAGCAGTGTAATGCTTTGTATTTCTTGTTCCCATTTTACGCTCTGAACATAATGAACCATGATCTCAAAGCTGAGTGTGTGTGCCGAACAGTGATCTTTGTGTACTGCTACACCCTTACCTCTTCCTGTGTAATTCAGTAGCATTTGCGAGCATTTATTGTCCTCTTGCACTGCTGTGACTGACACTTTGTTTTTTGCTTCATAGGAGCAGACCTGCTGGGATCTGTACAGATGTCTTGATGAGGGTGGGAGTGGTTTCAGCAAAGGAGAGCTGGATCAGTCTACAAACACATATTTGTAACCAGTGTGGGAAAGCTTTCAGGCAGTCAGGTTATTTGAAACGTCATATGCTCCATCCACACTGAAGAAATTAGTTTTTTACTGTGATATTTCCTCATGTTTGAGAAAGTAGTTATTATCTTAACTGTGAAATAAAAGCCCTCCTTAAACATTATTTAATCTAGTCTCTTTTTCAAAAGAGGCCTGAGAACAACAGACATTCCAATAAATACCCTTAGTTAGTAAACTGAAACTAAATCAATCGTATTTTTAACTACTGTAACCAAACCTCCACTGCCATATTAGAACAGGATATGCTTTTATTTCTAAAACATTGCCAACGGTTTTGACAAATCATTCTGTGGTTTCATTTGAGAAAGTTGTTGCCCCAGCATTGTCCTACAGGGGGCAGATGTTTTAAAACTACATTTGTCTTTCATGTGTCACCATTTGCTTGCATATTTCATAAACATCACAATCACTAATTTCCAACTCTATACTGATGATACCTTCCTGGTTTTCTTAGCTGGCAGGAGATGAATTTTTGCATCCGTACCCTGATTTTCATTATCGAGGCTCGCTTTTTCCCCTAACATTCTCCCACAACGGGAGTATTTGACCTTTAAAGTCACGGTTTCTTCTACTGACCGGCACCTTTGTGATTAATCCTTGCAGCTCTACTGCATGATCTACTGTTTGCTTTACCCCGTTAGTCATTCTGTAATAACAGTGCAGTTTCTGCTGCTGCTGGTTTTCAACAAATTCCAGGAGAAGAACATACATTTCTCCCATTCACGTCTCCCTGTGATTTACTATTGATTTAGCTGATTTAGCTTTAAAGCACAGCATGCTCCCCTTCTGTCTTCCGTTAGGCTCTGCTAAGCCTCCTGCTGCTGAAGCTTCTTACCGGAGCATTGGTTTGGAAAAATAAGCAAAAAAAAGTCCAAGGATTCACCTATGTGGGCCCCTCAAAATTTTTCATTATCACTCCCTGTTTTACCTCTACTATTTTTTTCGTCATGTTTTTTAACGGTTTATTCAGTGTTATTAGGGTCCGAGCACCAAAGGTGCGAAGACCCTATTGGAATGCTAGGGTTTATTATTATTAGGGTCCAAACACCAAAGGTGCGAAGACCCTATTGAAACCCTGTGGTTTATTAGGGTCCGAGCACCAAAGGTGCGAAGACCCTATTGAAACCCTGTGGTTTATTATTATAAACCTATTGAAACCCTAAGAATTATTAGGGTCCGAGCACCACGAAGTGGTGCGAGGAACCTATTGAAACCCTAAGAATTATTAGGGTCCGAGCACCACGAAGTGGTGCGAGGAACCTATTGAAACCCTAAGAATTATTAGGGTCCGAGCACCGAATGGTGCGAAGACCCTTTTGGAATGCAAGGAATTATTTGTTATTCTTTGGCGAACTTTTGAATTGCACTTTTGGCGGCTTTATCATACCCCAAAATGCATGAGACGGGGCACACACATCAGGACTGGTGAAAAATTTGATATTTTATGGGAGTTGAGCATGTGTGTGGCAAAGTGGCTCCATAGCGCCCCCTACAAAGTTGCAAAAAGTTGTCATTAGGCCAACTGGCACAGTGTTTAATCTACAGCTACAAAATTTTGTGTGCTTATGCAGCGCATCAGGACACATGAAAAAGTCAATCATGGCCACGCCCTAAAGCCAACAGGAAGTCGGCCATCTTGAATTAACTGTGGTAATTTTTGAGATTAATAACTTAGTGGGGGTAAGTCCGAGAGACCCCAAATTTGGCAAATATATGCAACACTGCTTCCTGATGAAAAGTTATCAAAATGCTCTGCAAAAGTCAAAGGGCGTGGCCATGGCGACTCCCAAAAATACTGATCCTTCGCCATGAAACAGGAAGTGGGGTCTAACTCTGCTGTACATGCTCCAATCTGCCTAAAATTTTACATGTGTGATCAATGTCCAGCCCTGACAACATCCATATGGTTATATACATTCACAGTCATAGCGCCACCTTGTGGTAGCAGGAAATAGACATTTTTCACACTTTAATGTACTATTCTTAGCACGTTGATCAGATTCACCTCAAATTTGGTGACATAAGCCTGAACACATTGATGATGATTCCCAGAGAAAATGGTGGCTTGTCATCAAAGGGCGTGTCTGTGGCGGCGCGGAGAATTTCGATTTCTCGCCATGAAAATTTAATTATTAATATCTCAGCTGGAAATGGTCCAATCTGGACCAAACTTGATATGGTGGACACCAGTCTGAGTCTGAACACATCCACACCCATAAATTTAGAAATACTCATAGCGCCACCTATTGGCAACAGGAAGAAATTGTCATTACATTTGCACCTACCATTGCCGGAAACTTTGTCATATCATCTTGAAAACTGGTCAGCTGAGTGGTTAAGCCTAGACGATGCCACAGTGTGAAGATTTTCACGATTCGTAAAACACTGTTGCCGTGGCAACGTATCGTTGCCGTAATAAACAAAGTACTTTTTGACAGGTTAAAAATGCTCAAATGCTCACCAAAATTACCACACATATCTGGACCGGCAACCCATTGATATTTTAGGGAAACTGCACATGTGTGTGGCAAAATGGCTCCATAGCGCCACCTGGAAAATTTCAAACAGTTACTACGGACACTACGTGTCACCTCGAATTATGAAACTTGGTAGGCATATGCAACTCGTCAAGAGGCACAAAAATGTAATTGACACCCATGCCCAAAACCCAACAGGAAGTCAGCCATTTTGAATTATATGTCAAATGTTTTGACGATTTTGGGTCATTTTTAGACATTTTCAAAAGCTATAAACTCAAACAGGGTAACACCGACAGAGGTGAAATTCGGCCAGGATGTACTCCAGGCATGGGTGATCGAAAGTTATCAAAATGTTCACCTTAAGTCTGAGGGCGTGGCCATGGCGGCCTCGTGAATTTTGATGCTTCGCCATGAAACATCAACTGCTCTGTAACTGCCCTAAACATGCTCCAATCTGCCTCAAACTTTACATGTATGACCAGAGTCCTGCCCTGATGACATTCACATGCTGAAATACAGCCACAGCCATAGCACCACCTGTTGGATGGACAGGAAATGCTCTATAACTGGCCTGTACATGGTCCGATCTGCCTGAAATTTTGTATGTGTGATCAGACTCCGACCCTGATCACATCCAGTGGCCAATATACACTCTCGGTCGCAGCGCCACCTGGTGGATGGACAGGAAAAGCTCTATAAGTAGCCTGAACATGCTCCAATCTGCCTGAAATTTTACACGTGTGATCAGAGTCCGGCCCTCGTCGCATCCGTAGGCCAACACGCATTCTCGGTCGCAGCGCCGCCTGGTGAACGTGCATGGATTCGCCGACCAGCACGGATGCGAGGACCCGTCCAACGCTGCTTGCAGCTTTAATTTATCTTGAATCTTTTATATGTTTTTTTCTCTCTGCTGGTCTATGTAAACTCAGCTTGGATCTTGTCATTTTGGATCATTTTAGTGTCTTTGGGATCATTTTTGAGTCATTTAGGACAAATTTCATGTCATTCTGGACTAATTTTCTGTAATTATGGATGGGTCAATGTATAACTGCGGGATTTTTTGTAATACAGTTGACATTTTAGTGACATCCAGTCATTTTTGAAATATAAATGATTGTTTCCATAACAAATAATTATGGAATTTGTGACGACATGATCATAATGAACACAAAAAAATATTATTTTTTACTTTTAATAAAAATGTATGCAAGATCTATCCCATGGACTTCAAAAGTCCCTCAGTTATAGATTGACCCCAGTAATAACCGAGAAAGCTTGCTAGATGAGAATAGAGACGTGTTTATCAACCAAAAAGCCCAGCTGCGTGAAGTGTATGTAGGAGTTTTATTTTGAAAGGTGCGGCCGGTAGCTGCGGGTTTCCGCCGCGGACACCGACTTTCCGCGGCTCCGTATTTTCCAGCAGTAAGCCCTGGAGGGGGAGGGATCACGGACTACGGCAGACTACAGGCTGTACTTTCAGACTTGTGCTGTTGGCGTGAGGCGGGCGGAGGGTCCACGCCAGGAGACCACAAATAGCGCCGAAAGGCGAACCAGGAATGACGGCCGCTACCGGAGGGGCTCCGCGGCACCGTACGTGAAGATGAGGATTCCTCCGGTGAGTAACCGGATTTGTTTTCATGACATTTCACAGCTCGGTTGTCGCTCTAACGTTACACACCGCCATTGCCAGCAGTGATGCAGCCCGAGTGAGCGTGGATGGCGTTTTTCTGTTCGGTGGAAGGACGGTGCCGTTAACGGTTCGTATTCAATTTTAACGGCAGTTACACAACACGAGCTGTGGCTAAACACCGGAGAGGGAATACTTGGACTGACTGTGTGAAATGGGGCTGAGTTAACCTGAGGCTTTTCGGTTCCCCCCCCCTTACGGTTCTGACCGGCCGTTAGCCACGGAGCCCACCGACCCGGGGACGCCGCGACTGTCCGTCAGAGGAGCGAGTCGCTGCCGTCACTCGGTGCACGACCGCCCGCTGAAGCTCCGGAGCTAACACTAGCCGCTCCGCTACACCCCGCTGCCGTTTAGCTGGACGGACCGGAGGCTAAAATTTAAATCTAAACCGCAGACTTCGGGGGAAACTGTTTGGGAAACTTCGTCGTGGCCTTTGGAGGGTCTGCTGAGTGGAGCTAGCAGCTAATCCAAGTGTCCAAGTTGTGGTGCAAACAAACCCCAACTGTTGTGTGTTTTTACAGCGATTTTACCTGCTTGGTTTAATAACAGTAACGTGTGTTTAGTGATATTTCTCCATCCAGGCTGTTTGGCCTGCAGGCAGCAGCCACTTATGGTTGCATAATCCCAGCTAATGGTCACCTATGTGCTCCTAACTGTTAGGTGGTGCCATGCTTTGTTTTTTTTGGTTGCATTTAGCTCATCGTTTGGTTTTTCCATGTCTGAGGTGGATTCATGGAGAAACAGGCCCATCCCAGAGCCACCTTGAATAGTCATCAGCAGGAAAAAAAAGAATCAAAAATGACTCAAGAAAAACCACTTAGATGTTATAATGGGCATCATCTCCTGCATGGGCGCTTGGTGAGGGTTCATGGTCCACATCAGGCCAGGGTTTGCTTCCAGAGTAGTTGTAATGTCACAAAACCATGTTTTGTGTGCTTTAAAGTTGCATTCAAGTGAGCGCGTTCTGCAGATGTGTGTAAAACTGGCTTTTAGTGTCAAATGTTGGACAGTGAGGCTTAAACATCCAGTCGACGATGAGGAAAAGGCATTTATATAGCTCCGATTCACTTTGTTTACTAAGGTAAAGAGAAACACAACAATCCCACAATTCCCTTTGAGCAAAAAGTGACCTGAAAAGTGATGAGTCGAGGTGTTAATGGTGGCAAAACTGTCACATAGAGAGATCTCAGGACTGCACTATAACTGCCTGATAAGTGGTGTTGTAGACGCCCTACAAAAGACTCAATTTTAACAGGAAAAACCTCCAGCAGCACCAGGCTCAGGGAGGGTGGGCATCTGCCTCGACCAGTTAGGGTGAAGGGATGACTTGAGGTGTCAATGGTGGTGAAACTGTATGTGAGGAATCTCAGGACTGCATTGTAATTACCTGATTTGTGGTGTCGCAGAACACCTCCTGTTTTTAAAGATGGCTGCGGCAGGAAGAATCATACTGTAGAACCAGGCTCAGGGAGGGTGGGCATAAAAATGTAATATCGGTCAACATCATTATCGGGTTTTTTGCCTGTTATGAAAACCGATAAAATAATGCCTGGATTTACCGACTCTTAGAGGGAGGGAGAGTGTGAACTGTTGTTTGAAACAATTAAAAATTAAAAAAAAGGCATAAATATGTCACTTTTTCCATAACTTAAGTTGAAGTAGTTTTCTTATTTTGCTCAGACAATGTTTCCATCTGAAAGCCTTGTTGCATCTGAGAATGCATCCAATGGAGCATCACAGTAAAATGAGGCATGATGTGTTAATTCCACCACAGGAGATATGAGATGTTACCTAGAATTAGTTAAACAGCCCACAGATTTCGGTATCGGTTGATATCGGAATCGGAAATTGAGAGCTGGACAATATCAGCTTATCGGCAAAAAAGACAATATCAGACATTCCTACAAGTGTGTTTTTCTAATGTGTATTTTTATAACAGCCATAATTGACTTGTCTACTGTTAGATGACATCTCCAGCCTGCAGAACATTTGATAAGTGTTTTTACGTGATGTTGATCTCCACCTCCATCCTCAGGTGGTCTTTAAACCCATGGGGCTGACTGAGGAGAGCGATCCAACAGGCTCTCATGTGTGCAGAGACTCCCCAGATGTGGGTTACTGTATGCTTTCAGAAACTATTACCAGTGTGTCCCTGATGGCAGCCCGTCTGCCTGCGCTGCTTCTTCTATCTAGCGGTGGTTAAATGTAGATCAAAACATAAGGGAGAAGTGAGCTCATAATAGCTTCTGACACTTGCTGTGAAGCTCGGCGGCTCTTTCTAACAAGAGGACAACTGCTCCTTTCTTTACCTTCCCTTCAAATCTCACCGGATTTGCCTTTTCAGCTTCTCCCGTCAGAGAAATTATCTTTTTTTTGAGGAAGCGTGACCTCATACAAACCTGTGGCGTGTTTTTTTCTTCTTATGTGTTTTTCTTTTATCCGTTTAATCTCCAGCTGTGTTGCAAGGGAGAAAAAAAGCTACTCCCAGTTTACTCCCAGTGCACTGAAAAAAATGTTCCTCTCAAAACAAGAAAATAAACTTATTCAAGGAACTTTTACCTTGAATTAAGTGAAAAAATCTGCCAGTAGAACAAGTGAAAAATGTCTTGGTAAGATTTCTTGAAATTAGATGTGATATTTAGAATATTGAGATCTTAAAATTAGCTGGGAAAACTTATTTTAAGCTCTATTTTACCAGGATTGTCAAGCTTAGGTGTCTTAAAATAAGCCAGACATGCTAAAATAAAATAGTAGTTTTTCACTCAAAAATAGATTTTTGCTTTCAAGTAACCTCCTAATTTGAGATGCATTAAACTTATTTTGAGTTGTATTATAGCGGCACTTCTCTAGATTTAAGACCATCTTGTACTTGAAATAAGATTACAGAGATTAACTGAAGCATTCTGAAATATAATGTCTTCTCCCAGTTAGATAGAAATCCTAATATCTAGTCGTGTTTTGACAGCATTTGTTGTGTTTTAGGGTAAAGCAGCTGTTTTTAACTCAAAAGTAGACATTTGCTTTTTAAACATTCATGCTGAGTGCAACATTTAAGCTGTATTTGACTTATTTTAGGTTGTATAACAGTGACATGACTCTAGATTTCAGACCATCTTGTCCTTGAAACCAGATCAAAAAGTGTGATTTCAGCATTTTAAAACATCCGTCTGCATACAGTTGGTTGAAAATACATTAGTTGTAAATATGACCGTGGTTCTTCCTCCCTCATTTATAAATAACTCTACACCATGGAAACAGTCTAGGACTGAAATCAACTGTTTATATTTGAATTTGCTGCAACGTATTAGCAAACTGGACAATATGAACTAATTGGTGATTTTCCAATAAAACGCATTTACTTGAATCAAGTGGAGTTTATTTCTGAAATCCAGATTGTGTAGCTTCTACAAATAACACCTCAGCTGGAAAAATGTATGAAAAGTAAAATAAACCTTGTTTCTGGTAAAATTCAACTGGTAAGCTTTAGAATTTTTGCAGTGTCTACTCCCAGTCTACTCCCAGTCTACTCCCAGTCAGGGCGTTAAGACGTTACATAATAATGTGTCACTCAGTCATGCGATCGTGTTGTTAGAAAGTGATGTCAGTCCATTCTTCAGCAGAGGAAGCGATCATTTGAGGTTTCCTGTGTTCACCCTGAGTAGACGGCGTCTGGATATGGATCTGAAAGCTGTTTGTCAGGATGTGAGCTCGCAGTCCTGGGAAGTTTTTAGCACCAGACAAAAAAGGGCAGCGCAGATCTACAGGTCAGAGCCTGGATTTCTGAAAAAGCTATTTTTATGCTGCACAGTTTGAGAACTTTCACGTGAAGAGGGTTTCCCCATGTACAAAATGCTCAGTGAATCACAGCAGTGGGGCTCAAAATAGCAATCATTAATCACTACAGAGTCATTGACTGATTGTTTTCATGTCTATAAACTGTCCAGCAGTCCAGAAAATGACTAGTAGCAAAGTACTGCCTAGATTTGTAGTTAAAAATGTTTTAAAAATGGTTAAAATGGCGTTATTGCTTCCTCTAAACCCCTGCTGGTGTCTTTGGCTTCCATGTTTCTTCCAAAAGCTGAACATTTTTCACTTAATGTCATATATGACAAAGAAAAGCAAGAAATCTTTACATTTAACCCTCGTGTCGTCCTGCGGGTCAAATTGACCCGTTTTAAAGTTTGAAAAAAAAAAAATTCACAATGAAACTTCTGATGTCCACATTTTCAACATTTTTGCAAAATCTTGAACATCCTGAACATTTTTTTGTGGAAAAGAAGAAATGTTAAAAAAAAACTTAAGAGCATTCACAAAAAAATCAACCAAAATCCAGCAAATTTCACTGGATTTTGGTTGATTTTTATGTGAATGTTCTTAAAGAAAATATTAGAAGTTTTACTGATATATATGGAATCACTTTAGATATTTTTAGGATTTTTTTGGAAGATTTTTACTCATTTTTTGAAAATATTTACAAGAATTGTTTGTGCCAAATTTGGGGAGTTTTTATTTTTTATATATGTATATATAAAAAATAAGTAAATAAATAAATAAAAAAACTTTTAGGGGAAACTTTTGAGGAATTATTGGAATTTTCTTCCTGAAAGTTTTGCAAATTTTCAGAAATTTTTTTTTTATTATTTTTTTCAGACAAGGAAACAATATGTTTTTGGTGCCCGTAAATGAAGACAACAGGAGGGTTAAGAAAAATATTTGGTATTTTTGCAAGAAAAATGCTTAAAACAATCAGTTAATTGAATATTTGTGTCAAAAAACACTTTAAAAATAACTGTAAGGAATATTTGATGATTTAAATCCAAAATCAAAATAGCAGCAGATAATTTCTTTGTTGATGTCCTTTAATTAATTAATCACTCAGTAATTTCAGCTTTATTCAAATGCCCTATTATGTTATAAAACACCTGACTGACGTTATCTTCCTTCAGAAATAATCTGAACAGTTCAGGAAAACTAATGCTTCCAGTAAAGCGTTATTCTGACGTGTTGACGTTGATGCGTACCTCCCTGATGGAATAAATCAGCCAATAGCAGACCTCCAGAGTTCTGCGTCATGGCTGCATCACTCCATTCATCAAGGTTTAATGCTCAGCTTGTCATTATTAATCCCTCTGAAACCTTCTCCTCCTCATCCCTCCTTCCAGAGTGGGACTCAGTCTTAGAAAGCGTGCAGGAAATCAGGTTCAGGTGAGACGTATTTACCCCTGATGTGAATTGTTGTTCACCAGAAGGCATTTTTGGCGTCATGAAAATGTGAATAAAATAGAAAAGGTTGTGTTTTAAATTTTAAGAGATGAGAGAAGAGAGCGTTTGTGGAGAGCACAGAACCTTTGGATACGATGTATTCTAGCCTTTCCTGAGCTCTCAGCAGCATCACATGGCCTTCATCACGTCACCACATCTGTTATGGACTCACAGGAGAGCCTTAATAAAAGATAAGTCTGTTTTAAAGAAATAAATGTGTAAATATAAAGAGCAATAAATAAAAAATAAATCTGTTAAAAAAGAGGAATACATTTATTTCCTTATTTTTTAGCAGATTTATTTTTTATTTATTCCTCTTTATATTAACACTTTTATTTTCTTATTTATTTTAACAGATTTATTTTTTTACTTATTCTTTTATTTATTACTCTTTATATTTGCACATTAATTTCCTTATTTTTTTAACACATTCATTTTTTTTGTCATTTTGTGTCTCTTTTTGTTGTTTTGTGTCTTGCTTTTGTCAGTTTGTGTCTCATTTTTGTTATTTTGTATCTCATTTTTGTCATTTTGTATTTCATTTTTGTCATTTTGTGTCTTGTTTTTGGTGCACTTGATGCCGTCATTAAGATCGGTTTCTTGCTGTGACGTATGAAAATGCATCTCAGCAAAACGGCTTTTTGTCAAAACGATGGAGAACACAGAAACGCATCTCAGACAAACCAAGAAGAGGAAAACCTCTGAAAACATTGAACCGAACGGATCCAAAGTGTAGTAAATGTGTTCATATAGATGCTAGAACTTCAGGATAAAAGTGAAAGTGCGCTAACGATGGAGGATTTCCAGCTGATTGGTGAGGAAGTGAATGCAGCTCCCTGGGAGGAAACAACAGGAAACAGAGTCTCGTTCTGACAGCGAGGACTTAATGAACTGTTTCAGCGTTCCGGTATGTCCGAGCTTCCTCTCTGTTTATGCCCTTGTCTTATTTAATTTATCCTCCATGCCGGGATCTCCAGTCAGGCATGCTTTATCATGTTAGTAGTCTGTTGGGCTGCTTTTATTATTATTAGCATGTCTGGCTCAGTCTGGAGCCTGTAGTAAGGCTAAGACCCTGCAGTATTTCTAACAATTACAATTCAAATTCATTTCTGTCATTTGTGTCTCGTTATCATCATTTTGTGTCGTTTTTGTCAATTTATGTCTCATTTATGTGATTTTGTGTCACGTTTTTCAGTTTGCGTCTCGTTTTTGTCGTTTTGTGTCTCATTCTGTCATTTTGTGTCTCGTTTTTGTCGTTTTCTGTCTCATTTTTGTCATTTTGGGTCATTTTTGTTTTGTGTCTCATTTTGTTTTTTTGTCTCATTTTCATTGTTTTGTGTCTCGTCATTTTGTGTCACTTTTTTGTTGTTTTGTCTTATTTTTGTTGTTTTGTGTCACGATTTTGTCATTTTGTGTCTCGTTTTTGTCATTTCACACAATTGCATTCGCCCTGTTCCACCCAGACTGAAGCTACCCCAGATGGTCACTGATCCACCCCCATGTTTCAGGGGCAGACAGTCTGGTTTGTAGCTTCTCCAAGCTTCCTAACCAGTTTTAACCCGACTAGTTTAGAACTTCAATTACAACCCGATAAAATATCATTCTAAGCATTTTAGATTTCTTCTAGTTATTTTTCTAGTTATTCTTTTTTTGTACATTTTTGTCAAAAAGCCAAAATAAATTGATGATCATTTAATGTTGGGAAGCAATAAAAGGAGAAAACTATAAAGGGAGTTTATTACTTTATAAATAATTAAATGAGTTGATTTAGCTCATCAATGTTACATTGATTACAGCTTTAATTATGAGTCATACATGAAGTAGAGTCTCCAGTTTTTCCAGCAGCTCCGTACTTTGGCATCGATTTCTGTACAAAAGTTCATCAAATAATTGTTGAGAAATTTCATTCAGAGCCACAGCGACTTTAAGATAAAGGCTCTGTGTTAAAACAACAAGTTTCCTCTTTAAATCAGCTCTTATAGACGGGGTTCACATCAAAATAAATAATCAGCTCTCCAGAGCAGAAACCGAACACAGCAAGTGATGTTTCCCCGAATTTAAATCATGATGTTTCAGACAGACCAGAAGTGATCCTGGTCTCAGATGGGGAGTTGTGGACCTGGTTTTAGACTTGGTTTAAAACTAGATTTGGACCGTTTGAGGCTGTTTTGTCTGGTTTTGGATGTGATTTCAGGCTGGTTTTGATTGATTTCAGGCTGGTTTTGGATGTGATTTCAGGCTGGTTTTGATTAATTTCAGGCTGGTTTTGGACGTGATTTCAGACTGGTTTTGGACGTGATTTCAGGCTGGTTTTGGACGTGATTTCAGGCTGGTTTTGACTGATTTCAGGCTGGTTTTGGACGTGATTTCAGACTGGTTTTGGACGTGATTTCAGGCTGGTTTTGGACGTGATTTCAGACTGGTTTTGGACATGATTTCAGGCTGGTTTTGGATGTGATTTCAGGCTGGTTTTGGACGTGATTTCAGACTGGTTTTGGACGTGATTTCAGGCTGGTTTTGGACGTGATTTCAGACTGGTTTTGGACATGATTTCAGGCTGGTTTTGGATGTGATTTCAGGCTGGTTTTGGACGTGATTTCAGACTGGTTTTGGACGTGATTTCAGGCTGGTTTTGGACATGATTTCGGGCTGGTTTTGGATGTGATTTCAGGCTGGTTTTGGACGTGATTTCAGGCTGGTTTTGGACGTGATTTCAGACTGGTTTTGGACATGATTTCAGGCTGGTTTTGGATGTGATTTCAGGCTGGTTTTGGACGTGATTTCAGACTGGTTTTGGACGTGATTTCAGGCTGGTTTTGACTGATTTCAGGCTGGTTTTGGACGTGATTTCAGACTGGTTTTGGACATGATTTCAGGCTGGTTTTGGATGTGATTTCAGGCTGGTTTTATGCTGACATTTCATGCTTGTCTGGATCTGGTTTTCGACCTGGTTTTGGACTTGGTTTAAGACTAAATCTAGACCATTTTGTTGTCTGTTTTTGAACCCAGTTTTGGACTTGGTCTTGCCTGATTTTAGGCTTGTTTTAGACTGTTTTTTTTTAGCTGTTTTTGGACTTGTTCGCTACAACCATCATCAGGTTAGCTGTTCTGTTGTGCACATTCTCCATCTTCTTGTTTTTCCTGAGGCCACGTCACTCTCTTGCATCTTTGATAGTTTCTGATTAGTCATTAGTTGAGTTGCAGCATGTTTGCGCACAATGTTTTCTGAAGAATGTGTAACTGCAGGACTGTTTCCCTTTTTTTCCTTTTTAGTTCCTGTAGACTCTCTGACTGACACCCTCTCTCATGCACATATGTCTCTTTTAAAGCATCTTTCCAAGTTTACATGTCTAAAAATACAACTCCTTCACGCACTTTGACTAAAGATGCATTATTCAGCGCCTCTGCAGAGTAATTAAATCTTAATCAGGGATGGGCTGCTGTCCTCGTGGAGGCGTATCTGTGTGTTTGTGTGTTTGTTGTGAGTGCACTGGAGCTGCTGAGGCTCTTAAGGTGGAAGACTATTTTAGAACTCTTTCATTCAGTTTGGAGGGAGACTGAAGCAAACAGGGCAGAGGTGGGACGAGGGGAGGTTTTGGTGCTCAGATGTTGCTCCCATTCAGTCGTCCGTGCACGTGATGTGATCTTAATTCACTCTCACCTAACTGGATCATCTCACTCTCTTTAGATTCTGGATTATACAAACACCTTGTCATTTTCAAACTTTGTGGGACTCGTCCAACATGCGTCGTCACATTGACAGCATCCGTCTCCCTCTTGGTCAATAGTAGTTTGTCTTTTCGGTTGTTCTGCGAAGATGTCTGTGGCTTTAATTGGTCCAGCTTCACTTAGAACTTCAGTGTTTTTCTTTCATAGCAGGACTGCTGCCACATTTAATCCAAATTTTAACCAATGCAGTCAAGGCTGAGGAGGCAAAACCAAAGATGTCCTGATCATGAGCAGAGCTAGGTATTGAATTTTCAATAGTTTATAGGGTGGAATAAAATGCATCATTACACTGAGTAGAAAAGCTAAATGCCTGACTATATTTTCTTTAAATCTTTTCTGTGAGATAGCTTTGATTGAAATTACAAGTTTTAGAGGTTACCATGAAGTGCAGTCCTCAGTTTAGTGGTTTGAAAGGCATGGAATGCAAAAAAAAAGTACTCAAGTCTGTTTAATTGAGTTAAAGAAAGAGACATTCAGCATTTTTAGATGATACCTAACATGAAATAGTACATCTGTCATTTCATTCAGCTATGTAGCATTCTCTACAAACGTGGTGAAAATGAGGCGTCCATTCAGAGCGAGCTGGCTGAAATCCAGGCCGCTGTCCATGGTGCTGAAAGCCTCAGCGCATTCTGGGTGTCTTGTCCCGAGGACTATGGCACATTGAAGACGCTGGCTATGTATGTTCTCACCATGTTGGGTTCAACCTACACCTGCGAGGCTGCGTTCTCCAAGATGAACTCGATAAAAACACTGAGAGGAACCGACTGTCAAACCAGTCTTTGGAGGACTGTTTGCTCATAAGTCTGACAGCGGCCAAGCCTGATGTGGAAAAGTTGGTGTCAGAGGGGAAATGTAACTTCAGCCATTAAGCAGTGTGAGTAGCACATTTCAGCCTTGTGATTTGAAATCGCTGTAGCCCACTTAACGTTTTATTTGATGTGCCAACATTATTTGTGACCTGTTTTGTTGTGGTACCAGGTTAGTATTTATTTACCATGCTATTTTAACTTATGCCAGTTGGTTTTTCCTCCTTTTTTTTGTCCTGAGAAGTCTACTAGTTTGAAGCTTGTTGTTGAGACTTTGAAATAAAAACCAAATGTTAAGTAAGGGCATGAGGAAAAGTTATGTTAAAACTAAAAGAACTGTGTGAAACAATAAATGTTAAACAGTGCAGCGAGTCTGTCCTCATTTCAGAATGTAGCCTAAATAGAGTCATAAATGGTGGAGATTACTGATAGTTAAGAGTCTCAGTTATTGTTGTTTTCAGTTGCTTTAATAGTGTGGACCACATGATATTTTCTCTTTGATCCTCACAATTTTGGAATCCAGTCGCGGGCCGGATTGGACGGTTCAGCGGGCTGGATTCGGCCCGCGGGCCGCCAGTTGATAATCACTGATCTACAGTATACTATCCTGAACTTTACTTAGAATCTACAGTCTACTGTCCTGAACTTTACCAAGAATCTACAGTCTACTGTCCTGAACTTTACCAAGAATCTACAGTCTACTGTCCTGAACTTTACTTAGAATCTACAGTCTACTGTCCTGAACTTTACCAAGAATCTATAGTCTACTGTCCTGGGGCCTCATTTATAAAACATTGCGTAGGATCCACACTAAAAGTTTGACGACGCCGAAAATCTGAAATAGGCCTACGCCAAAAAATATTCTGATTTATAAAACTGTGCGTACGCACAACTGCACGCAATTTCCCATTTATAAATCACACTCCAGCTGGAAGATTGCATATGTGGATCCACCTCACATCCCGCCCACGACACACCCACATTTTACCATGAATGGTCAATGCAAAGTAACTCATGAATGTATTTCCATATAAACAAGCAGCTGATCCACGGCATTTTACGCTCAGTCATGGCAGAAAAAAGAAAACGAAATGTTTCGGAGACCGAGATAGAGGTGCTTGTGGATGAGGTGGAGGCCAGGAAGAGTATTTTGTTTGGTGGTCATAGTAGTGGCATCACTAACAAAAGAAAAGGCACTCGGTGCAGCACGTTGTCACCTCAGTGTGAGTTCCACAGAGAGAACTGTGGCAGAGGTGGAAAAGAAGTGGTCTGATTTGAAGGTGGAGGCCAAGAAGAGAGTGGCATGCCATCGCCAAAGCATGTCTGCTACAGGTGGAGGTAGAGGCAAACCTGAGCCCACACCGCTGGACGGCAGGATAGCATCCATCCTCAGGACGGACAGCGAGTGTGGAATCATGTCAGAGAAGGAAGGAGACACCGATTTGGCAGAGCCCACAGAGGAGACCGGTAAAGTACAGTTTTATCTGTTTATTAAATGTATTAAATATTTAAATGGACTTGTAAAAAGGCAGTGGACTTATGCTTTTTGTCCTCCGTCACTCTAGAGTTGGAAACGCTGGCTGACGAGGAGGTTCCGACCACAGCGTGTCCTGTCAGCGTGGATGAAGCCTGGCTGTCCCCAGTACATCCTGAGACCATGGCACACCCAGAAGTGGTCGGGTCCTGACAGACAGAGTCCTACAATCACAAAGGGACACCATCGGTGCCATAAATGAAGTGGGATGAGCTCCAGCAAATACGCACAGTAATGAACAACATGTGTGAGATCCTGTCTGACATTGCCGCCTCTATTAAAGATCTTGTTAAAAAACAAATAATGAAACGTACTTTCAGTCTTATTGTAAACGCTGCATAACACCCCGGCTCTACACGTGTAATATGTGATGACAATAAAGGTTTGAGATAAATCTGGCTTCAATTCACCGCCTCACCGTCTGGCACTGCCGTTCCCTCTGTCTCCAAAATGTCCGTAAGCAAGCATCAAATTTGGTGCACCGGTGCGCATATTCTCACGCCACGTTTATTTTTATAAATCACAACCTTTGCGTTGGAAGTGGCGTACGTAACTTTCTAGCCCTGTTTTGTGCGTACGCAAGCTTTATAAATGAGGCCCCTGAACTTTACCAAGAATCTACAGTCTACTGTCCTGAACTTTACTTTAGCACATGAATAAAAGGGGGACTTTTCATGGAAAACATGGAATAGCCTGGGTGACCTCAAACTGTTGAACAGTAGTGTATGTACTGTTCTATCTCTTAAGTGTACCAGCCATGGTGTATGGCATTGACCACATTTAAAGTCTAATAATCTAAAGTTTTTATGGAGGAGTTTCCCATCAGTATGCAGCTGATATCAGCTTACGTCACTGTCAGCTGCTACGGAGTGGAGTAAAAACATTATTTTTAAAACTGTCCCTGTGACTATTTACTGGGCTGACATCACCTTGAGTTGTGCTCAGACTGAGTCATCATCAGGACTGACTAAAGGTTCGTAATGTGCCGGGATGAATTCAAGTCGCTTTGATAGTTTCTAGATTGTCTTCATTAAAAAAACGCCTTTTTTTTTTTTAGCGTGTACAGTTTCCTCTTCCTTTGATCACAGCAGTCTCCTCTCCTTCATCCTTGTTCTTGGTGTGACTGAAATGATATGACCTCAAGTACATGCTACATGCGTGGCCTCCTGGTTTGTGCTGACATCACGGCCACACTCGCATCTTAAAGTAAGCAGAAAATGTGTCGACGCTGCTCCTTCGCTCTGCGGAATATTTGGTCTCTGGTGTAATCCCTGGTCGCTGCTGTCCTGATGAGAATGACCCTGAAGTTCAGCACACACACACACACACACACACACACACACACACACACACACACACACACACACACACACACACACACACACACACACACACACACTTCACGCCCCACCACATCACATCACCACGCCAAGGTCTCCTCATCAGCAAGGACAGACTGAGCAGGTTTACTGTGCAGAGACTCATCTTTTCTCCATTCATGCCTCCTGATTGCGTTGTCCAGTAATGACCCACCGTGCACGTGTAATGTGCAAACGCACGACACGCTGCGCTATCAGGCGATGCAGGGCGTTGTTTATGAACTGTTGTGTCCCACACTTATCTGAGGTGTAGCTCTGATTCATCAGCAGCAGCAGCAGCGTGATGGGTGGAGACAGAAACACTCAGCTGTCTGATTAACGGAGGAATATGGGAACTCAGACAGATGCGATTAAATGCGTTATTTTTTTAATGCGTTACTTTTTCTGTAATGAATTCATCAAAAATAATGTCTTTAAGACCCAGCCCTTCTAAAAACAAAAAAAATTACATTGCAAAGTAAGTTGCAATTCAATATTTTACCCAAATCATGTAGCAGTATTATACACTATTAACCCTCCTGTTGTCCTCGTTTACAGGCACCAAAAAATATTGTTTCCTTGTCTGAAAAAAATTCAAAAATTCAGCAAAAAAATTACCCAAATTCCAATAATTCCTTAAAAGTCTTCCCCCCCCAAAAAAATTGGCAAGAAAATTCTTGTAAATATTTTCAAAAAATGAGTAAAAATTTCTCCCAAAAATCCTGAAAATATCTGAAGTGATTCCAAATATATCAGTAAAACTTCTAATATTTTCTTTAAGAACATTCACATAAAAATCAATTAAAATCCAGCGAAATTTGCTTTATTTTGTTGATTTTTATGTGAATGTTCTTAAGAAACATTTTTAACATTTCTTTTTTTACACCAAAAAATGCTCAGATTTCCCAAAAATGTTGAAAATGTGGACATCAGAAGTTTCACTGTGAAAATATATTTTTCCCACATTTTCAAACTTTAAAACGTTTCAATTTTGACCCGCAGGACGACACGAGGGTTAAAGAAAAGCATTAAATCCATGTTTTTGGTTGCTAGAATTTGACATCTTGGCGCTTCATTCTAGAAATTAGTTTTTTTTTGTATATTTGTTTAGGTGTCTGTTAACTGTTACTACGAGTCAACCGTGCGAAATATCCTACCGTAGTTTTAGATGTGTAAAGAACTAAATCCTGTAGATCAGGCTTGTTATGGGGTTTGGTTGCCAGGTTACCACCCTGGGCTCCTGTCTGTGTTCCTCTCACCCTTCCTGAGCAGTGTTTTGTGACCCAGCAGTGTGCATCGTTGAGCTGCTGCTATCGGTTTGCATTAATAATTGTATGGGTTTTAAAGTAGCGTCTGCATGAATCCAGGAGCCAGGGTTTCCCAGAGCAGTGAAATAATCGCTGTTATTCACCTTTTAAATGTCGCGGATGATTGGTGTGTAGGCATATGCATAATAAATACACTTGTCTGTCCATTTTTACATCAATATTTGGTAAAAATAAATTTTGCAGCTTTCTAAAGGAGGTAAAGGTAAACTTTCTGTGAAACCTGCAAATAAAAATAAAAACTTAACATGCTGACATTCAGGGTTCAGTGAATATTAAAATATGAACTCAGAGCTGCCCTCAAGCATTTTCACAGACATTCAGAATATCTAATTCGTGGAAGCGTGTGAGGAGTTTCCTATTTTCTGCTGTAAATTCACACGTCGTATCGCCTTGTAGTGCATCCAGGAGTGAAACTACATCATGTTTTGCCACATAAGTTGAGCAGCAGCTTTTTACTGAACGATGTTTGCCTCTCTGTCTCAGGTGTGGGCGCTGGGCGCTTGCCAGACTGGGTGAAGTGAGAACTAAGAGGGAAATCTGCTGAGAACAAACCACCACCAGGGACTGCTGAGGAGGACCTCTGTGCAGGTGAGGAGCAGCAGAGTTTATAAGTCCTGCATGGAGATAACTCCCAGTGAAGTTCTCATTCACACGACCTGGATAACCTCCAGTACAGGGCAGGAGTACAGGATATAAACTGGAGTTGTAAATTTCACCTGTGATATATATTTGCATGATATTTTCCTATTTCATCCACCCTTAGGAGATGAAAAATTACCCATCATGCCTGATAGGAAGAGAATGAAATCATGCACCTCTCACAACACCTGCAAAGGAACGTTTTGCATTTGCATCATTCAAAGCAGCACCCAGACGTGTTGTAGAAGGACAGGTTTTAATTACTTGACATACAACAAGAGCTTAATGGATACAAAATACTGTCTTCTCCTTGTCTTATCATTTGCATTTAGCCAAGTTAACCCTGGTGTCGTCCTGTGGGTCAAAATTGACCCGTTTTAAAGTTTGAAACATTTTTTGGTGGAAAAGAGGAAATGTTAAAAATGTTTAAGAACATTCGCAAAAAATAAACCAAAATCCAGCAAATTTCACAGATTTTTATGTGAATGTTCTTAAAGAAAATATTTGAAGTTTTACTGATATATATGGAATCACTTTAGATATTTTTAGGATTTTTTTGGAAGACTTTCACTCATTTTTTGAAAATATTTACAAGAATCTTCTTGCCAAATTTGGGGGATTTTTTTAAAAAAAATAAAGCTTTTCAGGGAAACTTTTAAGGAATTGTTTTTGAATTTTCTTCCTGAAGGTTTTGCAAATTTTCATAAATTTGGGTAATTTTTTTGCAGAAATTTTGGATTTTTTTCAGACAAGGAAACGATATTTTTTTGTGCCCATAAATGAAGACAACAGGAGGGTTAATTGAGACGAGACCTTTCTCATAGCTCTCCCAGATCAGTTAATTCTCACCAGGAAATTTTCCAACCGTAAAAAGACTTGGATTGTGCTCATTTTTCTCCGTCATTGTCTCCATGACCCCAGAATGATGACAGAGAGAGAGCTGCTTGGGACGGAAAGAGACCTAGAGGGGATATTTCTACTCCAGTAAATCACACTGAAGTGAGCAGAGGATCAGGATGTGGAAAAGGAGATATGATTCCGATGCATCCGGTATGGAAATGTGAGTGAATTTGAGATTGAAGATGTGCTCCTCCTGCTTCCAGGTTCACGCGGCCGTTGGCAGGGTGGAGCTTCCTGACCCATGGAGAATTACTTCCAGGCCGAGGCCTTCAACCTGGACAAGGTGCTGGACGAGTTCGAGCAGAACGAAGGTGAGATTCTGCGTCAGCTTGAGCTCTTTCTGAGTGTTTCTTTTTTAGTCACTGTGAGCTCAAACTGCAACGTAGAAACAGCACAACTCTGACTAGATGTAGAAAGAAGTCCAAAATGTCTTTTGTGCTGGAAAAACAGAAACGCCATTAACAGGAAGTCCTTGGTTTACAATGTCATCGACCCTCGGCGTTTTGTCGTTACGTGGAACTAATTGACAAGTGGATGAATACGTCATCATGTGGTGCTATAAGACAGCTTTGTTTCCATTCTCTGGTTGTACTCCACCTTGGATTGTGCTACATTCACTAACTTTCTGTCCTTCATTATGGCTCCCAGCATAAGTCAGACTCTTCTGATGCTTGGAAGAAAAGGAAAGCCGTCTCCATGGAAGTGAAATTAGACAGAATAAAACGCTGGGAACAGGAAGAAACACCGACCAACATGGGTCTAGATGTAAAAACAGGTCAACATATTGTAGCGACCCTCTGTGATGAATGAGTGAGACTTTATCTGGTTCTCTGCTGGTTTATTGAACCTTCATACAGGCTACTGTGGACCGTAGCCAACGCCAGAATAACTAGAAAAACCCCATAACTTAGCTCCAGAATTAGCCGCCGTTCCCAGCTCTCTCTACTGCTGACTCTCAGCCAATCAGAGGTGAGCTAACTAAACATGGCACGTTCACTGACATTAGGGAAATCTGGAACTGAACAATAAACACTGAAACCTCAACAAACTCATCCATGTTCTGGTGATTGAATTTAATACAATTTAAAGGTGGAACATATCAGGTCATGAAGCTCCTCATTAGTCTTTGTCATGGTGCCTGTTGCTGCTAAACTCCCACAATGCTGTCTGCTTTAACATGTACTGCCCATCATCCAAAATGATGCACAAAACAACGAAAACAAGACACGAAACGACAAAAATGAGACACAAAATGACAAAAATGAGACACAAAATGACAAAAACAAGACACAGGTGGCTGTTCGTAGGAAAGCTGAAATCACTTTGGTTATTTTGGGGTTGAGAGGGTTAACAGATGTGGACAGAAGACGAGCGATGAGTCATTGTGTTTGAGGAAAGATGGATTTCAGAAGGTGTTTCTGTCATTAGAGTTGATTATGCAACGCTGTGAGTAAATCATGTCGTGTCAGACCATCAGCCGCCGCCCATCAGCTTGAGTAACGTCTACAGGTGGTGATTGAGGGCGGCCACACAGGGAATAGGAATAATTGGATTTTCCGTTTCCCTCTGGCTTTTGTACAACTTTGTAATTGGTGCAAGACGAGAAGGTTGTCCTTTTTTTTTCATCCCGCTAATGATCACAATAAGTAGATAAACTGTGTTGGGGCCAGTTTGTGGTTCCACAGAGTTTATTTCTGGTGATTGTAAAGTAAACGCTGCCTTGCTGATCTGCAGACTTCTATCTTTCTTTTTTCTATCTTTGTTTCTTTCTATCCATCTTTCTTTCTTTTTCTTTCTATCTTTGTCTTTCTTTGTTTTTATCTTTCTATCTTTCTAATGTCATTTCTATCTTTCTTTCTTTCAATGTCAAAGTCCAAGAAAATATTTGAAGAAATTACCTTCAGTTCTGTAAAACTAGTAAACGTTTAATGCTTGATGTTTTTTGTTTCGTCGGTGAAGCAATAAAAATCTCGTAAAAAATAATGTGCAGATTAATTTCTGGTGATTGTAAATTCTGCGTCGCTGAGCTGTGGATCTGCAGACTCTTGGCTCTCCTGCACAAATGATTTGTTTATTGTAGAGGAACGACTGCTCTTTTTCTGGATTTATGTCCTGCTGCTTCACACACACACAGTGTATTTTAACATTCTCTCGGTGTGTGTTTTGGCTGCGAGTAATGATCGGTCCTCTGCCAGAGATCCAGCTCGGCAGATTAACTCGGCGTGTTTGAACCTCATACTGGAAGAGCTTAGTGTGAATTCCACAGGAGGGAGGAGTGCGCTCTCCAGAAGCTGACAGGGCGGCGCGAGAAAGTCGTTTTATAGAGATATTACACTGGAAAAAATGGCCCTCTCAAAACAAGGAAAAAAAACTTATTTCAAGGAACTTTTACTTTGAAATAAGTGATAAAAATCTGCCAATAGAACAAACAGACTTGGTAAGATTTCGAGTTTTTGCAGTGAGGGAGGAGCATGCTCTCCAGAAGCTGACAGGGCGGCGTGAGAAAGTCATTTTATAGAAATATTATAAGAATTTTCAGCTCCTATTACGCAGCATCCTGAATGTGGGTCCCAGAGTGAAACGTTTGGCCCACTTTCTCAGAATCTCCCAGTCCGTCCACACACTAATTTCCCTCTCCATGCCAACCTCATTTCTCAGTTTGTCCCTGGTTTGTTCGTGCCATTTTAAGCTCTTTCCATCACCTGGGAGTGTGGATCTTTGTTTCGCTTCTCTGTGGCGGTTCCTGCTCTCAGGTTCATGATCTCTTTACCAGCAGCTGCTTTGTCTGATTTTATATTTCACAAGAAACCTGCAAAGTGTGCAGAAAATGAGGATGAACAGTTTTGTATGCAAGACAAAGAGCAAATAAATGCCACTATATCTGGTGACATGATTGATTTATGTCGAGTTGGTTGACAGATCAGCTGTTTTGGGACCTTTAGGTAGTTTGATCCAGCTGTTTTCCTGCTACCGCTCACAGTCACTTTAAATCATTTTAAATCACGGTGCCTTGAAATGTGTAAATATTGTGTATTGAATTTTAGTCTATCTTATCTATCTGTCTGTCTTTCTGTCTTTCTTTCTTTCTCTGTCATAAAGTCAAAGTAAATATTTGAAGAAATTACCTTCAGTTCTGTAAAACTAATAAACGTTTAATGCTTGATAGGATAACATTATTTCTTTTACACTGACAAATCAAAGATAAGATGGTTTTACTTTAGCTGACATGTTTCAACTGCAGTCTTCTTCAGAGCATCATCTCATGTGTCCTTTTTATCACACGTCAGATGACGCTCTGAAAAGACTGCAGCTGCAGTTGAAACATGTCAGCTAAAGTAAAACCATCTTATCTTTGATTTGTCAGTGTAAAAGAAATAACGTTATCCTATGATAGTCAACGACAAAATGAACATCATCCAAGTGTTTAATGCTTGATGTTTTTTGTTTCATCTGTGAAACAATAAAAATGTCATTAAAAAAAAAATCTGCAGATTAATTTATAATAATGAAAACAAATATCAGTTGCAGGTCTAATTGAATCTGTAGATATCTTCTTACATAGAAATGACAGTTTTTAGCTATTACAGTGTTTAAAATTTAATACCTAGTGGCATAGTGTCATTTTATTTCTCCTAGATGTTACATTTTAGTGCTGTTTTATTGCTGTTTATTTATTTTATTGTTTTATTGTATATTTTACGGGCTGCACAGTGGCGTGGTGGTTAGACTGTCGCCTTGCAGCTAGAAGATCCCCCTGTTTTTCACCCTGAAGCACTTTGGTCACCCTTTGGGCTGTTGTAAAAGGCTATACAAATAAAGTTTTCCTGCAGTTGACACAGTCCTCAGTTTTCTTCTCTTCTTCCTCCACAGATGAGACGGACACTCCCATTCTCTCGGATGCCAAGTGGACCCAGATCCTGGCCCCTCCAGCCCACATGCTCTCTCTGAACCCCGCCCTGGCCCACGCAGACCTCAGCCCCCGGGAGAGCCCCCTGCCTTTCAAGACCCTCCCCGACTCGTCCTCCAGCACCTCTCCGGGATCCGACCCCAAAAGACACCCCGGTCCCGAGCCTCCGTCCTGGGCAGAGGAGAGACCGGCGGACGTCCACAGCCCCCCGCTCCCCCAGCCCAACATCGGCAAGCTGGTGGGCACCGACGACCTCTCACCGCCCGCTGTGGAGAACGGCTGCCCAGGCAGCCCACAACCAGACGGGCTCAGCAGAGAGATCAGTTCTGGAGCAGACATCCGGCCTGGAGCTCCCGACCAGGAGGCTCAACATGAGGAGATCGCTGCCTCAGCCGGAGGAGGAGGAGGAGGAGGAGGCCACGCTGTCTCTCACACTCACTTCACCTTTGAGGTGGGATTAGGAGAGGAGCAGGCTGAGAAAATCCATCCACATGTGGAGCACAAAATCCATCCAGATGTGGAGCATCCAACACAGAATGGGGAAGGCCTTAAAGATGAGAGCTGTTCAGATGTTTTACAGGACTTTGGTTCAGAAAGACAAACTGCAGACTCAAAAGAGGAGCAGAGAGAAAGTGTGAATGTGGAGAAGGATGAGTTGGAGGAGAACGGTGTGTCTCCTCCTGAGGAGAAGGAACGGAGTTGTGGTCCAGAAGGACAAACAGACCAACTCCTCCTCAGAATACCGAGCCTTCCCAACGGTTTGGAGCAGGACAGCAGCTCCAGGCCAAAGGAGACGGAAGAGAAGGACGAGGAGGACGGCTTTTCTCCTTCTCCTGTCCCCTCCAAAGAGGACTCTGTGACTGAGGAGAAGGAGATGGAGGAGAGCAAACAGGAGAGCAGCGATGGAGGAGCAGGAGGGTCGGGGAACGTCCAACCAAAACTCAACAACCGGCTGCAGCCAGTGAGCGTCCCCTACGGAGGGGCGCGACCGAAGCAGCCGGTCAGCCTCAAACTCCAGATCCCTCAGCCGCTGTCGGGCCAGGTCCAGAACCAGCTGGGCCCGTCTGCCGTCAGCAAGAACAAGAACCTGGAGAACCAGAGTCGGAGAGGCACTCCCTCTGAGACGCCGCCCAGCGGGCCGGATCAGAGTACGGTCAGCGTGAACGGAGACGGAGCCGTTCACTCTCCTGCCCTGATGCCCTCAGAGAGCCCAGACAACGACCTCCAGGCCGGCCAGCAGGGCGCTCTGGGCCGGAGACCAGCCAGCTCCCTGGGAGAGGTGGCCCCCGTGTGGGTGCCCGACTCCCAGGCTCCCGTCTGCATGAAATGCGACGTCAAGTTCACCTTCACCAAGAGGAGGCACCACTGCAGGGCCTGCGGGAAGGTCAGTGGTGGGGAGTATCTGAGGGAGAAACGGTGATTACAGCAGCGTACACTGCAAAAACGGAAAATCTCACCAAGTCTGTTTGTCTGATTTTCAGTCTAAATGTCTCATCCCACTTGATTTAAGATAAATTCACTGAACAATAGACATTTCAGCAGATGGAGGGACTTGTTTTAAGACAATGCATCTGAAATATCTTGTTAAGTCAAACAATCTGGAAATTATCTTGTTTTGAATTGAATTTTACAAGAAAACTCAAAATAAGTTTAACCCTCGTGTCGTCCTGCGGGTCAAACTGACCCGTTTTAAAGTTTGAAAATGTAGAAAAAAAAATATTTTCACAGTGAAACTTCTGATGTCCACATTTTCAACATTTTTAGGAAATCTTTGAACCTTTTTTGGTGGAAAAAAAGAAATGTTAAAAATGTTTCTTAAGAACATTCACAAAAAATCACTTTTTGTGAATGTTCTTAAAGAAAATATTAGAAATTTTACTGATATATATGGAATCACTTTAGATATTTTTAGGGATTTTTTGGAAGAGTTTTACTCATTTTTGGAAAATATTTACAAGAATTTTCTTGCCAAATTTGAGGGATTATTATTATTATTTTTTTTTAAATAAAACTTTTAAGGGAAACTTTTAAGGAATTTTTGGAGTTTTGTTCCTGAAGGTTTTGCAAATTTTCAGAAATTTGGGGAATTTTTTGCTGATTTTTGGGATTTTTTGTAAACAATATTTTTTGGTGCCCATAAATGAAGACAGCAGGAGGGTTAATACATCTCAAATTAGGAGGTTACATGAAAGCAAAAATGTATTTTTTAGTGAAAAACTACTATTTTTATTTATTTATTTATTTATTTATTTATTTTTTTAGCATGTCTGGCTTATTTTCAGACACCTAAGCTTGACACTCCTGGTAAAATAGAGCTTAAAATAAGTTTTCCCAGCTAATTTTAAGATCTCAATATTATAAATATCAAATCTTATTTCAGGAAATCTTACCAAGACATTTTTCACTTGTTCTATCGGCAGATTTTTTCCACTTATTTCAAGGTAAAAGTTGCTTGAAATAAGTTTTTTTTGTTTGTTTTGAGAGGGGCATTTTTTCAAGTGTATTTCTGGGACGAGTTTGTCACTTCAGGATGTATTTAAAAACAAATGAATCTCCAAATAGTACACCTTGTTCGTCCTTTTATTTCTAGTGCAGCTTCATTTAAAATCACAGTAAATGTTCAAGGTTAGTTTTTGAGGTGAGAAACGCAGAGACATAAAGTTACCCCACACAGTCACAGAAATAAGAGTCAGTCAAATACAAGGGGCCTGCTGTAGTGGATAAAGGAGGTGAATTCAATGTGGGGCTGGCCTTCCTTTGCAGATATCTCTCTAGCCTCATGTCCTCACACATATATGAGCAGTGTGTCCATGCAGCGCTTTACGCTGACGTCGTGGTCGCTGACGCTGCACTGGAAAGTCGCCGGACTGCTGCTTAATTTCCCATGGTGGTAAACAAACACACACTCTGCCGCTGTAGCAGGGAGGAGCTGGCACTGCGGCAACACAAACACCTGAACAGTAGACGCAGACAAAAAACACGAGTGAGACAAAAAGGAAACGCAAAACAAGAAAAACAAGACACAAAGCGACAAAAACATGAGACGAATGACAAAAGTCAGACAACAAAGGACAAAAACAAGACAAAATGCAGCTTCTTCGCCTCCTGGCATCCTTACAGTGACTGTATTGTGTTGCTCGTGGTGTAAATGAAGCGTTTCTCTGCTGTTTTTCAGGTGTTCTGTGCGACGTGCTGCAGCCTGAAGTGTCGACTGGTCTACATGGACAGGAAGGAGGCTCGTGTTTGTGTCACCTGTCACTCTGCTCTCACAAACGGTGAGCATCAACAAGTAGAAGTTTGCTTCTTTCTCACTTCTGTGTTGCATTCATATAAATTAGAATAGAAAAAGTGTTGCAGAGGTTTATTTGTTGGAGTTTTGTATGCAGTATGTTAATGGGGTCGAGCTACTTTATAAACAAGAAAAGCAGTCAGAGAGCGCAGTCCTCCTCCAAGGCCATCCATTCCCCCATATGGCATTGTCACAAATGCAGCATTTTATTATTATTATTATTATTATTATTATTATTATTATTATTATTATTATTATTATTATTATTATTATTGATGATCAGAAATCACAGCAACATAGAGTGTGTCCATTTAACCCTCCTGTTGTCCTCATTTACGTGCACCAAAAAATATTGTTTACTTGTCTGAAAAAAATCCAAAATGGTTCTACATACAATAGTATGTAGGTCACGTGATTCGGTATCCGTACATAACGTACCCATGCATAACACACACCTGTGCTCAGGTCATCTTGTTTATGGGTACATCTATGTTAAATGTTCACATTCTATAGTGCCGTGCTTTCTGACCATCAACAATAAAAATAATAATAAAATGCTGCATTTCTGACAATTCCATATGGGGGAATGGACAGCCTTGGAGGAGGACTGCGCTCTCTGAGTGCTTTTCTTGTTGTGTTTTTGTGATTTAGTCAGCCTAGTTAGTTTGGTTCAGTGTTGTGTTGTCAGGACCGTGAGTGTGAAGTGTCACTTCCTGCCACATTCACTGTATCTGTGTATCAAAATAAAAGCATCTGCCAGTTGCAGAGTCTATGAAAGGCAGATATCCGTTCTTCAACGCAGCCTGCCACAATAATAAACATATAAAAACACCTATATACTGCAAAATCCCATGTTATAGCGAAAAATCCACGATACCAAATGCATTTTAAAACTCTGCCATACAGTGTGACTGCGATATGGCGAGGAACCACTGTACCGACAATCTGAAAATTGCAGCATATCCAATAATCAGTTGATCCTTACCGGCCGGTCATTAAATGTATATTTATGATCTACACATGTTGACTCATGCTTCGTTATTTCTACTATTGATGTTTTCTGTCTGTCAGCTCAATCATGGGAGACACCGTCCACTGCAAGCAATCAGAGTCCGAACCCCAACAACCCGGCTGAATACTGCTCCACCATCCCCCCCCTGCAGCAGGCTCAGGCCTCTGGGGTGCTCAGCTCACCCCCTCCCACGGTCATGGTCCCTGTAGGAGTCCTGAAACAACCCGGCAACGAGGGTACGACCTTTACCAAGAATAAAAACACTCTTACAAATCTCACTTTCACCTTTTACTCTGTCATTCTGTCCCCAAGTGTTCTCTAATTTAGATCAGTGTTCCTTTTCTGATATCTCATTTAAGTCATCAACACACCATCAACATGTCATCAACACGTCATCATCACACATCATCAACACACCATCAACACGTCATCATCACACGTCATCAACACGTCATCATCACACGTCATCATAACACGTCATCAACACACCATCAACATGTCATCATCACACGTCGTCAACACGTCATCAACACATGATCGACATGTCATCATCACACATCATCAACACACCATCAACACGTCATCACACATCAACCGTCATCAACCGTCATTACTACATGTAAAGAGTAGTTTTTCATTGCATAACCCTGTGATGTTTCCCTCTGTCTGCATGAATGTTGACATTGAAGTATGATGTAATTTTATATTTAGGGTCAATCTCTCGGGAACAGAGGAGGGTTTGGTTTGCTGATGGAGTTCTACCTAATGGAGACACAGCAGAATCACCCAAACCTGGGACCTCCAGCGCCGGCCCCTCTCAGTCGCTGGCCATCTCCACCTATAAATCCTCCTCTTCTGAGGCCTCAGAGGTAGGCCTGGCACGCCAAACATCCAGCCGCAACTAATGCTCTTAGATTAGCCTGTGTGGTCGTCTCCGGCTCGCTAAAGGAAGCCACAAGGAACTCTTTCTGTGGGACTCTTGGTGGTTTAGTCTCAGACTGTAACAAACAGGCAGTTAACGGAGCTCCAAAGACACATTCCTGGTTGCGTGATCTGAATTAGAAGTCCTTGTGGATTTAATAAAGCTGGAATGCACTCACTGTAAGCCAACATGCTACAGACGACTGATATGTTAAAGTCACAACAACAAATAACAGACGTAGAAGTTGTTGTTTCTGTAGCGGTGGTGTGTTTCTCGTTGAATGTCAGCTGTCAGGATGATTCACGGCCTGTTGAACGCGCCGTTTGTTTAAATCTCAGACCGCCTGACTATGCTTTGCAGACAGAACAGGAGCATAAAATCAGGCTTTCACACGTGACAGTTGATGAATTCTTGGTTCACCAGAAGAATGTGTGAAGACGTTGATTTCCAGAGGCTCCCGCTGTGCTTTTCCTGCTGTTTTCATGCTTTAGCACCTCACAGTTTATCAAAGAAAAATGGCTTCAAGGCGAGGGTGAGAGAACATTTAGTTCAGGCCAGGACGAATATTAAATGGCATTGCTCAGTTTTACTTGTTAGCTGCATGATGTCTGCTCGACTGGAGAAAATCTGACAAATTTACTCATATCTTTCAGGTGATTTCTACAAAACCAGTTTAGAAGTTTGCAGCAGGTGGTGGTTTTACTTATCAAACTGTATGAGCTGTTTTCACTTTACTAGGAACTAAATGTGTTGATGTTGATGAAGAATCTTTTCAAGTGTCCCCACTTTACTTTATAAATGTCAGATTAATAGTTTATTTGGGGAAACTGTAAAAACGACATTTACAATCTATCACAGTTTTAAAGTAGAGAGGTGAATGTTTAAACATCCAGCCGACACGGAGCAACATGAGTATTCATTAGGAGCCGTGTTCCTGTCCACTTAATGAATGGAAGTCTAATTTTCACTCTCTTCAGCTGCTTTTAGTGCTTTTTCAGTACTGAGGGAAGTACAAACAGGTGACAAATTAAAGGAAATGCCTGAACCCTTGCCCTCCTGCTCTGTTATTCTGTCGGGGGCAGTTTGCTCTGAGGGAAGGGTCACTTTAACCCTCCTGTTGTCCTCATTTACAGGCACCAAAGAATATTGTTTCCTTGTCTGAAAAAAAATCCCAAAATTCTGCAAAAAAAATCCCCCCATTTTTTGAAAATTTGCAAAACCTTCAGGAAGAAAATTCCAATAATTCCTTAAAAGTTTCCCTTAAAAGATTTATTTTTTAAAAAATCCCCCAAATTTGGCGAGAAAATTCTTGTAAATATTTTCAAAAAATGAGTAAAAATCTTCCAAAAAATCCTAAAAATAACTCAAGTGATTCCATATATATCAGTAAAACTTCTGATATTTTCTTTAAGAACATTCACGTAAAAATCAACCAAAATCCAGCGAAATTTGCTGGATTTTTGTTTATTTTTATGTGAATGTTCTTAAGAAACATTTTTAACATTTCTTTTTTCCACCAAAAAATGTTGAAAGATTTCCCAAAAATGTTGAAAATGTGGACATCAGAAGTTTCACTGTGAAAATATATTTTTTTTCCACATTTTCAAACTTTTTAAAATGGGTTAATTTTGACCCTCAGGACGACACGAGGGTTAAAACATTTTCTCTGACCGGACCTCTTTGAGTTTTAGTTGAATCCCCCTGGCTTTAAAGCTTCATTTTATGCTATAAAACCTCAGTCAAATCGTGACTAGTCGAGCAGGAATTGTTCTAAAAACTGGTTAATTCTGGGTGGAATCCGTCTTCGTTGCCGTGTTGTTGTATTCCACCATGGGTACGTCTAACTCCACATCTCCTCCCCCAGGCCACCCATCCTCCTGTTGCCCCGGTGGGCAGCCCCGTGGGCAGCTCCCTCAGTCTGATCCCGGAGGACGGACTCCCTCCCATCCTCATCTCCACCGGAGTCAAAGGAGGTACGGGAGGCCACATCACAGGTGCTTGCCCTCATCCTCACCATTCTGCTGCCTGCTCATTGTGCTGTCCAGTGTGTTTCTCCGGCTTTTTGTCACCGCTCATGTTTCATGGCCAAGAAGGGAATTTGGGAATGCTGTGATGACGTTTAACGGGGTGGGAGGGTTTGTAGCTGCTCAGCTTCACGTGGTCGTCTTTCTGCTTCACTTATCGTATGACTCCTTCACCGTCTTCATCTCACCCTCATCTCCACCCTCTCATCCTCCTTCTACACACTTATCTGACTTTTCCTTCACTCCTTCCTCTGCATCTCTCTTCTTCTGCTTCTTGTTCCTTTTCCATCTTTTTCTCCTTCTTCTTCTACTTCCTCTTGTTCTTCTCGTCCTCCTTTTCCTCCTTCTCCTCCTAATTTTCCCTTCTTCTTCTTCTCCTTCTTCTTTTTATTCTTTTCCACCTCTTCTTTCTTCTTGTTCTTCTTCCTTCTCCCTCTCTTCCTTCTTCCTTTTCTTCATCTTCTCCTTTTCATCTTCTTCTCCTTCTTCACCTTCTCTTTCTTCTTTTACTTTCCCTCCTTCACCTTCTCCTCCTCCTCTTCCTTTTCCATCTTTTTCTCCTCCTCCTTGTACTTCTTCTCCTTTTCCTGCTTCCCCTCCTCCTTCTTCATGTTTTCCTCCTCTTTTTTCTTTTCCTTCTTCTCCTCCTCTTCTTTCTTGTTCTTTTCCTTCTTCACCTTCCCATTCTTCTTCTCCTTCTTCTTCCTTCTCCTCCTCCTCCTCCTTCTTCTCCTTCTTCTTCTGCTCCACCTCACCTTCAGACTACGCGGTGGAGGAGAGGCCGTCAGAGATCGTCCTCATGCAGCAGCTGGAGGAAGGAGGTCCAGACCCGCTGGTGTTTGTGCTCAACGCTAACCTGCTGGCCATGGTCAAACTGGTCAACTGTGAGTTCCGTTTAAAGCACTGATCTGGAGGCGTTTTAGAGCGATAGTAAGAGTGTTCAGACCTGCTTCTAAATTAATCATTTTATGATGACATGAGGGAAACTGTAAAACACATATTTGCAATATGTGCGTTTTTAATCACGCCTGATTTAGCTCTTACTGAATAACCATTCCCAGACATAATCAAACGCCTGCGGAGTTCTTCATAGCCCGTTTTATGTAGAATATGTAACGCTGCTGTGTGCACCTTTGGATTTAAATAACAGCTTTGATTCAGGACTTAACCCTCCTGTTGTCTTCATTTACGGGCACCAGAAATATTGTTTCCTTGTCTGAAAAAAATCCAAAAATTCAGCAAAAAAATCCCCAAATTTCTGAAAATTTGCAAAACCTTCAGGAAAAAAAATCCCAATAATTCCTTAAAAGTTTTATTTAAAAAAAAATCCCCAAAATTTAGTAAGAAAATTCTTGTAAATATTTTCCAAAAAATAGTAAAAATCTTCCAAAAAAAATTCCATATATATCTGTAAAACTTCTGATATTTTCTTGAAGAACATTTACATAAAAATCAACCAAATTCCAGCAAATTTCACTGGATTTTGTGAATGTTCTTAAGAAACATTTTTAACATTTCATTTTTTCCACCAAAAAATATTGAAAGATTTCCCAAAAATGTTGAAAATGTGGACATCGGAAGTTTCACTGTGAAAATTTTTTTTTTTTCCCTACATTTTCAAACTTTAAAACAGATCAATTTTCACCCGCAGGACAACAGGAGGGTTAAATATCACACAAATATACATTATGAGTTATTCAGACCTGACCAGAACATCACAGCAACAGCACCAAAGCTCAGACTTTATTCGGTGGATAATGCATTCTAATCTTTCTTTCTGCAGATTTAACCCCTTGTTGTTTTTATGTGACAGCATTCAGCCTGGTGTTAAAGTGTTCTAGAGATGTTGTTAAATCTAGTCATTTATTACTTTCCTTTTCCTTTAATTTGCCGTACTTGGTGTTGATTGGATTTGAAAACTTGTTTTTTTCAACTTTCTATCCTCCTTTAAAAATGTTTCTGATTGAAGTCTATACTGACTGTGATTCTGCTTAAGTCAGGCTGTGTTTCTCCTCTATTCAGGCTTTTGCAGTGACCATGCCTTTGTTTTTACTCATTAACAAGTTTTCTGCTTTTTTAACCCGCAGACGTAAACAGGAAGTGCTGGTACGTGACAACGAAGGGCATGCACGCTGTCGGCCAGGCAGAGGTCGTCATCCTGCTCCAGTGTCTCCCAGACGAGAAGACCATCCCCAAAGACATCTTCACTCACTTCGTGCAGCTCTACCAGGAGGCCCTCAGTGGTAAGAACAACACCAGCAGCTCCACCAGGAGACTCCCTGTGGAATCAGTCCACCTCCACTGTGGGGCTTTCTTGGGGGAGATAGCAGCTCATTAGTAGTTCTGTCTGCAGGTCTGTAGGTGAACTCGCAGGTCGGTAAAAAAAACAAGCAAACTCTAAAGTTAATGTAGAATAACAGGAGGGAAAAATAGATTGATTATGTTCATTTTGTCATTTTCTTATATTTGATTAGCAATTCTTTTTATCTGACAACGTTAGTGAGGGTGATTGTTTTACCCTCTGACATGTTTCAACCGTGTCTGTAGTCTTTCTCAGAGCGTCATCTGACCTGTTGATGATGTGTGATGATGTGGTGATGGCGTGTTGATGACCTGTGATGACATGTTATGATGTGTGATGACGTGCTGATGATGTGTGATGACGTGTTGATTATGTGTTGATGACGAGTTGAGGACATGTGATAACCTGTGATGATGTGTTGATGACGTCTTGATGACGTGATAATGACCTGTGATGGCATCTTATGATGTGTGATGACGTGTTGATGTGTGATGACGTGTTGATTATGTGTTGATGACGTGTTGATGACGTGATAATGACCTGTGATGGCATCTTATGATGTGTGATGACGTGTTGATTATGTGTTGATGATGTGTTGCTGACATGATAATGACCTGTGATGGCATCTTATGATGTGTGATGATGTGTTGATGAAGTGATGATGTCGTGCTGATGATGTGTTGATGACATGTTGATGATGTGTGATAACCTGTGATGATGTGTTGATGACGTCTTGATGACGTGATAATGACCTGTGATGGCATCTTATGATGTGTGATGATGTGTTGATGAAGTGATGATGGCGTGCTGATGATGTGTTGATGACGTGTTGATGATGTGTGATAACCTGTGATGATGTGTTGATGACGTCTTGATGACGTGATAATGACCTGTGATGGCATCTTATGATGTGTGATGATGTGTTGATGAAGTGATGATGGCGTGCTGATGATGTGTTGATGACGTGTTGATGATGTGTGATAACCTGTGATGATGTGTTGATGACGTGAGCATGACCTGTGATGATGTGTGATAACCTGTGATAACCTGTGATGCTGTGTTGATGACGTGAGGATGACCTGTGATGATGTGTGATAACCTGTGATGACGTGTTGATGACGTGTCGTTTTTATCAGGTGACCAGTCTGATTGATCATTCAGAATCTGTCAGATCTGGCCACGCCCCCCGCCGTCTGATGGTCTCTGGAGGATGGAGTCCAGGTGTTAAAGAGTGCAGCTCCTCGTCCCGGTTCATGGAGTCATTGGCCCTCTTCCTGATCTCTACAGCCTCTTTTGTCCGCCTGTTGTGCTTGTTGGTGTCCGATGTTAAATCCTCCTCCTGTCCCAGTCCATGATGTGGTTATTTCTCTTGCAGTGGTCCCTGATGGCTGATTTTTTTTGTTTCCTTCATCAGCTTTTTCTTTTTGTGTTCTACTGAGTCGTTCTGTTGTTTCTTTTTCACATTCTGTCTGGTGTTCCTTTTTTTCTTGTACTGAAAGCTCTTCCTGTTTCTCCAATGATCTACGTGGAATTTCATAAATGATGTTACATTGGTTTTCTGGTTGTATTTTATCTTTTGGGTGAACTAGTAGCTGTTGGAGTTCGGTGTGTGGTTTTACTGCTGTGTTAATGTTGTGTTTTCTCATTGTCCATTGAATGAGTTCTGTTATCCCTCAGATATATGGAATGGTGATTATGGCTCTGTTTTTATTGTCCAGTTTTTGTATGTTTTCTTTTAGTTTCATGAGGGGAAAATGTTTGAGCTCTGCTTTATGTTCCAGAGGCCACAGATGCATCTGGTTTAGCTCTATTTAAAACCAGGTTACTGCCCACCACTGTGTCTGTTTTATGAAAAATGGTCCCAACATCAGCATCCTGCTGTCAGGTTGCCTCCCTCCAGGCATGACACCTCGCTGCTGCTTGTCTTGTGTTTTTAACTCCGTATGCTGCAGAGCAAAGACGGCTAATACCCTCTGACTTTGACGGCTTGCTCCCTTCGGGCTGTTTCCTTTTTCATATCCACACTGGAGCACTTTCAGGCTGCTGGAAAGGAGCCATGTTGTGCGCGTCGCTCCTGATTAAGTCGGCGTCAGCGCCAGGCCTCGGGATAAAGTGCTGGCTTTAGCAAGTCCCAGCCGCTGAGCTTTTTTCTGGTCATTAGGGTTACTGTGTTGTGTGCAATCTGAAGCCATTGATCTCTCCCGCAGATAATTAGAAACATGAACCGTTGGTGGGTAATATGAGGTTGTAGAGTGAGCAGCCGAGTTTTTATTCACTGTTGAACTAAACTCGTTCTAAGCACGGCTCCTGATCCAGACACGGTTATCCCAGTCTTTCATAGCTAGCTTTTTTTTAGAGGATGAGAATTCAACAATTTCTTTCCTGATTTTATTCTATTGCTCCCATAAAAATATGACATTATTCCTCTTCTCTTCCCACCTTCTCCTATTTCATCCCTCCTCCTCGCGTCTCCTGTATCGCTAACCTTTCCTTTGTCTTTCAGGTAACGTGCTGGGCCACCTGAGTCACTCATTCTTCACGCAGAGCTTCCTGGGCAGTAAGGAGCACGGCGGCTTCCTCTACATCAGCCCCTCCTTCCAGTCGCTGCAGGACCTGCTGCTGCCCAACCCGCCCTACCTCTTCGGCATCCTCATCCAGAAGTGGGAGACGCCCTGGGCCAAGGTCTTCCCCATCCGCCTCATGCTGCGACTGGGAGCAGAGTACCGATGTGAGTGCAGGTTGACGGGGCCACCGGCTGTGTCGTTGGAGTGATTAAGTTGTAACAACGATTAAAATTAACATTTAGATCCATGTGCAGAAAAAAAATTAAGTTGGTAGGAAGAACAGAAATCAAAATACAGACTCAGTTCCCTCTTCACCATGACAGTTCGGTCCAACACCCACATTACTGCTGCCGCCTCACCAATCCACCCGTCCATCTCTCGCTCCATTTTCCCATCACTCTTGAACAAGATCCCGAGATACTTTAACTCCTTCGCTTGGGGAAACAACTCCCCTCCAACCTGGAGGGAACAGTCCACTGATTTCTGGCAGAGAACCATGGCCTCGGACTTGGAGGTGCTGATCGCCGCTTCACACTCGGCGGCAAACCGCTTTCACAGATATATTTATACATATCTATATTTTATGCCTTATAAATTTCAAGCGAATCAGAGATGGTTGAGCAGAAGGCCCCTGATGATTTGCGATGGATGAACCCATCTATGAAATATCACCTACTGACCAATTAGATGTCTTAAAACAGAGCATTGCATTGATAGGAGATCCCATGGAGCTCGCAGAGAAAGATGAAGAATCCATCAAAACTCTTTTCTTTCCCCGATGAGCACAGATATGAGAGCTGTAGATTCCCAGTGGAGGGAAGTCCTCTTTGCTGTATTTCCTTTGTTGTTGACTACAAGCAATTTCAAAGCCGTTTCATTGTTCTGTCCTAAAACAGAGGCTGATTAAAGCTCTAAGGCTTTGTACTTGTTGACTTTATAAATCTACTTCATAATATGTTCATTACTTTCTCCAAGGACCGTTTAACATCATCGCCATGGCTGCAGCTGAAACAATGAGCTAAACCTGTCTAATACACCACAAAAATCCATCTGCAACACACTAATTTCATGGAATACATGGTTGTATTTATAGTCAGACTACTGGTGTAGCAGAGATGTTGAGTAACTTCACAGTTTTTTTTTTTTTTTTACACCTTTCCTTCCCGGCTTTGGCAACCGCAACTGTGTTATTTATTTGAAATCCTCACATGGATTTAGAATTATAGTTTTGGGGGGGGGTTTGACAATGGTGAGAGAATAGTGGTGATATATTTGGTTGTGGCTCTAAATCGGTGGTCCCACGTCGCACAAGCTGCCATAAAATTCAGACTGTCAGAAATTTGGGGTGATCATCTCACAGTGTGATGCTGCTGTACCTACGACAACTAACTAACCAATAGAAATGCAGGATGAAATGAAGGACTGATCAATAAACCCAGATAGGTGATTTACGGCGACAAAATGCATAAAAACAAGTATGTGGGATTTTAACAAAGACAAAGCGTGTTTTGTTGGAAAAAGACAGACTGTAATAGTACATGCTAATGTAAAATGCTAGCAGATGCTAACAAGTACTTACTTTAAGCTCCCTTTGCAAAATTGCCTTCCCAAATTGACCTCTCTTTCTCAGCCACGACCGTGTCCATATTCTCTTCATTCTCTCTTTTCTGGAATTTCTCTCAAAACACATAAATGTCAGCAGGGTGAGGGCTCTGTTCATGTTTGGCTAGTTTCCCTGTGATTGTAGGGTTCATGTTTGGCTAGTTTCCCTGTGATTGTAGGGCTCATGTTTGGCTAGATTCCCTGTGATTGTAGGGTTCATGTTTGGCTAGTTTCCCTGTGATTGTAGGGTTCATGTCTGGCTAGTTTCCCTGTGATTGTAGGGTTCATGTCTGGCTGGTTTCCCTGTGATTGTAGGGTTCATGTTTGGCTGGTTTCCCTGTGATTGTAGGGCTCATGTTTGGCTGGTTTCCCTGTGATTGTAGGAGCGCCGTTTATGCTTTGGTTGTTTATTTTTCATAGATGGACGGCGCACGCTTATGATGTTTCATTCTTTACGTCGACTCGCGTACATCGTAGGCTGAGATTCAGCTTCGTTTTCATTGTGTAATCTGCACAGAGCAAACTTCACGTCATGCCTAAAGATTATCAGATTCATGTCGTACGGCGTAGCAAGCTGGGAACTTATAAGATTGTTAAAATCACACAGTATGTAGAGGCCTTAACATGAAAAAAAAGACCAGTCTGGTCTAAAGCTCAGACATGAGAACCCAAACATCACCAAGCTAAATGCTGGTGTTGTGGCAGATAGTGTGATTATCCTCTGATGGTTTCTTATGGTAAAATATTAAGATCCAGATTGATCTGGAGAGCTCAATATGTCAGTTGTGAGAGGAATCCTGTCGACATCACACCAGCCTTCTTTCTTACATTCCTCTCTCACAGCTTCCCGCATGAACCGGTAAGTCTTGTGAGGGGTTTTATCGTTCCACCAAATCCTCTCCAGCCTCTTCCAGCCAGACCTGCCAGCACAGAGTGCTGCCTGGCTCCGTTAAGCCTCTTGCCTGCACCCGGCGAGCACGGATAGAATACATTAACAAAGCTACGTACAGTCGAAGCTCTTAAACACAAAACGTTAGCATCGCCCTGAAATTAATCCGCTGTTCTTCTCGCCACCTCTCTGACCGACAGAAGGCTTGGAGGCTCGTCGGCTTCGGTTCGCCGCCGAACTCCTGCAGATTGAGGCTGAGATTTATTTATTTATTTATTTTATTGCTAATGAGAGTTTGTAGCGAGATCTTATTTCCAGCTGTTTGCCGAGATAAGGCTAAAAATAGTCATCTAAGAAGCTTTGGTTGCGGAGAAAAAAGCAGCCTTATTTTTCACTTGTGGATTAAGAGCGTTCCTCCTAACTGCAGGCACAGCTCAGTGTATTTGATGTGTGGTCTCTTGTTCACTTCATTTGCATTTATGAATGGAAAGGAGGGAAGTGCAGTTAATAAAAAAACATGAAAAGACCTGGAAAAGCCCGACCCGACAGAATAAGAAAGCATGACTGAAATAAAGCAGTACAGCAACACTAAATATACTTTATTCACCTTAATATATTTAATCAGCTTCCGTGACGAGTTGATGAAGGTAAGCATGTTCCTCTTGTGCATTTACTAATCAGTAAACTTCTTCTTTTGCAGTTTATCCGTGTCCACTGTTTAGCGTTCGCTTCAGGAAACCTCTTTTCGGAGAGACAGGTCACACTATCATGAATCTGCTCGCTGTAAGTGCTTTGATTTACTCTTCATGTGCTCTCTTAGTGTTTATTCTCAATGGTGAAAAGCTCTTCTGGACTCAGTTTCTGACATTTAAACATAGCTTGAGATGTAACTTTTCAAAAGCCTTAATTTGTTGGGTACAGGAGGTCCTCAACTCACGTCAGAGTTCCGTTCGTACGGATCTATGCAAGTCGATTTCACCGTAAGTTGGAACTCCGGCGAAAACGTAAACAAAGCCATTCCGTGCATCACGAAATCAATCAGTTCTTCATAAAGTGGTGGCGCAACGGTGAAGTCTCTGGACTACTGATCAGAAGGTCAGAGGTTCAAGCCCCGATGCGGCCACTGTTGGGCCCTTGAGCAAGGCCCTTAACCCTTCCTGCTCTAGGGGCGCTGTACCACGGCTGACCTGTCGCTCTGACTACCCCAATTGGGAGGAGATGCGAAAATCAGAATTTCCCCTCGTGGGACTAATAAGGGATAATAAAATAAAAAAAATAAAAGTCATGAATACCAACGACTTTCATGCATGTGTGAATCACTTTACAAGAAGATAATCGAATATGTTGACCTGTTTTTCCAACTTGATCTGATAATGCCGATGTTAGTCTTCCTGTTCCCAGTGTTTTATTCTGTCTAATTTCACTTCCATGGAGATGGCTTTCCTTTTCTTCCAAGCATCAGAAGAGTCTGACTTGCGCTTGGGAGCCATAATGAAGGACAGAAAGTTAGTGAATGTAGCACAATCCAAGGTGGAGTACAACCAGAGAATGGAAACAAAGCCGTCTGATAGCACCGCGTGGCAACGTATTCATCCGCTCCACTCGTCAACTAGGTCCACGGAACCAGTTCTGACGTAACAATGAAACGCTGTAGGCCGTTGACGTCATAGACCGAGGACCTCCTGTATTCTGTACAAATGGGTAAATGTTTCACTCCGTTCTGTTTGCCCGTCGCTGCTGCAGGACTTCCGTAACTACCAGTACACGCTGCCGGTGGTGAAAGGTCTGGTTGTGGACATGGAGGTGAGGAAGACGAGCATCAAGATCCCCAGTAATCGCTACAACGAGGTGAGTGTCTGGCGTTTTTATTCCGATAATATCACTTCCAGGGTGCTGCTCTGAGCCTCGGAGTTCAGTTCATTTGGTCAGAGGAGAAAAGTTCTGATCTGTGTTTTAGTTCTGGTACAGTTGTTGTTCTGACTGATAAATAACTCTATGGTTTTATTATGGGATGTTACATAGAGACCGTTTCAGTGTAATATATGCTTAATGACAACGTTCAATTTTTGCATCTTGATGTTCTTTTCTGGTGTTTAAGTCACTTAAATGTCCTAAAAGTCACACCTCAGGATAGGATAAGATATTTAAACTATTTTGACTCATTTATTAATCACTGATTGTGTTTTTTGTGTTATTGATTGATAAGGCTGCTAAGACGATTGTTAAAAATGCAAAAATAAGACTGTTACCATAGTTACCAAGCATCTTGCATTTCTATTCTGCAGATTGTTTCCTGGACAGTTTGTGTTCAGGGAATAGCTTTTTTCATCACTTTAGCCTTTAATTTACACTTCACAAAGAAACTACACCAACAGCTGTATTATTTTATAGCTCTTTAGTATAGGCTAGTAGCAGAATGCATCAATCAAAGTTATCTCTGTGTATAAACCAACTGCAGTGTTCAGGAGCAGAGACGATGAATGTAGCTGCTGCTTTAGAAACTTAGTCATCAATATCTTAGTTTATTGAAGTTTTTGGGGTCACCCAGACAATTCCATGTTCTCCATGAAAACTCCCACTTTTATTCATGTGCTAACATAACTGCACAAGGGTTTTCTCATCAACTCTGAGCCTTTCAATACCATTAGCTAGCTAGAATAGTCATTTGCCACGTTAACAATGTCTTGACTGGATTTTTTATTTATTTTTTATTTATTTATTTATTTATTTATTTATTTTATATATATATATATATATATATATATATATATATATATATATATATATATATATATATATATATATATATATATATATATATATATATGCAAAGCTAAAATATCTGTCAGTTATAACTTAGCCCTGCTGTAATACACGCCCTGCTTTATCATCTGTTTTACTCTAAAGGGAACATAATTTACTCAATAAACACCATGCTGTATTCAGAAAGTCTTTAAACTAGTAATTGAGAGCATGAACTCATGGGTTTTGGTTGTAGCGTTTGGCTGATAAAAGCCGTGGTTCTGGTTGTAGCGTTTGGCTGATAAAAGCCGTGGTTCTGGTTGTAGCGTTTGGCTGATATAAAACCATGGTTCTGGTTGTAGTGTTTGGTTGATAGAAGCCATGGTTCTGGTTGTAGCATTTGGCTGATAGAAGCCGTGGTTCTGGTTGTAGCGTTTGATTGATAGAAGCCGTGGTTCTGGTTGTAGCGTTTGATTGATAGAAGCCGTGGTTCTGGTTGTAGCGTTTGGCTGATAGAAGCCGTGGTTCTGGTTGTAGCGTTTGGCTGATAGAAGCCGTGGTTCTGGTTGTAGTGTTTAGTTGATAGAAGCCATGGTTCTGGTTGTAGCATTTGGCTGATAGAAGCCGTGGTTCTGGTTGTAGCGTTTGGTTGATAGAAGCCGTGGTTCTGGTTGTAGCGTTTGGCTGATAGAAGCCGTGGTTCTGGTTGTAGCGTTTGATTGATAGAAGCCGTGGTTCTGGTTGTAGCATTTGGCTGATAGAAGCCGTGGTTCTGGTTGTAGCGTTTGATTGATAGAAGCCGTGGTTCTGGTTGTGGCGTTTGGTTGATAGAAGCCGTGGTTCTGGTTGTAGCGTTTGGCTGATAGAAGCCGTGGTTCTAGTTGTAGTGTTTGGCTGATAGAAGCCGTGGTTCTGGTTGTAGTGTTTGGCTGATAGAAGCCGTGGTTCTGGTTGTAGTGTTTGGCTGTGGTGCAGGAACAGATGGGAGCCCAGTAATGTGAAGTGGGGACCGTTACTCAACAGCTTGCAGACGAGTCTTTAGCGCAGCAAGTGGTTAAAACCCTCCAGATTTTCAGTTTTATTTCTGATTTGCAAAGGACGGCTTCAGAGAGGCAGGGAGGCAGGGGATTTAGCAGAATTAATATGTGGGATCTTTCAACTATTGATATCCGCCCGTATCGCCATCCTTTTATGCAATCTGTCATCTCAGCACCATCCCGTTTAAACTGAGGACTTTACCGACAAGCCCACTGCAATTAGGCTTAACGTTTTCCCCAGCACACCCCCAAAGGGCTGCCTAATTAGTCATGCATGTCATTTGTCCTTGCAGCTGATGAAGGCCATGAACAAGTCCAATGAGCACGTGCTCGCCATGGGGGCGTGTTTCAACGACCGCGCCGACTCCCACTTGGTGTGCGTCCAGAACGATGACGGGAACTACCAGACGCAGGCCATCAGCATCCATCACCAGCCTCGCAAAGGTGCTGACAGAAGCTCTCGTCACATTTAAGCCTCCTGTTGTCCCGTTTTAAAAGTTGAAAATGTGGGGAAAAAAATCTATTTTCACAGTGAAACTTCTGATGTCCACATTTTCAACATTTTTGGGAAATCTTTGAACATTTTTGGTGGAAAAAAAGAAATGTTGAAAATATTCTAATGTGAATGTTCTTAAAGAAAATATTAGACGTTTTACTAATATATATGTAATCACCAGATATTTTTGGGATTTTTTTTGGAAGATTTTTGCTCACTTTTCAAGGAATTTTTGGAATTTTTCTACTTAAGGTTTTGTAAATTTAAATTTTGAAAATGTGGAAAAAAAATATATTTTCACCGTGAAATTTCTGATGTCCACATTTTCACAATTTTGGCACATTTTGGTGGAAAAAAGGAAATATATAAAAAGACAGATTAAAGAAAATATTTGAAGTTTTACTGATATATATGTAATCACTTTAGATATTTTTAGGATTTTTTTGGAAGACTTTCACTCATTTTTTGAAAATATTTACAAGAATCTTCTTGCCAAATTTGGGGGATTTTAAAAAAAAAAAAAAAAAAAACTTTTCAGGGAAACTTTTAAGGAATTATTGGAATTTTCTTCCTGAAGGTTTTCCAAATTTTCTGAAATTTTGGTATTTTTTTTTTGCTGAATTTTTGGATTTTTTTTCAAACAAATAAGCAATATTTTCACACTGAACCTTGTGATGTCCACATTTTCAACATTTTTGGGAATTTTTTGAACATTTTTGGTGGAAAAAAGAAATGGTAAAAAAAAATGCTTGTTAAGAACATTCACATAAAAATCAACCAAAATCCAGTGAATTTCGCTGGATTTTGGTTGATTTTTATGTGAATGTTCTTAAAGAAAATATTAGAAGTTTTACTGATATATATGGAATCACTTTAGATATTTTTAGGATTTTTTTTGAAGATTTTTATTCATTTTTTGAAATTATTTACAAGAATTTTCTTGCCAAATTTGGGGGATTTTTTGGGAATATTTTTACTCATTTTTTGAAAATATCTACAAGAATTTTCTTCCCAAATTTAGGGGATTTTTTTAAAATAAAATTATTAAGGGAATTTTGTTAATGAAGGTTTTGCAAATTTTCTGAAATTTTGGGGCTTTTATGCTGAATTTCTGGATTTTTTTCAGACTAGGAAACAATATTTTTTGGTGCCCATAAGTGAGGACAACGGGATGCTTAAAACCTCCTTCACCTCTCAACGTCTAAGTCTTTATGTCTGGAAAACTGTTCTCCTGGAAATCCTCCTCCTGACTGTGTGTCTGCTGTTGTTTGTCTGAAAATAACAAACTCTCCCTGGTTGCTTTGTGAAGTTTAACTGGAATTGTGATTATTTTTCCCTCTTCTCTTTGTGTTTTTCTAGTTACTGGAGCCTGCTTCTTTGTGTTCAGTGGCGCTTTGAAAGCCTCGTCCGGCTTCTTAGCCAAGACCAGCATCGTGGAAGGTGAGAACTGCGACAACAAGCTGCATGTTGGCTGGAAAAATGCTGAAATATTAGTTTTGTTTATTTGTTGCCTCATGAGATTCTGGATGCCTCCAAAGAATCGCGGCTATGCAGACAGAAACTCCTAATTAATGCTGCAGCTAGAGGTTGGAGATATGAGGATTTATAAAGCTGCATCCAGTTAAAGCTTGTATAAAGGCGGTATGTTTTGTACCGTGGTGGCTGTTCTTTTTACATCACTTCATGTATTAGACTGTTGTGGGAAATATTGGAAACCAATAAGAAAGGCATTGTTGGGTTTTTATTTGATTTTTGCATTATTGTGCAGAGATACCATGATGTCAGAGGTATTAAATATATTGGAATACCCAGAAATACAACCTCTGCTTCTAGTTATCTCATTTATAAACATTCCTCATTCGATTTATGAGGAAAAAATCTAATATATGTGATATCTTTACCCTAACCCTATCCGATCTACTACAAATACAACTACTGCTACTACAACAAATACAACTACTACTACAACAAATACAACTACTGCTACAAATACAACTACTACTACTACAACAAATACAACTACTGCTACTACAACAAATACAACTACACACGTGGACAACATTGTTGGTACCCCTCGGTTAATGAAAGAAAAACCCACAATGGTCACAGAAATAATTTGAATCTGACAAAAGTAATAATAAATAAAAATTCTATGAAAATTAACCAATGAAAATCAGACATTGCTTTTGAACCGTGGTTTAACAGAATTATTTTAAAAAATAAACTCATGAAACAGGCCTGGACAAAGATGATGGTACCCTTAACTTCATATTTTGTTGCTCAACCTTTTGAGGCAATCAAACCATTTGTGTAACTGTCAGTGAGACTTCTGCACCTCTCAGCAGGTATTCTGGTCCACTCCTCATCAGCAGACTGCTCCAGTTGTCTCAGGTTTGAAGGTTCCTTCTCCAGACGCCATGTTTCAGCTCCTTCCACAGATGTTCAATAGGATTTAGATCAGGGCTCATAGAGGCCACTTCAGAATAGTCCAGTGTTTTCCTCTTATCCATTCTTGGCTGTTTCTAGCTGTGTGTTTTGGATCATTATCCTGTTGAAAGACCCATGACCTGTGACTGAGACCAAGCTTTCTGACACTGGGCAGCACATTTCTCTCTAGAATACCCTGATAGTCATGAGATTTCATTGTACCTGCACAGATTCCAGACACCCTGTACCAGATGCAGCAAAGCAGCCCCAGAACATAACAGAACCTCCTCCATGTTCCACAGTAGGGACAGTGTTCTTTTCTTCATATGCTTCATTTCTGCGTCTGTGAACATAGAGCTGATGTGCCAAAAAGTTCCAGTTTTGTCTCGTCTGTCCATAGGACATTCTCCCAGAAGCTTTGTGGCTTGTCAACATGCAGTTTGGCAAATTCCAGTCTGGCTTTTTTATGATTTGTTTTCAACAATGGTGTCCTCCTTGGTCGTCTCCCATGAAGTCCACTTTGGCTCAAACAACGACGGATGGTGTGATCTGACACTGATGTACCTTGACCTTGGAGTTCACCTTTAATGTCTTTAGAGGTTGTTCTGGGCTCTTTTGTTTCCATTCCTATTATCCATCTCTTCCATTTGTCATCAGTTTTCCTCCTGTGGCCACATCCAGGGAGGTTGGCTACAGTCCCATGGATCTTAAATTTCTGAATAATATGTGCAACTGTAGTCACAGGAACATCAAGCTGCTTGGAGATGGTCTTCTAGCCTTTACCTTTAACATGCTGGTCTATAATTTTCTTTCTAATCTCCTGAGACAACTCTCTCCTTGGCTTCCTCTGGTCCATGTTTAGTGTGGTTCACACCATGTCACCAAACAGCACAGTGACTACTGTAACCCTATAAATAGACCGAAAACAACAAAACATGACACGTGACAAAAACGAGAAACAAAATGAGACAAACAACACAAAACTAAACAAAAAAACAATGAAAAATCAGATAAAAAATTAAAGTGACAAAAAAAAGGAAAAAAAACCCAACAAAAACATGACACAATATGACAAAAACGAGACAAAACAACAAAAGAACAATGAGCAATCTAGTATTTTACTTTATGGTCAAAACAACTTCATTTATAGTTTTGCAAATTTACAATCTGCAGTCAATGTCTTCTCTGTAATTTTTACACTTTGAGAGCCGGATTGGACCCTCTGGAGAGCCGTTTTTGGCCCGTGGGCCGCATGTTGGACACCCCTGCCTTTGAGGATTCTTTCTGTTGTTCATCGTATCTCTCCAGATTGGTAATTAATTCCAGCAGTAATGATTAAACGGTTCTTTCCTGCAGATGGAGTCATGATCCAGATCACGGCTGAGACCATGGACTCTCTACGGCAAGCCCTGAGGGACATGAAGGACTTCACCATCACATGTGGGAAAGCCGACCAGGAGGAGAACCAGGAGCTCGTCCACATCCAGTGGACGGAGGACGACCACAACTTCAACAAGGGGTGAGACAGAGAACTCCTGATGAGGAGCTGCAGAGACCGTTGAACTGATAAAGGGTGAGGGTTAGACTATAAACTCATTATGGAGGGAACGTTAGCAGCAGACCAACACAATTAGTTTTACAGCAGCCTGATAAAACGTTTAAAATGACTTTTCACCAGTTATGAGATGACTTCATGAGCAGAACGTTCTCTGAAACACAGCAGCTGTTTAACCTGAATCCACCACTTTATTTGTGAATCAGCTGGAAATGATTTTCTTTAATTAGTCCATGGGCCTTGACCTAGAATTTCCAGTATCAGTACCACTCAAAGTGACTAATTCTTTTTGGTCTTTTTAACCAGCTATATGTCTCTAGTTTACATTTTGATATGATAACTGTTGCAGACTCACAGCTAAATAAATGTTATCACTGGTTTAATGGACACAATGAAAGAGTCTGAGCCAAAAGTCAAATTCGACAGGATTATTCCTCATTATGAAAAATAAGAAGTGCCACACGCCACACATCATCTGTGTTAATAACTTTACACTACAGAACAATACCACAACAAACTTGATTCTGAGAAAGAGTTCGTTGCTATGGTAACAAGATCGTCTGTGACAAAAACAAGAAACAGAATGACGAAGCAAGACACAAAACGACAAAAACAAAGAAGCATGAAAAGAAAGTACAGACAAACAAGAAATGCATTCATCTGGGTCTGATGTTTAATTATTATAATATATTACCGTTTCTCAAACAGTTTTATTTGATTATTGACTCATATTAGATGTGATCTTTGCATACGGTGAGATTTAAATGAATTGTGGTGAATGTGATCGTTCCACTAATCAGGGATAAAGCTGCCAGAGTGGAAAGACTCTCACATCCTGATGTACTTATATTAACCCAACGTACATTTTAGTACCACTTAGGTTTGGTCACTGGAGAAGGTACCAATATCTGGTCTGGTTCATGGACTAAGTATCCTGTTTGTTTTTCCCAGTGTCATCAGCCCGATTGATGGGAAGTCCATGGAGTCGATCACCAGCGTCAAGATCTTCCACGGCTCAGAGTTCAAAGCTAACGGCAAAGTCATCCGCTGGACCGAGGTACGACTCGCTCTGCTCACAATGCTGCTTTCCAGAGCATCAGGGAGGAAATCAGGACACCACGAGTCCCACAGGAGGAAACGTTTAAACTTGTTTCACCTTAAATCCCACCAGGCTGCAGCTCCATTAACGGAGGCTAAACTCAGTTCTGCTCCGACACGCCGGCAGCATGTTCTCCTGTCACGTATGACTGGAGATAAAGAACAAAATATGGAACAACTAAAGCATCTGACACTCAGTAGCCTGTCAGTGAAACTTTAAGGATTGTGTAGATTACAGAAAACACACATTATCTGACTGCAAACCTGTTACATGCACCTTTATTTTTCTTTGTGTTTTAAAAAAAACAGTCTTCTTTTCCCCCAAAAAGTACAATTTCTTTCCAGTTGAGCTGTTTAATTGTTTGACGACTCAAACGCCCCCCGGTCATAATCTAATACAGGAGGTCCTCCACTTACGTCAGAGTTCCGTTCCTACAGATCGATGTAAGTCGGAACTCTGGTGAAAATGTAAACAAAGCCGTTCCGTGCATCACGATATCGATCAGATCTTCATAAAAGTCATGAATACCAACGACTTTCATGCATGTATGAATCATTTTACTAGAAGATAACAGAATATTATAACAGACTGATATTGTTGTTGATGTTGAGGTTTCAATGTTTATTGTTCAGTTCCAGATTTCCCTAATGTCAGTGAACGTGCCATGTTTAGTTAGCTCACCTCTGATTGGCTGAGAGTCAGCAGTAGAGAGAGCTGGGAACGGTGGCTAATTCTGGAGCTAAGTTATGGGGTTTTTCTAGTTATTCTGGCATTAGCTACGGCCCACAGTAGCCTGTATGAAGGTTCAATAAACCAGCAGAGAACCAGATAAAGTCTCACTCATTCATCACAGAGGGTCACTACAATATGTTGACCTGTTTTTACATCTAGACCCATGTTGGTCGGTGTTTCTTCCTGTTCCCAGCGAGTCTGACTTACGCTGGGAGCCATAATGAAGGACAAAAAGTTAGTGAATGTAGCACAATCCAAGGTGGAGTACAACCAGAGAATGGAAACAAAGCTGTCTGATAGCACCGCATGACGACGTATTCATCCACTCGTCAACTAGTTCCATGTAACCAGTTCTGACATAACGATGAAACGCCGTAGGTTGATGATGCTGTAAACCGAGGACCTCGTGTATTTAGCCTCCGAAACACCAAATCCAGTCAGTCACTATGCCTCTGAATTATATTTTTAGATCTTATTTTGACACTGCATCTCCGTTTCCTTCAGGTTTTTTTCCTCCAGAGTGAAGACCAGCCCAACGGTCTCAGCGACCCGGCCGACCACAGCCGTCTGACGGAGAACGTGGCGAGAGCGTTCTGCATGGCTCTGTGTCCTCACCTGAAGCTGCTGAAGGAGGACGGCATGGCCAAGCTGGGGCTGAGGGTCACTCTGGACTCCGACCAGGTAGGAGGAAGGACGAGTCAGAGAGGGCTGGGATTGGTCGATCAACTGGGGTCATTTCATCACATTTTTACAATATCACTGCTTTGCCTGCATTTTTTATAGCATAGATTATAAATATTTATGAAGAAATTCTAGCTTGATATGTCAGATTCTTAACTAGAAAGTTGTGGTATCAGACTGGGGCTGTGGAGGCATCAGGACTGGAACTGAGAACAAAGTTCCATTTGTTCATTCCTGATCAGCTCATCTGTATTACTGGGTAGTCTTTCATTTCTACTTCTAATTTGTTGAATTTCCCTCAGGATTAATAAAGTTTCCATCCATCTATCATCCATCCATCCATCCCTCTATCATCCATCCATCCATCTATCATCCATCCATCATCCATCTATCTATCATCCATCCATCCCTCCATCTATCATCCATCCATCCATCCATCCATCCCTCTATCCTCCATCCATCCATCTATCATCCATCCATCTATCATCCATCCATCCATCCATTCATCCGTCGCAGAGCTTATAATGACAATAAAGATTTTTCTGATTCTGAACTTCACAAACAGATTTTTTCAAGATTTCATCCATCAGAAATGATCCAACGCTGAGCAGCCTTGGAGGAGGACTGCTCTCTCTGAGTGTTTTTCTAGTTTGCTGTTCAGAGTTCTGCAGTAGCGTCCGTCTAACCTCCGTTTGTCCCTACAGGTGGGTTACCTGGCAGGAAGTAACGGTCAGCCTCTCTTGCCTCAGTACCTGAGCGACCTGGACAGCGCTCTGATCCCCGTCATCCACGGCGGGGCCTGTCAGCTGAGCGAGGGCCCGGTGGTCATGGAGCTGGTCTTCTATATCCTGGAGATCATCTCGTAGGACCTGGAGACGCCCCACAGCCTTCACCTCCAGACTTTTTCTAACCTTCAGATGTCATCTCACGGCCCGCTCCCTCCATCGTCTGCCTCCCAAACCGTTTGCACTTCAGGCGTGCCGGGCGGGGTAGCATTCCTCCTTCAAACCTATGCATCCACCCACCGTCTGCTCAGCTCCAGAGGCCGTCAGGAAGCTCACCTGAGACCTCAGCTGTCAAGTGATGTCCGGTCATCTCCACAGATCTGTCAGTGTCTGTCCTGATACCCACACCGTCAGAGAAATGAGCAGATAACGCAGATCAGCCTTAGATAAGTCGAAGAACTCACATTCAGGACCTGAGACGAGTAACACAGTCACTGAAGATATAAAAGCTAATTCTGTCGTAGCAGATAAATATCTCTTTATTGCAAGTTTCTGTCTGATAAAATATTGAAGTGAGGTTTGGATTTTATTTCAAACGACTGACAAAAGAGTGATTTATTCTCTCAGGTCAGTCAGTCAGGTGGTGATTTGTGGGATTCACTTCTTGTATTTGTCGAGTGTCTCAGAAGAGCTGCAGCTGATATTCAGGACATTATTAAATTATGAAGGGAATAGAAGCGTGATTTCTGTAAATACAGCGGTCGGACGAGCTGTGAACTCAATCAAAAAACTGGAAATCCTTTCTTTAAGAACTGGATTTTCTCTATGAGCTTACAAAGAGGCCAGTTTGTGTAGAGAAAATATGCTCTCCTTTGCATTCTGCACCGTTCTATTCCTGCAGGGACGACGTCTGTCCCTCTGAAGGTCCACATGTGTCTCCACCTCAGCCACCATCACAGGTTATGACACCCAGAGCTCTTAGAAATTTGTCCTGGATGGGAGTAATTCCCTGGAGGTGCCTTGACACGGTGCAGTTTGGGCCGTCTGAGACAGACTTTTTAAAATCTGTGGTTGGTGATGGATGATAGCACTGAGACATTCGTCCACCGGCGGCTGAATCAGACGTTTGGTGACCAAAGTTTGGGCTTAGATTCTCCTGTCTGTGACTCACATCTCCAAACCCAGCAGTCAGAATAAAGACGATGAGTGAAAAGCTCTGCGAAGACTCGAAGTAAACGGAGGAGAGGCGTAGCAGGAAAAGATTAGAAAAGTCGACTACCGGGTTGAAGTTCCTCCTCGTTGTTTTTGACGTAGTTTCCTCGTGCAGCGACGCTCTGCTCCCAGGGCTCCTGCCACACTAGGAAGGCCAGCGGTAGACTTTTTTAGTATAAGAAGGTCCAAGTGAAGGAAGTTTCGTTCACGTGGCGTCTACGCTACAAGGGCTGGAAAGTCCAGTCACGGCAGCTATGGGTCTGTGATGTCTGCAATCACAAGAGTTTAATCAACGCTGTCAGGAAATCCTGTGAACATATCTGGATCTTCACTGTATCACAATGGAGATCCTTCCACTTGACTGTGATTTTTATTGAAGACAGAGAAAGAGTGTCCCAGAGAGCCACATTTAGCGATTAGCGACAGTTCAGCCTGAAAATCTCTGCGTAATCAGCGCAGTGAGCAGTCTGACCCTGGCCCATGAATTCAGGGAGAAGCAGCAGCATCCTGACCTCATGTTCCTTCTCCGGTTTTGGAAACTGCTGGTTCTTCTCAGTGTGGTAGCTGCAGACCTTCACCAGACGGTCCTCAAACCACGGATGGACTCCAACCAGCAGACACGAGAAGATCTGGAGCTGCTGTTCTAATTCTTCCTCATACGTGGACAGTAGATGGGAATCCACTTTGTGCTCTTGTAGCGTAGCTGCTGCTCAGACTGAATGTTGAACGACTTGTAGACATCTTTAAAGGGTCTGCATGAGCTGCTGTGGACTCTGATTGTAGGAGTGTCCTTCATTTAGACACTGGAAGTTTTTTCATCTTCCGGATTGGACCCTCCGGAGGGCCACCTTTGGCCCGCAGGCCGCATGTTGGACACCCCTGGTCCAAATACAGAGAGTAGGAAGTTGTTATTTCAGTGCTTTTCTAAGTCAGACTTCACACTGATGTGGTTCAGGCTGACTGGACTCTTCTGGTCCCAGTGTGGCCCGTTGGGACGGAGCTTCTTTTTCTGAGACACTTGATAAATGCAGGTTCTGATCTCAGGTTCAGGTCCGACGGGCTGCAGGTTTGTGGGTATTAGGGCTGGCCCCGGGCGTCGGATGAATTGACAAGACGAATACTGATCGCACAACATCGTCCGATGGGGGGATCTGAATATTCGGATCTCTAAATAAATACTGGAATACCACCGTCACAACCGAATATTCGGATATTGGGGTCCAGCCCTAGTGGGTATCTGGACAGAGCTGGTGTCTAATGTAGCTCCAACATCACTGTGGCGGCCGGAGGTCCTGAAACACTGAACTCTGGGTAAAAAAAACCCGCCTCTGTGTAGCACGGATGCCGCTACGAGGGAGACTCATCCATCTGTGAAAAGTTCAGACCTTTCCTTAGAAGTTTGAAAAGGAAGAGAGAGGAGGGAGGTTAGTTTTATTTGCACCTTGGTGCTCAGTGCCTGCAGCAGCGATTTATCAACGGGGAGAAAAAAAAACACATCTGGGTTTCACTTCTTAAGCTTTACTTCACTGAGTCTGTACAGATTTTTGTAGGCAGAAGGATTCCTGCTCCATCTGTAGCCTCCGGAGATCCCAGAATTCCTGAAGGACCGTCCTCCGATAAGATCACCCGTTACTCTGACGTCAAAACGCCCTGATTTAAAAAAGGTTCCGACGCTTTATTGATCAACTTAATGTGTATATAAAGCTGAAAAATCAGACGAGGGAAATCAGTTTTTAATCTCATCAATCATCTTCAAGTCGTCTGTGTTCGCATCTTATTTTGGTGTCTTTTTAATCATACAAAGAGAATAACTGTTAAAGATGTAAAGATATATATATATATATACAGCATATATATATAGATGAATATATATAAAAACTATTAAATTGCAGACGCAGTGCACTGGATTCTAAGCCATTTAAAGAGGAGAGTTAAAGCGAGCATCCTGGGAAACGTCGGTGGTTTGTTCCTGCAGAAACCAGAAGCTGAATGTATTTCATCTCACATCTTCTGCATCCTTCCAAAGCCCCCGAAATCCAGACTCTTTAAAACTCTGCAGACCTGAACAGGAAGCCGATGTGTTGATTCCAGACGGAGCTGGACCGGACTCTCCTTCACAAACATGGACCTGGAGAATTTTTTTTTTAAAAAGAAGAAAATCTAAGAATGTATTCCTCTTGTTTCTGTTCAAATCTGCAAAATGTGCTTTTGTTTCCAGCCAGACTAATCACCAAAACCCCCCCATCATGTGGACTGTACAGTAACCGTCTTTAACCGTGTGATATGAGACCAGAAGGGGCTACTCACCAGAGAAGAAAACAAAACGATCTCGTCTTCAAAAGGTGAGAATCAGACAATCACAGGAAAATCTGCAGAAGAGCCGAAACTTAGTTTGAATTAGACCCTGTAGCTGTTCTGTTCATCGCTCAGTCTGAAGTGTTTTACAAGCTGCTGTAGCAAAGAAACGTCATTAAAGACCCAACGAGAGGTCGAGGGCCGCCGCCATCGGGTTAAGTTACTGTGATCTACCAGAGGTGGCGTCGCCCCAATCACTGTGTCTTCACTGTTCCTCAGAAATCATCAGTCGGTGTGTCTGATGCCGATAACCGATATGCCGATATTGTCCAACTCTTAATTACTGATTCCGATATCAACCGATACTGCTATCTGTGAGCTATTTAACTAATTCTAGGTAACATCACAGATCTCCTGTGGTGGAATTAGAAGAATTAGTTCAATAGCCCACAGATATCGGTTGAAATCGGAATCAGTAATGGAGAGTTGGACAATATCGGCAAAAAAGACAATATCCGACATCCCTTATTTTTCCGTTTTTTCTGTTAGGTTTAATTTTTTTTGGCATTATCTGACGTGTGCAATATGTCCTAAGTCCAAAAAAAAAAAGGTGCAATTTGTTTGGGGAGATAAAAAGTAGCATTTGTTTTGTATTCAGTTGTAAAATGTTCCGAATCCAAACTATAATTCTGCATGCAAACAGAAACGGTGAGAGAGTGACTCAACTCTGCATTTTAACAGTTCTGTATCCTGGAAAACAACAACAAAAACACTCATTCAGTTCTGTCATTAATGGGATTTTGTTCATTTTTTTCTTTTTAAAAATATCAGTCAGAAACGTTTGAAAAGCCAAAAATCGTTTTCTTTACTCTTCAAATGTCAAGAAAAGTGGTCTTTGTCAAATAAGAAAAAAAAACAAAAACCTGTAGTATATGTAAAATAAAAACTTATAGAAAACTGAAACCAGTATTTTTGCCTTATTTTAAATGTCCTTTTTTGTGGAAGAAAACATGACGGGACAAAATTGAAACCAGTTCTTTTTAATGGTACATTTTTAAGCAGGAAAAGCAAATTCAGTCCGCGATTAAAAACAGCAAAATCCTCCATATTTGGATAATGTTCATTTTGTTGTTAATTATCATAGGATAACGTTATTTCTTTTACACCGACAAATCAAAGTAAAGATGGTTTTTACCTTAGCTGACATGTTTCAACTGCAGTCTTCTTCAGAGCATCATCTCATGTGTCCTTTTTATCAGGTGACCAGTCTGACAGATCTGTCAGAATCTGTCAGATAGGCCACGCCCCCCGGTGGTCTCTGGAGGATGGAGTCCCAGGTATTAGAGGGTGTAGCTCCTCGTCCTGCTTCCTGATCTCTAAGGCCTCCTTGATCCATCCTTTATGTTTGTTGGTCTCTGATGTTACAATCCTCCCCCAGTCCCAGTCCATGATGTGATTATTTCTTTTGCAGTGATCCCTGATGGCTGATTTTGTGTTTTCTTCTTCAGCTTTTTCTTTTTGTGTTCTTGTGAGTCGTCCAGTTGTTTCCTTTTCGCATTCTGTCTGGTGTTCTTTTCGTCTTGTGCTGAATGTTCTGCCTGTTTCTCCAATGTATGTTTTCTCGCAGGATTTGCACAGAATTTCATAAATGATGTTGCATTTCTTGTCCGGTTCTATTTTGTCTTTGGGATGGACTAATAGCTGCTGGAGTTTTGTATGTGGCTTTACTGCTGTGTTGATGTGTTTTTTCATTATGCGCTGTATGGGTTCTGTTATCCCACAGATATATGGGATGGTGATTATTCAATTCAATTCAATTCAATTCAATTGTATTTATATAGCGACAATTACAGTCAAATTGTCTCGAGACGCTTTACAGAACCCATATGCCTGAACCCCCAGAGCAGCCCTAAGGAGACAGTAAATGTCTTTGTTTTTGTTGTCCGGTTGTTGTGTGTGTTTTGTTTGTCTTTCCTTTTGTTTGTTTACTTTGTTTTTAGCTTGTTGTTTTCCTTTGTTGATGGCCCATATCGGGTATTGAGTGCGTTCTTGATGTGTTTTTCCTCCTCCTGTCTGTCTTTATCATCTGTTAGGCTGCTGGTCTGTTCATAAAGTGTTCTAACTGCTGATAGTTTGTGTTCTGTGGATGTTCTGATGTCCAGAGGAGGTTCTGGTCCGTTCATAAAGTGTTCTAACTGCTGATAGTTTGTGTTCTGTGGATGTTCTGATGTCCACAGGAGGTTCTGGTCCGTTCATAAAGTGTTCTAACTGCTGATAGTTTGTGTTCTGTGGATGTTCTGATGTCCAGAGGAGGTTCTGGTCCGTTCATAAAGTGTTCTAACTGCTGATAGTTTGTGTTCTGTGGATGTTCTGATGTCCAGAGGAGGTTCTGGTCCGTTCATAAAGTGTTCTAACTGCTGATAGTTTGTGTTCTGTGGGATGTTCTGATGTCCAGAGGAGGTTCTGGTCTGTATGTGTAGGTTTCCTGTAAACTGTGATCTTAATGCTGCCGTCTTCTCCGTGGTGTATGTTTAAGTCCAAAAATGAAATGGTCCGGTTTATTTCTTCTTCATGCGTGAATTGTATATTTCCTGTGTCGTCCATGTTGTTCAGATGATCAGTAAGTTCTTGTGTGTGTCCAGATTTTATTATTTCCAGGATGTCATCAACGTGTTGTTTCCAGAGTGTGGGTCTGCAGTGTGTGGGTCTGCAGTGTGTGGGTCTGCTGTGTGGATGGCTTTGGTTTCTCGCTCATTGCAAAACCTTGTTTCTGACTGTAAATAATTCCTTTGAACTGAAAATAGGTGGATGTGGCAACGAACCGGAGTGATGATGTCATTTACTGTGAGGTTTGTGCGTTTTTTCAGTGTCCTGTCCTTCTTAAGTCACTCTTGTACGATGTGTAATGTGACGTCAACGGGTTTTTTTGTGTGAAATGAATATGTCGTCTTTTTGTACTGTGATATTGTTGAGTTCTTGTGAGTTCTTGCAGTGATGTTGTGATGTACCGAGGAGGGGTTTGATGATTTCTACTAAAGCTTTTGAGAGGTTGTAGGTGACTGATCCGATGCTGTCTACAATAAGGCGCACTGTTGTGTCTTTTTTATGGATTTGTGGTGTCCCATATATCCGGGGGGTAACGTTGTAAGGTGGTTGTAAGTTCGTGTTCCGTGAGGGTGCGTTGTGATAAGTTTTGTACCCATTTGTTATTGAATTGTGTGTGTTTGTTTTTTCTTTCTCTTAGTTTGCTCACTTTTGGGATGTGGGGATTTTTCGTTGTAATGAATTCTTCCTCGTGTGTGCGTTTTACATGTGAACTTATTTCTTTGTGTATGTCTGGCTCTGAAGTGAGGCGTTCGTTTGAATAATCCTGTATAAATGTGTTGATTTTTTCCAGTTTATTTACTGTAGTCCTTATCCTCTCTCTGATGAGAGCCTTCTTCGCTTTGTTTATCATGTTTTCTGCATTTTTTGTTGGGATGGGGTTCCTGATGTTGAGCCCCCCCCCCGGATGGTGGGGGGCGTGGCCTATCTGACAGACTCTGACAGATCTGTCAGACTGGTCACCTGATAAAAAGGACACGTCAGATGACGCTCTGAAGAAGACTGCAGTTGCAGTTGAAACATGTCAGCTAAAGTAAAAGAAATAACGTTAACCTTGCAAAATCCTCCACTCGTCTTATTTTGTAGCTTCCTGGAAACGACATGACATCATTGATCTTTGTAAACACGGAGTCGATCCAAACATTAGAGGACAAAATGAGTTTAATCATTCAGTGTTTGTAGCTGCAAGTTTTCACCCCCACAACCAGAAATGTTGAGACCTCGGTGACGTCTGGCAGCTGATGGGCGACTCATGGCTTCTTCTGTCAAACTGTAAAGGGTCAGTTCACTCACATCACTGAAAAAAAATAATCACATTTTCTTGTCTTAAAGCAGCAGTAAGTGGAAATCGTGACCAAAACGTCTGTAAACGCAACAAATGATCGCATTATAGAGATGCTAAGCAACAATATCGTTCATTTAACCCTCGTGTCGTCCTGCGGGTCAAAATTTTGGATTTTTTTCAGACAAGGAAACAATATTTTTTGGTGCCCATAAATGAGGACAACAGGAGGATTAATGCTGTGTTTCTGGGTGCTGAATGAATTTAAATTCAGTTTTGTGCTACTTGGTGTGAATGTGACTAAAATTTAACAAATAAAGCCTCCAGGAGGTGAGTTTGGTGATCAGTTAGTCCGAGTGAAAGGTGCTAAAAAAAAAAAAGGAGTCGTCTTAAGTCGTCAAATAATCAGCGTACAGCGTTTAGCTTCAGGGTTTCTTGGCTTCGTCTGCATTTTAGAAACTCCCAACTATGGAGTAGTGAGAGTGCCAAATTACAAAAATAAATCTGTAAGAGAACAAGCAAATAAAAATGAAAATATAAAGATGAATAAATAAAATAAAAATAAATAATGTGGCAATATTAATCAAAAACTGAATCCATAAAAGGCTAATAAAGGTAGAAATATAAAGACAAATATCTAAAAAAGAAATAAAAGTGCTTGTATAAATAAAATAAAATATAATGTGGCAATTTTCATCAAAAAAATTAATCCACAAAAGGGTAATAAAAGTAGAAATAAAAAGACAAATAAAAAAATATTTAAAAAAGAAGCCATTATTAAATAAAATTAATAAATGTGGCAATAAAAAGCAATGTTTATCAGAAAAATAATTAGAAGAAATGTGCTTTTATGAAGCAAAATTAACCTGACGTGATCACTAAATTATTGTCGCACATTTCTTCTTATTTTTACAATTATTTTATTTATTTGTCTTTATATTTCTACTTTGATCAGTCTTTTCTTTTATGGATTAATTTTTCTGATTAATATTTCTTTATTTAGCAACATTGTTTTTAGTTTTATTTTATTTAGAAATACATTTCATTTTATTTTTATTATTTTATTGATTCGTCTTTTTCTACTTTTATTAGCATTTTCTTTTATGGATTTATTTCATGATTAATATTTATTTTTATTTTATTTCTTAGCACATTTTATTATCTTTCAAATTATTTTATTGATTTGTCTTTATATTTTTACCTTTAAAATCCTTTTCTTTTATGGATTTATTTTTTAATTAATATTAATTTATATTGCAACATTATTTTTTATTTTATTTATTTGTCATTATATTTCCACTTTTATTTGCTTGTTCTTTTATAGATTTATTTGTTATAATTTGGCTCTCTCCCTCTCTCTCTCTCTATATATATATATATGCATGTATTTTACTCAGAGGTTTGGCAGCTAAAGGCGATTTCAAATCTGCAGGATTTTACAGCAGCAGTGATTACTTTGGTGTTAGTGCATAGATACCAGAGCTGGAGATAGGAGGAATATGTACACGTTCTTTGATATATTCTACGAGTTACATCAGGCAGCAGGATCAGGTTTAGCTCCACGTCATCAAGCCGAGACAAACCGTCCACCTCCAGGACCGAAGCACCGGCGCCTCCCGGTGGTCTGAAGGGGAACTCAAGTGTCGTGCAAAAGTGCAAAAGTTTTAACAAGTCAAAGACCCGTGTAGTCCAGACCGTCCTCGACAGACCCCACACGCCTTCCTCCTCCTCTTCCTCCTCCTCCTCTTCCTTCTCCTCCTCCTCCTCTTCCTCCTCCTCTTCCTCCTCCTCCTTCTCCTCCTCCTCCTCCTCCTCCTCCTCTTCCTCCTCCTCTTCCTCCTCCTCTTCCTCTTCCTCCTCGAGTGTTTCTGATTGATTTTCTTTCATCTGCAGAACAAAAAGTCGTGGTCAGAGTCCAGTCAGGCAGAAATCGAACGTATAAAGTCATCAATCGTAGCCAAAACATATCAGGGTTAAACTCTGCTCCATTATTTCTGATTTGCCTAAAATTTAACAGCATAAAATGAGGATATTTATGAAGATATCTGATCTTTAAATCCTATTTTCAACATCTTTTTTTTTTTTTTTAAATTTGAACTACGTTTGCTCAACTATATCTCAGGAACTATTACAGAAAAAGTCATCAATTTGTCATCCTGATTTTGAATCCATGGTACTGAAAAAATAGATCAAATCTCTGATTATTGGTAACTCTACAGTCACCACTAATCACAGATTTGATCCACTTTTCCGTTATTGGTTCAGTATGGTAAAGTTTAGGTATTAAAAACCATGACTTGTTGCATTTATATCACACATTCTTTGCACAAATGAAACCAGAATGTAAGTCCAATAATCAGTGATGTACAGAAGCTGCTTCACTCTTCCTCCTGACTTTTTGTTCAGCGAACCAGCTGCTGAATCAATCTTTAATCTTCTCATCCAACCATAAATAAGAACACTGTTTTTTTGCTGACTAACTTTGTGGGCAAAAAAGAACTGTTAATCTAAAAAAAACTATGTGTCAAACTTCTGAGACTGGAAGAGTTTCTGTGAAATCATTATTATTAACAGACCTGAATTCTCACTGTTTTTGTTGATTTTTAGCCAAAGGAGGAGTGAGAATAATTACCTTTTTCATGTGGTTCATCTTTAAACTTGGAGAAGCTCCTAAACACAAACCTTGCAGACAGAAAAAAAAGATATCAGATGTTTTCAGTCTCTGCTTTGTCTTTTGACACAAGTTTCTTAAGAAAAATAAATTCAATTTCAGCAACATTCAGCCTCAGTTTATCACTTACACATTACAACTTACTGATCAGTGTTTACAAAGGAACACAACATTTAGTCACCTGGAACTGAGTGATTTAGTATTTTACTTTATGATCAAAAGAATAAAAAGCAACAAAAACAAGACAAAATATGACAAAAATGAGATACAGAACAACAAACGACAACGAGACAAGAAATGACCAAAGCATGAAGCAAAATGATGAAAAAATAGACAAAATATTACAAAAATGAGACACAAAATGACAAAAACGAGAAACAAAATGACAAAAAAAATTGACAAATGACACAAAATAAAACAAAAGTGAGACAAAAAATTTGACAAAAAAGTTACACAGCAACAAAACAATGGACAAATTACAAAAACGAGACAAGGAACGACAAAATCATGACGCAAAATGACAAAAAAAGACAAAAAGCAACAAAAACGAGACACAAAATGACAGAAGAATAATGACATACTAAATAGTGTCTGCTTTGTTCCAACCTGGCGATAAAACAGAAGCACCAACAGTCATATGGTGAAGGGAGGTTTGTGTGTTTACCTGCGCCGGGTCGATCACCAGCCAGCGCTCGGTGCTCGACTGCATGTCCTGGCCGCTCAGAGGCTCCCGCAGTCGAACCTTCACCTCAACACGACCTCCGCTGGCTTTACGGCCGTCCATCACCTGAACACAGTCAGCATGGATCAGTGTTCAGACCGGAGGGAAAACATTGAGGGATCAAAAGCACAAACACTGATAGTGTTCAACTTTACAAAAGTAACTCAGTGCAAATAATTCAATGTACCAATGCATGTTAAAGGAGCATTTCATATTTAATTACCAGAAGCTTTGCACAAATATTGACCAAACACTGTTTAAGGAGGTTTTCCCTCACACTGGGATTTCATCGTACCCCAGATTCTTCCTCATCTGACCCACAGAAAACCTACCCAGGAATTAGCCTGACTCTAAACCCCTGAAACAGAAATACTCATTGATCTCTGAGTGTTTCTCACCTCCACGATCTCCCTGATTTCACTCTGGGACTCCAGCTTATCCAGCTTCACCAGCGCCGTCCCGATGGGCTTGTCGCTCCGCAGGAAACCTCTGGAAGAACGACTCAGATATTTACCTTTCTACTGAAAGGCTCAGCTTTTAGAATCAGGACTTTAGACTTTTCTGTTCTCTGCTGCTTTTTATGAAGTTAAAATAACCATGACTTATTTATATCTACAACAACCTAAGTTTTCCTCTCGTAGTTTAGTTTGGACCCTTTTAACCCTCGTGTCGTCCTGCGGGTCAAAATTTGTCCCTGTTTCTTGTTTCTTTTCTCATTTCCGGGTGATTTGATGCAGATTTTCAGTTTTATGCGTGTTTTAAACAGTTCTATTAAACAGATTTGTTCCGTCAGACTCACCCTTTGTGCAGCAGCTCCAGTTTGAGGCCTTTAGACGCCACCACCCTCCTGAAGCCGCGGTGGTTCCGGTTGATTGAAAGAGTGAAGCTCTGGTTGTATTCTGACGAAAGAAGGGACAAAATCTGTTCAGGAAACCAAGTATTTTGGACAATAAAGTCATAATTTCAGCAATGAAATAGCAGAAAATCCAACCTATGAATACAGTTTATTAAAAACAACCGGTCTTATTACATGGAATCTAAGCTAGAATAACTTTTCATTAGTTTTTCCTGCATCCTGTTTGGGACAGATGTGACTGTAGACGTCTGAAAGAGCTCTGAATAACCGACTGAAAGCGAGCATCGTGTCTCACCTGGACAGTTAGTGTTCTTAATGACGGCTGTTCTGTGTTTCTGCGGCTGCTCCTGGTGGAAACCAAACAGAAGGAAGAACTTTAGAGGACAAAGTGTCAGTGGTGGAAATAATCTCAGCATCATGATAAAATCAAGCGTTGGAATATTTTTATTCCATGGTAACGAGTTTGTTGAAGACGTTTGACCCCGATCTGAAAAGCTAATGACCCCACAAGAGTGTAAATGACTGTGACTCTCCTGCCGTTAGTTAGAATTAGGACCCGACAGACTGATTGGTTGAACAGTAAATGCTGTTGAATGATGTCCTGTTAGTCCAAAACACGGAGCTCTGACACATTAGTGTCAGACTGTTTGTGACCATTATATATTTAAAATGCAACTCTGTCAAAGACGACGTGTTTTCCATCTGAGAAAGGCGTCTCTGGTTTTTATTTTGGTTCATATCAGTCCTGACTTCATGGCAAAGAAAATAATGGAGTAGAGAAAATGTAATTTAAATTTAAAGGGCATCAGAGGGCTGCAGAAATAATGTTTTACAGGAACTTCACTCATTATGCTGCTGATATACAGCATATATATATAAAACCTACCTCTAATCTAATGTATTTCTGAACTCGTTTATACATTGACTCTTTTTGAAGGTTCTATAATTTCCCAGAGGTTTAATGCTTTGTTGCATGTTCTTGAAAATTCTTCTCTGTTGTGGAGTTCAACTAATACTAAAGGACAAAGTGTTGCAACAGTAAAATGTTCTGCCTGTAATTCATATCTTTGTTGTTGGAAGTGTTAAAGGACCAAAAAAAGTTTTTTTTATTCATTATAGATTTTAATTAATCTGCCGATTAATCCGTTATCGGAATTTCTTTCTTCCAAATATCGGAATTGGCCTCAAACATCCATATCGGTCGGGTCCTGGTTAAAACTGAAGCACGTCTTGAAGAAGTGATTCCAGTTGTCTCCGTTTAGCGCTGAGATGAACGCAGTAGGAGGCTCTCACCGTGCTCGGGTACGGGAAGTCAAACTTGACGTAGGCGTCTAAATCGTTGGTTTGGATTCCTGGAGGAGGAGGAGAATCACAAAGCATCAAATGTTTGCTTTAACCTTCATTTCCTAACTGAATGGTGAACTTTCGGGTTAAAAAGAGTCAAAAAAAACAAAACACAAAATGACAAGAAGCTAAGAGGTCGTTAAAGTACTTAAAGCAGAAACTAGAGAGAGACTTTAATCAAGGTTTAACTCTCCTGTTGTCCTCATTTACACGCACCAAAAAATATTGTTCCCTTTTCTGAAAAAAATCCAAAAATTCAGAAAAAAAATCCCCAAATTTATGAAAATTTGCAAAACCTTCAGGAAGAAAAATCCAATAATTCCTTAAAAGTTTTATTTAAAAAAAACAAAAAAAAACAAACAAATGTGGCAAGAAAATTCTTGTAAATATTTTTAAAAAAATGAGTAAAAATCTTCCAAAAAAATCCTAAAAATATCTAAAGTGATTCCATATATATCAGTAAAACTTCTAATAAATTCTTCTAAATTTGCTGGATTTTTGGTTAATTTTTATGTGAATGTTCTTAACGAAAATAGAGAAAATTCACGGTGAAAATATATTTTTTTCCAAATTTTCAAACTTTAAATTTGCAAAACCGTAAGGAAGAAAATTCCCAAAAAATTTTAAAAAGTGAGTAAAAATCTTCCAAAAAAATCCTAAAAATATCTAAAGTGATTCCATATATATCAGTAAAACTTCTAATATTTTCTTTAAGAACATTCACACAAAAAATCAACCAAAATCCAGTGAATTTTGCTGGATTTTGGTTGATTTTTATGTGAATGTTCTTAAACATTTTTAACATTTCTTTTTTCCCACCAAAAAATGTTCAAAGATTTCCCAAAAAATGTTGAAAATGTGGACATCAGAAGTTTGACTGTGAAAATATTTTTTTCTCCACATTTTCAAACTGGACGATATGAGGGTTAACAAGAGAGGAAAAACATCTAGCTCTGTGGCTTCAAAACTTAATTCAAGGCCAAAAAAGCAACTTTTCAATGCATTCTAAACTGTATAAATCCTTCCTGTGTAAAGGCTGATGTATGTGCAGGTTTTTACCACTCGGAGCAGGAAGATTCATCCCTTTCACAATAACCACCACCATGTCAGTGCTGCTCAGCTCTGGAAAGATCCTGAAAGGGAGGAGAAGAAAGAAAGAAAGAAAGAAAGAAAAAAACAAGGAAAAAGGTTAGATTTAATGAATTTACTTCGAGTTACACAACAAAGAAACTTCTGCAGTCCCACATGTTGTCTAACTTGGAAAAAAGAACATTTAATTGTGAAGTTTTGATGCTGGAAATGGAGTGTGTATTTTTTCCCCCACATGCTAAAGGAAAGCATTAATCCAACATCATTTGCCTACATGACAGGGAGAAAAATACCTAAATGTGTGGTAGAAATTACACTTGTACCAAAAATAAAAGTTCAGTTAAACCACTGCCATCCCAGTGGGCCAGTATTTCAACATATTTTCACCGATTCCTGACGCTGCACATAAATCCACTCATCCTTCCATTTTTTTTGCCATCTTAACTAAAATAAGCAAAATAGAAAATACTTAATCTCACCAGTAAAACATGCCGTACATATTTCTGTGTAACATTTAGCAGGACACGTATAAACTACCTGTCGATGTTTCATATCACAGCCTGAATCCATGCAGATATTATGGTGCATCCCAGGAACTTAGAGTTTCTCTTGTTTGTGTTTCGACCACTAATGAAGACTAAATTGTGCCCACCTCACAGTGCGAAACGATCTCTCCTCAAAGTGGTGTTTTGGAGGAGGCAGACCCCTGGACTGGGCCAGCTTCAGGACCTCCAGACTCTTCTTACAGCTTTCTGCCATCTTCTCAAACCTGAAAACGTGCAGAAGGAAGAACTTCACGTCTGCTCTGGTGATTTTCCTCCAGATGTCAGGAGATGATGGACCACTTCACACTGTGGGGACTTTACAGACTGAACAACAGAATATTTTATGGAAACTATGAGTTTTTTTGGAATGAGTGGCAGAAGAAGCTCACTTTGTTGTTTCTGCGACGTTCCCCAGGTGTGTGAACTGCTTGGAGTGAGTCATACATTTCTGGAAGGAAGGAAGCCGGAAGAAATCTTAACACATCTCACCGTTAGTGTGGAGCAACCAGACTGGGAACGGAAAGTCTAATTCTGGCATCAGAATTCCTTCACAAACATCTACAGTAAAAACAGGAGAGAGCTGAAGATGTTGGGTTACTGGTAGAAGCCTGTGATTGAGTTTCAAGTAATGAAAAGTGCAGCAAAAAAAAACATACACTAAAATTAATCTGTTAAAAAATGGAAAGAGTGAGACTCGATGTCAGCTGAGGACAAATTGACAAATCCAGTGAAATTCACTGGATTTTGGTTGATTTTTATGTGAATGTTCTTAAGAAACATTTTTAACATTTCTTTTATTCCGCCAAAAAATGTTGAAAGATTTCCCAAAAATGTTGAAAACGTGGACATGAGAAGTTTCCCTGTGAAAATATATTTTTCCCCACATTTTCAAACGTTAAACCGGGTCAGTTTTGAGCTGCAGGGCGACACCAGGGTTCAGTAAATGTTTCAGCTCTTCTCTGGTAGTTCTACCTCGTACTGCTCCTTCAGGATCTTGGCCAGCTGGCTGTAAACCTGCTCTGCCTTCTCTGAAATCTGCACGTCGCTGTGATGAACCAGGATGAAGTCTTCGTCCTCGTCACCAGGGGGCGACGGCACCTACAGGAGAAGCACACAGAGGGTCTTAATGCATCCCATAATACATAAAATGATTGTATTTTGAGGAATAGGAACAGTCATTCCCCTCATCTGTACTGTGAGTTAGTCGGATTGATTAAAACATTGTTTGTTCCTGTGTGTTGCTTCAGGTAATCACCAAGTTAAACATTTTAAATAAGACAAAGGAGCTCTTTGCACAGGGTTTAAGAATCAGGCTAATTCCTGGGTAGGTTTTCTGTGGGTCAGATGAGGATTTTTCTGCGTTGACAATGAAATCACAGTGTGACCTGAAACAGTATTAACCCTTTAATGCTGATTTCATTCAGACTGCAGCTGAGATAGCTCATCATTCCCCCAGTGCAGGTTTGGTTTTTAAACCCCATCAAGGACTGAGTTGATAAATCTGCTCACGGTGCTGATGTCCACAGTTTTGCCGCTGCGCGCCGCCTCGATCATCGGGTCGAAGCCCTTGGCGGTGCGGAGGAAGACCTTGGCCTGCTCCATGTCGTTCTTCTGCTTCGCCTGCAGAGCCGCCTTCATGTACTGCTTCTTCCGACCCTCCAGGAACTCCAGCTGCTGAACCGCTGGAGACACAACATACAGTGAAGTGACTGTAAACAGCTGGTGCAGCGTGAAGCAGACATCAGGTTTGTCTCTACAAACAGGCTTCATGTGTTGTTTTCATTGGGACAGTCGAGTCTCATTTCACCAAACGAAAGGTCTGGATGCTGTTTTCTTTGAAATCTAAACTAATAAATTTCTTTCAGGATATCATTTTTTACTTCTGGGTGAGATTAGAGAGCTTGTTTTCATCATTTAATGATCTACTAATTATTATCTTGACTTACTATGCTGGTTTTGGACTTTTTAGGACTGGTTTCAGACTGTATTCTGGCTGGTTCTGAATATTTTTTTTGGACGTTTTGACTTTGGTCCAGGCTTTAGACCTTTAAAGGACTGGTTCAGGTTTGATTTTGGTCCTGGTTTTAGACCTTTTAAGGACTGGTTCAGGTTTGATTTTGGTCCAGGCTTTAGACCTTTAAAGGACTGGTTCAGGTTTGACTTTGGTCCTGGTTTTAGACCTTTTAAGGACTGGTTCACGTTTGATTTTGGTCCTGGTTTTAGACCTTTTCAGGACTGGTTTAGGACTGGTTTTACCATGTCTTGGACTATTTCATGAGTAGTTTAGGTTTGATTTTGGTCCTGGTGAAGACTTTGTGAAGACTGGTTCCAGACTGTCTTAGGCAGGTCTTGGACTTTTTTAACCCCGAGAACATCAAACCTACCACCAAGCATGGTGGTGGCAGTATCATGCTCTGTGGAACTGGAGCTTTCCACAAAGTAAATGGAATAATGAAGGAGGAGGATCACCTCCACGTTCTTCAGGAAAGAGCTAAAGGAGGTCCAATGACATATTAGAGTGAGACTTTTGTTTTGGCCGAGCAGTGTATAATTATCTGTTGATCCACTAACTGGTTATTTGACTAATTATTGCAGTGTTAATCGATATTGTTGTGTATGTGCATTTCGCATTGTTAACTTCAGCTGTGCTGGTGCTCAACTTATGCGATAAAGCTGTATTTCTGCCAGTATGAGTTGATTAAGTCACACGTTTTTTCAGTACTTATTGTCAGAAAAAAACGTTTTTTGAGCGTTTGGTGCGACATGTTGGGGACTGAGCTCATGGACTGACAGCTGCAGCTCTGCTTTAGTAACTGACCTGTCGGTGAGAGTCTTTCCCTGGAAGCTGTCCTGTCGGGTGAAGCTGACGGAGACCTTTTTTGTCTTGGACCGGCCGTGGGGACGTCTAATGTGGGCTTCTTCGGCTCCTCTGGAACAGCAGGTTTAGACTGCAAGAGGCACGGCGCTGTAATATAATCTAATACAAACCATCATTTATTACAATTCTGAAAGCCCACCTCTTCTTCTTTCTCGTCCTCATCATCTTCCTCTGCATTTTCAGCAGCGTCAGTAGAGGCCAGTTTACTCGCTGCCTCCAGAGCAGCAACGAATCCCTGCTCGGCTCCCGTCGCCTTCTGGCCGGGGATCGGAGGGAAACCTGGGAGACGACTTTGAGTTTTACTTTTTCATTCAAGTACAAAAACACGTCCATGAATTGGTGTTGAAGGAAGACTGACAGCTTATTTACTGTTCAGACACGATGAGCTCACAGGAACTACACCGTCAAATTAAAATCCAACAGGATCTCACCGGGGGGAGCCGGAAGTTCGTCAAAGTTTACGGCTCGTCCAGCTTTGTGAGCTCGGATGGCGCTCTGGTATTGCTGCAGGAGGAGAGAGGTGAAAGATGTGCAGTCAGAGATGCAATGGGCACAGACAAGCTGGTGTTTTTGCTTTATTGTGGTTTTTTTGTCTTGCTTCTGTTGTCTATTTTTTTGGCTGTTTTGTGTCATTTGAGTAATGTTTTGTCTCGTTCTTGTCCATTTTTTTGCTGCTTTGTACCTTTTTGATGACATTTTTTGTCTCATTTTTGTTTTGTTTCACGTCATTTGTCTCATTTTTTGTCATTTCGTGTCTCATTTTTGTCATATTTTGTCTTGTTTTTGTTGTTTTTTGCCTTTTTTTTCTGGCTTTTGATGTTTTGATCCTCCAGTAAAATCCTGTATGGTTCAGTTCCAGGTGACTAAATGTTGTGTTCCTTTGTAGACACTCTGTGATCTGGAAGTTGTAATGTGGAAATGATAAACTGAGGCTGAATGTTGCTGAAATTTATTTTTCTGAAGAAATCTCAGGTTGTTCATGATGTTTAGTAAAAAAATAATTCCTTAAATGTGAACATTTTCAGAATGCACATTTTTGCACTAAAACAAAGAAAACATTAGGAGTTGTGGTTATTTATAGGTTATTTTGCTGTGGTTTTACTGGTTATTGGAGATCAAACTGGGCTGAATGTGGAACCTGGACTAGAATGAGTTTGACAACTATGTTCTAAGTTGTCACCTTTTGCCTAAATTATGTTTTGCTGAACACAAATGTGTATTTCCCATGAAAACCGACAAAAAAAAGGCTAAAACTGATGCATAAAAATTCACCAGAATGCAGGAAAATGTTTTGAGGCTCAGATTTCTTGAGGCGTAACCATAAGATGCTCCTCCACTCCGTTCTAAAGGTAAAGCTCAGTCACACCAGATATGAAAGTGTTCCGTTGTGTTTATTAAGTCTGTAGAGATATTCATGGAGGAAGACCAAACCTGACAAATACAGTTTCACCAGCAGAGTGACTGTGGTTACAGACAGCAGCAGAAAGCCTCTCCTCGTACCTTGGCGATCCGGTCGTGCATTCGGGCCTTGCGGTCGTCTCCGCTGGCTTTGGCCTGAGTAGACGCCTCCACATATTTGGCTCGTCGCTGTTCCAGAGCCTCCAGTACGTCTTTGGGAGGTGACGGGGCGGCAGGTGCTGAAACAACAAAGTTCACATGAGTTTCTAACATGATTTCACCTCAAAATGAATGCTTTGCATGAGGCGTCTTAAAGCACCATCATTTCCAAACTAGCACCAAACATCAAGGGCAGCTGACGCAGATGGAACGCAGTCACTTAGGCTGAAAGTTCATTAAAGTATTCAAAATATATTAGAAATGCTACTGAGAAATAACGCCTTTACATCAGCCCATTTAACAGAATGTTTGGGTATTATTCAGCTTTGTGTCTGGCAGTTAGCAACTTAACACATTTTAATACTTCACATGGTGGAATATGAAACAGATATTTGACATTTTTTCCTCTTAACCCTCCTGTTGTCTTCATTTACGGGCACCATAAATATACAGAACTAATGGAAATACAGCCTGTATTTCCATTAGTTCTGTTCTCTCATGGTGACCTGATAAATTATCGTTTTTATTCATCATCGGCTGTGTTTTGAAATTTTTGTCAAGCTGTCATTTTGACACGTTTTATTCCAAACAATCTCTGCAGGATTTTTAGGCTTCGGCTATAAATGCTGTGATGTGAGGCATCAGTTCAATGTACACACCAGTTCCTCTCCTAAATAAATAAACCACACTGTGCCCAATACAAGCCACAGGTTTTGTTTCTCTCTTACATCTATATAAATATAAATTTCTGCTAAACACTGCTCAGGTATCTGTGCATGCCAAAGTACACGCATCATGGCAGCGTTCCCGGATAAACTGTCAAGCGATGCTGGTTTTTAAGGCTTCAGGCAACACAGAGATCAACTCTTTCACCTCTGAAAGAAGATGCAGAGTTAAGAAAGAGACAGAAGGAGTCTGTATGTTTGAGCCTCTTAGCCTTCAACCTGTCTGCTGTTTAAAAAATCTTTCTTTGCTCACTCTACTCACTCTATTTGTCCATCTTATTGAACAGAAGCTGCCATCAGACATCTTAGATTAAACTTCAAGATGACAGCAGCTGATTGATGCAGAGACGTGAAGTGGAAACAGAGCAGCTTGACAGATCAAAAAGAAGTATATATGGGTAGTAATTGTTAAAATTCTTCCTACCTGGAGCTGCAGCAACCGGTTGGCTGACCTCAGAGGAAGGTTCGTCCACTGGAGCAGAGCTTCCTCCTGCAGCTACAACACAAAAACACCAGACTGAACTCTTCAGAGGCAAATACTTCATTACAACATCCATGTTCCTGTACCACAGTGTTCCAGAAAAAGATTTAGTATGTCCCAGTGCATCCATCCATGTTCGGAAAACCTCCAAAGGAAGTCTCCCTGGAGGCATCCAAATCAGATGTCCAGACCACCACGAAGGTGGCAAAGCAGCAGCAGCTCTACTCTGAGCTCCGTCTGGATGTCTGAGCTTCTCCCCTTATCTCTAAGGCTGAGTCCAGCCAGCCTACGGAGGAAGCTCATTTCAGCTGCTTGAATCCATGATCTTGTTCTTCGATCACTACCCAGAGCTCATGACCATAGATGAGGGTTGGAACGTAGATGGATCTGAGATCTTCTCCTGGTGGCTCAGCTCCTTCTTCACCACGATGGTTCGATACAACGCCCACATTACTGCTGCTGCCACCAATCCTCCTGTCCATCTCTAGCTCCATGTTCCCATCACTTATGAAAAGGTCCCAAGACACCTGAACTCCTTCGCTTGGGGAAGCAACTCCCCCCCAACCCAGAGGGAACAATCCACCGGTTTCCATCAGAGAACCATGGCCTCAGACTTGGAGGTGCTGATCCACATCCCCGCTGCTTTACACTCAGCTGCAAACCGTTCCAGCTCTGCTGAAGATCACGGTCTGATGAAGCCAACAGAACCACATCATCTGCTAAAAGCAGAGCTGCGATCCTGAGGCCCCCTGATTTGGGATGCAGGCCAAGTTTCTGTGTACTTTTTGCTTTAGAAACTGACGTGACAAAGAAAATTCCACCTTTTAGGAAACCAGCCTGTCTTCCTGGGCTTTGCAAACTGCATTAATAGAACTTTGCTGAGGAGATAAACCATTTGTCTGGGTCTGTCTTCCTCCCTGAAACTCTACTCTCAGATTTCTGTCTGCTAGAGATACCAGACCGGCTTCCTCAGAGCAGGAGACAGTATCCATTAATATATATCCATTAGTGATCCATTCATGGTCTCACATGTTCAGTCTGGTGGACCAGATACAAACCTCTACATGAAACAGCACAGTTCCTATGTTAAAATACAGAAAGTATTAATATAAGAAGCAAATTTGAATATATGTTTATATCTGCTAGTATCTCCTTTTCTTCTCTAAAGTCTAAATCAAAGGTTTATGTTGAAAAATACAACATTTCAAACATTTTTTTTTGTCATTTACAGTTCATTTAATATCAGCTGTACAACATTCTCTTGGCTTCAGTGTTTTACAGCTTCAATAAAAAGTGTGAAATCATGGGTTTTTAATCTGAAATCAACCTAAAGTGATTTGAGTCCAGCGTTCCTCACCCTGTCCTGGAGAAGGAGGAAGACCACTCAGGTCGATGGCCTGTCCTTTCTCCAACGCCTCGATCACTGCATCGAACCTCTGCACCAAAAAAAAAAAAAGACAAAAACAGTGAAACATAATGCTGGGCTTTGTCAGCGTCCACATTGCTGCCATGTTTCACATTCTTCAGGGAGAAAGAACAGGCTCAGACAACAGACTGCACAAACAATCATTTTAACTTGAAATATTACAGTTATATTTGCTTCTGAGGCATAAAAACACCTCATTTGGCTCCATCTCTCCACTGATGTTTGGTTTATGAACCTGGATGCTGATTAAAGCTCAAAACTCTAATTCTGAACAGAAACAAGAACAGGAAATAGGATTCTTTCTACAACAGAATCCTGTGAATGCTGCTTCCAGCTCCAGCAGAAACAGGATTTTATGAAGTGTATTTACAGATACAGAAATGGAGCATTTCCTGAGTCAAACCTGAACATGCATTCTCCTCCAGTTACAGCGATAAGTTAGACTATCGCCCTTTATTAAGGTATTTTACCTTACAGAGAGCTGCAACTCAGAAACTACATGTTTTCCTGTCATACTGGTTACATGCACAGGTTTGTAAAAATAACAAGCTTTATTTTAACAGCGCTTTTATTTGTACCAGTGGATCACAAAAGGTTTAACCCTCGTGTCGTCCTGCAGGTCAAAACTGACACGTTTTAAAGTTTGAAAATGTGGAGAAAAATCTATTTTCACAGTGAAACTTCTGATGTCCACATTTTCAACATTTCTGGGAAACCTTTGAACATTTTTTGGTGGAAAAAATGAAATGTTAAAAATGTTTCTTAAGAACATTCACAAAAAAAATCAACCAAAATCCAGTGAATTTCGCTGGATTTTGGTTGATTTTTTTTATGTGAATGTTCTGAAAGAAAATATTATTAGTTTTACTGATATATATGGACTCACTTTAGATATTTTTAGAATTTTTTGGAAGATTTTTACACATTTTAAAAAAATATTTACAAGAATTTTCTTGCCAAATTTGGGGGATTTTTTAAAATAAAACTTTTAAGGGAAACTTTTAAGGAATTATTGGAATTTTCTTTCCTGAAGGTTTTGCAAATTTTCAGAAACTTGTGGAATTTTTTTGCTGAATTTTTGGATTTTTTTTCAGACAAGGAAACAATATTTTTGGTGCCCGTAAATGAAGACAACAGGAGGATTAAAAACAACGATACAAGAAGAATAAATCAGAAAAAAAATAAATTCTGAAAGCTTTTCAAAGTACAAGAAGATTGTTTTAAAATATAGATTTAAAAACACTGAAACTGAGCAAATCTGATCTCAGCAGCTTAGTTATTCCAGAGTTTGGAGACTGTTGAAGTCTAAGAAAAGCAGTGAAACCTTTCTGTTCAGCTCAAAATAAACAGTTTCTATTTTCTATACTCCAGAATATGTCAGGGTCCTCTACTAAGCACAGTTTCCTCACAAAATAATTTACTGAAATTATACTAAAAGAGTTCGAAGGAAATGCTGGGACATATGAAAAAACAGTTCCGTCAGCGTTGTGGTCCTTAAACTCACCTTGCTGGTCTTGTAATGACGCTTAGCTTGCTCCACATCTCCTTCCTTCTTGGCTCTTAACGCTGCCATCTTGTACTCCTTCTGCCTCTCCAACAGTAACGTCTTGGTCGCCTCGTTCGCTGCGAATTCACCGGACAAAACAGCCAACAATTACACAGTGAAAGGCCTCATTCATCGCATACTGAGGAGCTATACGGCAACAGCCTCGGCTCAGATTCATGCGAGTCCAGTCCAAAACCAATCGACTGGAAAGACATAAATGTGTGACCCAAGATGAAGTGAAAGCTGAGTACAGAGTTGTTCCTAATAGCCGGACAAATACTGGAGCTTTGTGGCAGACGCTGATATGAGTAGTTGAAAGAATAACAACATAACTGTTCATGTGTTTACTTGAAATAATCATGAATAGCAGCTTTGACTTTTTGGGTTGTTTTTATTAAAAAAATCTGGATGAAAATATACACAAAACTGGACAAAAATCGACTTGTTCCTGCTTTGAGCTATGATTTGACCTGACGCTCAGTTTCACATGAACCCAACTGGCCTCCAACTTAAGAGCAACAACAGTCCAGAAGCCCTTGCAGCGATCAACATGCACCATTCCACTCTGGGTTAAGAGGCCTTTATTCTCCATCACATGGACTTCAGAGCCTCTCTAACCCCACACCATTTAGATTCAGAGACCATTTCTGGAACTTTCACAAACCGTCAAAGGGACTTTCACTCATGTTCTTCTGTGACCTATGAGGCCTTCAACTTCTCTTTCCAGCTCATGACGGACCAATCTTTTCTGTCATTTTGCAAAGAAAACATGCACCATTCTACCCTATTTGTCTGTGATCTGGCGTCAAGGTTGATCCGGGTTGGGGGGGAGTTGCTTCACCAAGCGAAGGAGTTCAAGTATCTCTGGATCTTGTTCATGAGTGATGGGAAAATGGAGCTGCTTCTTACTGAAGATCCTGGGATGACCGTGACCTGGCTCACTGAGAATCTACACAGACTTCAGATAATGTTGGATTTTGTTTCCCAGCAACCAATCGATTGGTTGAAGAGTAAGTTTGATCATATTCTCCTGACAGCAGCTCTACCAAGTGTGTAGTTTACAACTTGTTTGTGCTCAGAGAAAGAAACTGCCTTTTACAACAGCCAGCATTGTCACTGATAGAACTGTGTGTAATCTGAATGAAACTGACCGTCTGTCTGACGGGTCTGTGAGCCGTCGGCAGCTTCCTCTGTGTTTTCCTCAGGAGACGGGAGGCTGCCAACAGCGGGCAGCGACGACTGTTCATCTTCACTGCTCGGTGTGACGACAGTCGGCACCGCTAGCGTCGGCGTCGAGGATTCCTCCTGCTGGGTGGGTTCAGGAGGCGAAGGTACAGGCGGAGGAGGTCTTGCAGGAACGGCGGGTCGAGGGGCGGCGCTCGGAGCTCCGGTAGCGACAGGCGGAGGGATCTCTGCCTCGTTCACAGGCCTCCCTTTTTTAACAGCCGCTAACATCGACTCCAGCGTCTGTACACAGCAACAGGTGTGTATAAGTCTTCTGAAATCAGTTCTTTCAGACACAAGTTAGATCACAGAATGAGAAAACAGCAAAAGGCATTGTATGGACATCTATATGTTAGAGACAACATCTTACGTAACGCGTCTTGAGAACTGATTTGAAAGATGACAAACGGCTCAATGTCGTCAGGCTGTTTCCTGTATTGCTATGAATCTGCATCTTTTGCACATGTTGTGTGCACTTGATAAAACTTACACATTTAGCTCTGATTGGAGAATTGTTCTCACCTGAAAATGGCTTTTGTGTATTATATTAGACAGTGTGAGGGCTGTATTTCAAGAATTACTTTCAGAAAAGAAATGTTAGAAAGAAATCCAACAAATCGATACCACTGTATATTAAGGGAACCTTTATTAACCCTCGTGTCGTCCTGCGGGTCAAACTCATCCGTTTTATAGTTTGAAAATGTGGAAAAAAATATATCTTTATGTTCAAATTTTCAAGATTTTTGGGAAGTTTTTGAACATTTTTAGGTGGAAAAAAAGAAATGTTAAAAAATGCTTCTTTAAGAACATTCACATAAAAATCAAAAGATTTTTATGTGAATGTTCTTAAAGAAAATATTAGAAGTTTTACTGATATATATGGAATCACTTCAGATATTTTTAGGATTTTTTGGAAGATTTTTACTCATTTTTTGAAAATATTTACAAGAAATATAAAAAAACAACATCAGAAATGTTGGAGAACTTGATGTAGATCACTCCCATGTTTTTTGGAAACTGTACCTGAAGATCTCCAACTAATAATGGGTTATAAGATCCCTTTGAGCTGCAGGGTGCTTTATCTGTGTAATTTCTCTGGAGAGAGTGTGATGGGAAATGACAGATATTTAGTCAAGATACTGCTAGTGGCATGGAAAAAAGCCATAACGAGAAACTGGTGGAAAACAGGACCAGCAACAAAGAAACAATGGTTGAAAATTACCGAGGAAATCTATATAATAGAAAAACTAACTCACAAACTGAGACTACAGGAAGCAAAACTGGACTAAGTGGACAGAATACAGGACTGGAAATGGCAACATTAATGATTAGCAGCACTGAAGGATGATGGAGATGCTCCGTTACTACCCAGACATTGTTCAGTTGTTTTGTTTGTTTTTATTTTTTGGTTTGTGTAATTGTACAAAAATAACTAAAAACTTGAGTGAGAAAAAATAAAAAATCGTACCTGCTCTGAAAGTGAATGTCTGAATAAAAGTTCAGACGATGCTCTGACCATTTCAGACAATCAGCTTACTAATGGTTGCTTAAAATCACTCTCCTGTGTTTGTATATTTGTTTTTTTCCGTGAGTGGGCTGTGAGCATAGATAACATACCCGTGTTAGCCAGAGATGAACTACTGCTATGAGCTACGCCGTCGGAAACTCTGCATTTTTTCCGTTTGTACGTGATGAACTCTGTTTCAACAGACTGCTTTTGTTTCTGCTCCTGCATGCAAATGACTTGTGCACTTGTGGCAACAAACGCTGACGTCTGCATCAACTCTTCCAAAGTGTAACCACACTTCTGGGCTTTACCTGCCGTTAACACTCAGAGCAGAGTCTGTGCTCTTCCTGCCGCCGCTGCAGGAAAAAATCCTGAAGGAAACACTGCAATATATCATTGTTCTTGGATTCTAACAGACAGAGAGCAGAAGTGTTCAGAGCTCAGTGATGCTCCGATGTTGCATAATTTAATGCTGGGGTTTCCTATTATTAATGAGGAGCTGCTGTGAAGCTGCAGATATCACCAACCTTCAGGCCACGGTCGTATCTCCTGGCCTTGGACGTCTCTCCTGCGGTCTTGGCGTTCTGCAGAGCCGTCCTGTACATGGCTGCTCTCTCCTCCAGGGTGTGTTGGAGGCTGCCGGGGGCTGCAGAGGACGTCTTCACTTCCTTCTGCTTCACGAGTTCAACAACAAAACAACAAGCAGGCGACGTAAACATCAGCATGGATCACAGGAGGAAAAGTATGTCACACAGATGTATAATGAGATGGAATTAAACACTAAACGCAGACTTACCAGGAAGAAGTGAAAATATTTACCTCAGGTGCATCTACTCTACCGGTAATGTTAGCCAGTCCAAAACTGTTGTTTGCATAAAAACACTAATCTGATTGAACATGAAAATAGGAAAGAAGACAGAAGCTTGTCTCCCTTCCTGTTCCCGGCAACAGACAAACATTTCTGCCACGTATATTGGTGGCGGGCCGTGTTGTTTTCACGTGTTTTTTTTCTACCTGCGCCGCTGGAGACTCTGGTGTTTCAGCTTGAGAAGATTCAGCCAGAGAAGAGGATGTGGAGGAAGCAGTTACCGCATCCTCAGCTTCGTCATCACCCACCACTTCCTGTAGCTCTGCCTGATGAGGAAAGAACACAGCAACTGATCAACGAGCCGGATCAGACTGCTCACGTACGAAGCTGGATTTAAGAGGTGAAAGTTTTCTGTTGGTTGAGTTTTGTGTGGTTGTTTCACCCTCGTGTCGTCCTGCGGGTCAAAACTCACTCGTTTCAAAGTTTGAAAATGTGGTAAAAATATATATTTTCACAGTGAAACTTCTGATGTCCACATTTTCGGGAAATTTCTGAACATTTTTGGTGGAAAAAAAGAAATGTTAAAAATGTTTCTGAAGAACATTCACATAAAAATCAACCAAAATCCAGCAAAATTGGCTGGAAAGAGAAGCATGAAATTCTGACTAAATAAAACTTTTTGGTTAAATGCGTTTTAAGTAAAGTAAACTCTTAGCCATTAAAATACCAGAAAAAAAAGAAATCCGACACTTGATTGGAAATGTCTTGTGACCCGGGGACACAGAGGAGCTGTTAAAAACGAAATGAATACAAACCCTGACTAAAGAGTCACACAATATTAAGATAAATGGACTTTTGTGGCTGTTACACAACAGACACGCAACGTTCTTCTTTTCATAGCTCTGTACCACCTTGTTTAAAACATTAAGTGCTTTGTCAGTTTAGTGTAGCGAGTGCCATCATTGACTATCAGCCGTTTAATAAATGTAAAATGTGACACTGGAGGCTCACAGGGAGACGACGAGTGTTTTAAATCACATCGCTGAGAGCCTCAAGGGTCACCAATAATAAAATATTCTGTCTGAATCAAAAACAGTATTTAAAATGCATCTGTTACATGACTGCAGTGGGCCGACACCAACCAAGAGATCTTCATCGTCCTCGATGTGGTCGTCGTCGTCGTCATCGTCCACGTCTCTCATACACTCGTCAGCCATTCTTGCGATGTCTTCCATGGGCAGAGGGCCTAAAACACAAACCTGCTGTCATGATCAATGTGATAAACAGCACGTATCCCAGCAGTAATCCCAGCAACGGTGTCACTGCTGTGTCTAAAACCAGCTGAACTACTCTCTCAGGATAATAACTGCAGAAACACATGGGTTCAGAAGTGCTGCAGAACCTCAGATTTAAGTTAGACATAGTCATTGGATTCAGCACCAATAATCTGCAGAGTACTTCTACTCTTAGTGCTTTTCAGTCTTCAACAATATTCTTTTCTTCTTTTATTTGCCACGAAAAAATTGACTCTGACAGTATTTTTAGGGTGTGGTATTAAAAGTCAGAGTACTTCTTCTACCACTAACAAAAATCAACATTTATTTAGAGAAAGGGTCAAAGCCAGACAGAGTTTCCCTGCAGGCCATGAAACACTAAATCCTTCCTGTTTGGTGCAAAATGAAAATGAAACTTTGGATTTCTGTTGGACAGGTCATATGATGCACTGGATACTTCAGACTGAAGCGATGAACACAACTAAAGCTAAACATTTAGCTGGCTAACGATTGCTTAAATCAGGGGTGTCCAACATGAGGCCCGCGGGCCAAAAGCGGCCCTCCAGAGGGTCCAATCCGGCCCTCAAAGCGTAAAAATTCCAGAGAAGACATTAACTGCAGATTGTAAATTAGTAAAACTATAAATTTAAAATCATTTCTAGATCATGACAAGTTGTTTTGATCACAAAGTAAAATACTAGATTGTTCATTGTTCTTTTGTTGCTTTGTGTCTCATTTTTGTTTCCTTTTTGTCACGCTTGTATTTTTTCTGTTTTATTCTTGTCATTTTGTGCTTCGCTTCATTCATTATTTTAATTTTTTGTCTCGCTTGAGTCGCTTGTCCATTTCTTTGGCGCTTTGTAACTTTTTTGTCTCTCTTCTGTTTTGTTTCCTGTCATTTGTCTCATTTTTTTGTCGTTTTGTTCTCGTTATTTGTGTCTCATTTTTGTAATATTGTCTTCTTTTTTGCTGTTTTGTCTTTTCTTGTCTGACTTGTTTTGATCATGACTAAATGTTTTGTGCCTTTCTAGACTCTCTGCGATAGTTTTGACTTGAAAGTGCTATATAAATAAAAGTTATTATTATTATTGTTATTATTATGTCTGGTAAGGGCTCAGATGTAGTTCTTTTGTCTCTTTCAGGTAAAATAACACTTCCACCTCTAGTTCCCAGCCTCTCATGGTGCCTCCAGAGCAGTAAATCCACTCACTCTTCCCCTTGGGCTTTGCTCTCCCTCCTGCAGCAGCTTTATTCCCGGTGATAGCAGCGAGTTCAGCCTCCAGGTCCGGATCGTCCAGGTTCCCCTCCACACCCAGCATCATCTCCTCGGGGTCCAGGTCCACAAACAGACCCATCTGAAAGCAGCCAGAGACAGGATCAGCTGCTGTTGTTGTTGTTGTCAGGTGAAGGCGTGTTTGTTTAGTTGTGTTGTTTACCTGTTTGGCTGCAGCAGCTCCCTGTCCTCTGGGCTGCGGGGCTCTCTTCTTCTTACCAAACATCTTGTTGTTGTTGTTGTTGTGATTTGTGCGACTCCCCGGTAATCCAAACTACACCTACGGACGGGGACAGGTGAAGAAAACCTGATGATTGGTGTGATGAGCAGCGGGCGGTCACTAGCGGACCACAACATGGTCATGTGACCGCATTTTCAGCTTGACAGTCCAGCAGGCATGTCAGATAAACACAGGGGCTCAGCTGTAAACTTATCTTTTTATTTCAAAAACACTAATGGTTACGATGCGTGCTCAGATCCAGCTGTTAGCAGCTTAAAGTGTCTTACCCAAGGAATGGCTAGGACAGAGCGGGAATCGAACCACCGACCCTTCGATCATTGGACAACCCGCTCTACCACCTGAGCCACAGCCGCCACATTTGTGTAACTTCTTGTTTTGTTCACTTTTTAGTCGCTTTGCAAGTTTTCAATGAAATTTTTTGTCTCTTTTTTGTTTTGTGTCATTTGTTTCATTTTTTGTCATTTTCTTGATTTTGTCATTTTGTTCCTTGTTTTTGTTGTTTTTTTTGTCTGACTTTTGCCGCTTGTTTCATGTTTTTGTCGTTTTGTGTTTCATTTTTGTCTCGCTTGTGTTTTTTTGTTTTTTTTTTTTTGCCATTTTGTGTTTTGCTTTATTTGCTGTTTTGTGTGTCGTTTGGTGTTTTTTCCTTGCTTGTGTAGTTTGATTATTTTTTGTCATTTTGTTTTTTTTTTTGGTCATTTTTGCCTCATTTATGTAACTTTTTTTGTTTTGTTCACTCTTTTGTCGCTTTGTAAGCTTTCAATGAAATTTTTTGACTCTTATTTGTTTTCTTTTGTGTCGTTTGTCTCATTTTTTGTCATTTTATCTCTTGATTTTGTCGATTCATGCCTTATTTTTGTTATATTTTGTCTTGTTTTTGTTGTTGTTTTGTCTTTTTTGCCCTTTTTTAGTTGTCTCATGTTTTTGTCATTTGTTTCTTTTCTTGTCTCGTTTGTTTCATTTGTGTGATTTCTTGTCTTTTTTTGCCCATCTTTTTTGGCTTTTTTGTTTTGTTTCGTGTCGTTTGTCTCATTTTTTCATTTTGTTTTTCTATTATGCTATCATGTCACTGCTCCGGCCCACTGGAGATGAAATGTGGCTGAATGTGGCCCCTGAACATACATGATTTTGACAGTAAAGTCATGTGAGCAGTTGTCAGGTGGTTCCCAAACAGATCAGGAGCTGCCAACCAACGGACGCTGCTGTTAGCATAGCTGGCTAGCTAGTTAGCCGCGTTTCTGGCGTCTAACTGGAAAAGTTGCTTATAAGAGAAGCAGACTGTCTCTGTCGATGTCGAAGAATGTTTTTGGAGAGTTGAGAATATCGGGAGATCAATGCGTGTCCTTACCTGCCCGTTCAACACTTCATGAGGTAGTTTTCAGACGAACAGTTTCATTTCTGCGGTTTGACATGGTGAGCGGTTTGTTTAAGTACGCATGCGCAGAGGGAGGGCGCGTCCTGCAGTCTGAGAACTGAAGCCCTGATTTCTGTCTGTCAGGTTCAGGATTTAAAGTTTGAAAATGTGGGGGAAAAATAAATTTCTGATAATCCACATTTTCAGCATTTTGTCACATTTTGGTTGAGAAAAAGAAATATTAAAAGAAATATTTATTGAAGAATTTTCACAGAAAAATCAACCAAAATCCAGCAAAATTCGCTGGATTTTGGTTGATTTTTTGTGAATGTTTTTAATGAAAATATTAGAAGTTTTACTGATTTATATGTAATCACTTCAGATATTTTTAGGATTATTTTTGGAAGATTTTTACTAATTTTTTGAAAATATTTACAAGAATTTTTGTGCCAAATTTGAGGGATTTTTTTAAAAATGAAATGTTGAAAAGAAACTTTTAAGGAATTATTGGAATTTTCTTCCTGAAGGTTTTGCAAATTTTCTGACATTTGGGGAATTTTTTTGCAGAATTTTTGAACTTTTTTCATACAAGGAAACAATATTTTTTGATGCCCGTAAATGAGGACAACAGGAGGGTAAATAGGGTGACCATATTTTCATTAGTGAAAACCAGGACTCAGCCGGCTGTGAGATACTCAAATATACTCGAAATCTATCCATCCATCCATCCATCTATCCATCCATCCATCCATCCATCCATCCATCCAGCCAGCCATCCATTATACAGTATACAATAATGTGTAATTGACAAATGACACAGAAATCTAGCTGAATAAACAATAATAAATAATTAGCAATGAGGGGGTTTTATTCTGATCATAATTTTTCTATCTTAGAAAAAAGATATTTACAGTATTGCAGAATTTCTGTCTTCCAATTCATATTTCTGGCTTATCATTACATACTTTAAAAGACAGAATTTGAAGAAAAGGGTCCACTTGCTCCGTTTTCCACAGCTGTAACTCATTTATTCAATCAGCGGTGTTGCAGCCACATCGTTGTTTTTGTTCTGGATTTTTGAATATGTAGAAATAAAACTACAACTTTCAGTTTCATTTCCTTCACAGAATTTTATGCTACCTGAAACCTAAACTATCCGGCTGAATTTTCTGACAGGAAAAAATACAAAAGCAAACACTATTTTGTAAGCAAACAACATTTTATTCACTTTGGAACTGTTTATAGAATATGACAGAAATGTGTTTGGTAACGATAATTATTCCTTCTATGACATGAATCAAGATCAGGATGTTTAGGTTAATATCTCAGCTTCTTAAAGATAGTGAAAGCCTGATGTTTAGTGCAAATATAACCTGATCCAGGTTTAGTTTGAAGATTATACTGCACAGAAATGAATGGAAAACATTTGTAAGCTCAGCTGTTGTAACGTTACAGATCCCTGTTGTTGCTGCTGAGCAGTTTGGGGAAGGACGTGCCGATGGATCTGCCGTGTCGATACACAACCAGCTCCAGCATGTACTCGTCCACCTTCACCACCACGGACGTCATCTTCTCCGTCGACATGAGGAAGATGATGGTGAAGAGAGCGACTTCGAACTCTGGACTGACGCCGATGAACGAGCCGCCGACCGGCTTCACCAAACCTTTCCAGCTGAACTGCAGGTTCAGGACGTGGTCGTCTTCATCGGGCTTTAAAACAATAATTAGATCAAGGTAATGAGATACTCGTACATATATTTGATGTTCAATTACAGTAGCTTTAGCTAATTATAACACAGTCAATAATGGTCGAGGAAGATGTTAAGTTTCTCCAATGTGTTAATTATGCGTGGTCTTTCTGTCTCAGACTTGAGTCAGTTAAATTGATAGTATAATGATACTGCCACCTCCATGCCTGACAGTAGGTATAGAGTCCAGAGGAGTCAAAGATAAACCAGCAGATGGAGGCATCAGGGTAAGAAGAGAGGTGGATGAAGTGATGCCCTCATCATGGCTAGTGTCTACCAGCCTGTGGGGGTTTAGGGTTATGATCTGGGGTTGGTCAGGTTCAGCAACGTAATGTTCCCTAAGAATGAGGTCAGCTGATACCTGAAGATACTGAAGGACCAGGTCTTTACATCAGTGGAGTTTATCTTCCCTGATGGTTAGGGTTATGTTCTAAGATGACGATGCCAGGATTCATGGAGTCACATTGAGAATGAGTGGATCAGGGAGGATGAGATGGAGTCTAGACCTCAGCCCCACTGAGGATCTCTGGGAGGTTCTGGAGAAGACTGTGGTCTGACTCTCCCATCATCAATAGAAGATCTTGGTAGAAAATGAATGCATCTCTGGACATAAATAAATGCTGTGACATTGCAGAAGCTTATAGAAACGATGCCACAGAGAAAGAGTGTCAAAGCTAAAGGAGGTCCCATGAAATATTAGAGTGTGAGACTTTTCTTTTTTTTTTTTTTGGATGGGCAGTGTATTTATGTTGAACCAGATTTTTCTTACCGTATCTTTGTTGTCTCTTGCTTTGTAGCCTTTATAGTCGATGTGGTTGTGCTTCTCCTGCAGGTAGAACTGAACCCAGTTGTGCAGACCCATGATCTCCTGGCCATATTTGGTTTCTCCAACAAACACATGTTCAAATCCACAGGAGTCCTCCCTACGATGAAAACAAAAATCAGTCCGACCAAAGATAAGCAATTCAAGTCTCCATATGTGCCCTCATTCAGCAACAAGATCAAATCTCCAGAACCTTCTTATCTACAGTGTTTGCTTAGTAGGCCAGGCAGAAGGAAAAATACTGAAGACTCTCCTTTAAAGAAACAGGTCTGGATTAAAAATAAATACAGAAAATGTGCACTTTATTGCTAATTTATATTTCATTAGATTTTAAACTTGGTCAGTGCAAGCAGCAATTGTAACTTTGAATCTGAAAAACAATAAAAAAACAGAATACACTGAGCAAAAAATGGTTTAACCCTCCTGTTATGTTCCAGGTCAAACGGACCCTTTTTAAAGTAAAAAAATCCAAGATTAAAATTGATAAAAGCATTTTTTGGGTATGAAACTTTTCCTGCTTGGCTTAACCCTCGTGTCGTCCTGCGGGTCAAAATTGACCTGTTTTAAAGTTTGAAAATGCGAAAAAAAATAATAATTTAACAGTGAAACTTTTGATGTCCACATTTTCAACATTTTTGGTGGAAAAAAACTAATGTTAAAAATGTTTCTTAAGAGCAAAATTCACTGGATTTTGGTTGATTTTTTTTGTGAATGTTCTTAAAGAAAATAGCAATGGAAGAAGGTCATGTGGTGTGATGAGTCCAGATTTACCCTGTTCCAGAGTGATGGGGGCAATAGTTTAGGTTTGGTTTTGGTCCCGACTTAGTGCTGGTTTTTGACTTAGACGTTTTACTGATATATATGGAATCACTTTAGATATTTTTAGGATTTTTTGGGAAGATTTTTACTCATTTTTTGGAAAATATTTACAAGAATTTTCTTGCCAAATTTAGGGGATTTAAAAAAAAAAACCTTTAAAGGTAAACTTTTAAGGAATTATTGGAATTTTCCTCTTGAAGGTTTTGCAAATTTTCAGAAATTTGGGGAATTTTTTTTCCAGAATTTTTGGATTTTTTTCAGACAAGGAAACAATATTTTTTGGTGCCTGTAAATGAGGACAACAGGAGGGTTAAGTCAACAGGTCAGTTTGACCCTGAACAGAGGAGATGATAATTTATCAACTTGATAATGACATATAATGAATATTTATCAGGATTTTTTGGTTTCTGCCATTTGTGGGTAATTAAACATGCCCCGGGTCAAACTGACATCACTGGTGTTCCTGAGAAACAAACATAACAGGAGGGTTAAGTGTAGATTTGCTGTGATTTCCTTGGTACTCGGATGAATTGTGTTGCTAATGTGACGATCACAAACCAGTCTTTGCATCAGAGCACAGACCAGGCCCAACGGTGAAGATGTTTTCTGCTCTTTTGTTATGGAATGTGATGATGAGCACCAAGGTCTGATAACACCGAGACCCTGAGATCCTCCACTGAGGACTTTGTGTCGTCTCCATGAGACAGTGAAGGACAAATACTACAAGAAGTTTGCATTTCACTGCTGCAGCGTCGGAGTTCTGCCCTTCAGCTGGAATATTCACTCCGCGTTTCTGTTCTTTGTTATTCATTGTTAATTATTCCGCCAAAGAACTCGGCAGAGTTATGTGACGATCGCCGTATATGAATCCTTACGTCTGTCAGCAACATTCCTCAGAAACAGACCAACAGATTTGGATGAAATTTCCAGGGAAGGTCAGAAATGACACAATGACCAAGTGATTAGATTCTGGCAGTGATGCAGCTTATAGTCTGGATCCATGGATTTGTTAAAGATTTCTGTATCATTGCCAGATAGCGGCACGGCGTCACTGTAACCATGACAACAAGTGAACACTACGTCAGCTGCCTGTTGATGATCACATGATTTTGACCCGCAGGAGGACAGGAGGTTTAAACCCCAGCTGGTCTCTCACACACTGCAGTGGCGCCCCCTGCTGGTAGGGCCGACTCACCCGCCTCCCCTCTCCCGGTGGTAAAGCCGGAACCAGATGTCATACAGCTGTTTCTTGAACTGGGCGGCGTCTGACGGCGACTGGCCCTTCTTCACCAGATACTGGTGAGCGCACTGAAAACAAACGAGCACATGAGGAACTTTCAAATGAAAAATGTGATCAAACAACATTAAGTTTATCAGTTGGAATAAAGATAGAACATATTGACGATAAAGACAGTTTTTCAGGCTACTTTGGAGATTGAAAGTTCGTTCTTGACCTTGGAAATAACAGAGCTGTGTGAAATGAGCGTCTGCAGCTGCTGCCACAGCTGGACAAATAAATTCAAACAGGTCACATGAGAAGCACTAAAGCTTTAGTTGCAAAACTGTCTTTGTTGTTGTTACCCACCATCCATTTTGGATTGAAATTCTTCCTCCAGAGCACAAAATAAAGCAAAACCTCAACAGTAAAACAAAAAAAGTATATCTGGAATTGAACACAAATCAATAATTCACAGGAATTATTATTTTCTCTTAATAAAAGACATGATAATCTTATAAACAGTATAAAAGAGAAAAGAGTTTGTTCTAATCAGTCAGAAAGTCATATGTTTCCTTTGTAGTGCTTCTTGTTTCAGGTGGGAAAGTCTCCACAACAATATGTGTGTGTATATTTTAACCCTTGTGTCGTCCTGCGGGTCAAAATTGACTCGTTTTAAAGTTTGAAAATGTGGAAAAAAATCTACTTTCACAGTGAAACTTCTGATGTCCACATTTTCAACATTTTTTGGGAAATCTTTGAACGTTTTTTGGTGGAAAAAAAGAAATGCTAAAAATGTTTCTGAAGAACATTCACAAAAAAAATCGATGAAAGTTGATTTTTATGTGAACGTTCTAAAAGAAAATATTAGAAGTTTTACATATATAATTAATCATTAGATATTTTTAGGATTTTTTTTGGAAGATTTTTACTCTTTTTGAAGATATTTACAAGAATTTTCTTGCCACATTTGGGGGATTTTTAAATAAAACTTTTAAGGGAAACTTTAGAGGAATTATTTCTTCCTGAGAGTTTTGCAAATTTTCATAAATTTGGGGCTATTTTTGCTGAATATTTTGGATGCAATATTTTTTCGGGCCCATATGTGAGGACAACAGCAGGGTTAATAACAGCTGGATGAGCAGCGGTGTACACAGCTGCAGCTGGACGGTTGTTCTGTAACTCTGACAGATGTGTTTCTGAGAACTCGAGCAGCTGCTGCACCTTCATGACTTCGGTCTCCATGATGGAGTCGAGGAACAGTTTGTTCTCCAGGAGCTCCTGTGAGGTGACCGTCTCCGACACGCCGGTGGACATCTCATAGTTGTCCAGCAAGTTGATAAAATCTGCAAGAAGAAGGGCGCTGCTCACTGAACAAGTTTCTAACAACCAACGTCCTGTAAAATGCAGACGAGAGCTGCTGCTTACGAGCGTACGTCTCCATGCCCTTCAGTTTGTCCTCGTTGACGTACGTGAAGAGTGGAGCTCTGGCCCGGTCTCTGGCGTAGTTGCTGCCCTGAGCCACGTAACCCGCCCTGCCCTGAACAAAACACAACCATGTCAGCATGTTGTCACCGCACAAAGTGAGAAAACTGACTCAGGATTAGATCTACTGGCCAATATTTCACAGTATTTAACGTGTTAACTGGAGTCCACAGGCTTGATGTGTAAAAACATCAGAAATAAGAGACTACAAATGCACACATCCAATCAAAAACTGATATATGTGCAGTTTATAGCACTCGTGAGCAGCTTTATTACCCACTTCCACAGTATAAACACATTACACATACTGTATGTAGTAATACACACCAATATACAGTATTTATTAGATGGTATTGATCTAACAATGGCTTCATGAAGAGATCTATCAGTTCATTCTCGTCAACAAAGGCAGATTAATCTAAAATGGGAAGTCATTAGTGGCAGCCCTGATATGTACTATAACCATTATAAAACAGATGCAGTTCTATAGGAAACTCTGCTTTTATTCTTGATCTTTCACTATATTTTGCCATGCAGGTGAGCTGATATCATCTACAACAATAATAAAGTACATTTCAGTCAGTGTGGATGTGGGAATGTTGGTCAGTCTGTCTGCATCTCTGGACCACAATGAAACATCTCAAACTATTGGATGGACGGCCATGACGTTCCCATTTGTGGTTTTGGTAAAATGCCTTCACCGCTACATGAAGAACCGCCGTTAAATCCACTACAGATGTTCAGATTTTGCTCAAAACTGCAAGAACATTTTGATTCTTTGACTTTGGTCAGGCAGCAGCAGGTTCCTGGGTGAACTCCACCTAGAACCTGTGACTGAGTGCTTTGCATTGCAGAGGAGCTCCGACCTGCAGGGAAATGATGTAGTCGGTTCCTGGACGGAGGCGGTTTGTATCCAGACGCCAGATTTGGTTAAACACCTCAGTGAGCTCCTGATCGGCCTGTCGACTGCAGGAAGGAAACAAACACAGAAGATCCAGTAGAAGCAGAAGGAGGAAGGAGCACCAAGATAAAAACAGCAAAACCATCCAGTAGAAATACAGACAAGTGGAAGTAAAAACACAAATGTACTGGCGTCAAAATACACTTCAACCCTCCTGTTGTCCTCATTTACGGCCACCAAAAAATATTGTTTCCTCGTCTGAAAAAGATCCAAAAATTCTGCAAAAAAATGATTGTCACTTTGCTGCTTTTCCTCTTGTGGGACTAATAAAGAATATTCTATTCAGTTCAAAGGTTAGAATGAGGTTAGAATTATTGATGTTTTCATCATTTTCACGGTGAGTCAAGGTGATTTAACTCCTTTATATCATGTTTGTATTTCTGTTTGAGCCTCAGCACAGCTTTAAGTTCATCTGAATTATTAAATCATAATTTATTTGTTAATTACATGCTATATTATGGAGCCAAATCTGCAAAATCGTGACGAAGTAACGTTGTCTAATGAGCGCATTTGAGAGAAAAGTGTCTCTGATTTTTAGTGGAGTGGAAAATTAAAACACAAACACCTCACTATTTGTACTTCAGTGCAGTATTTAAGTCAATGGACTTAGTTTTCTTTCTTGTTTTGCTTTTTCTTCCTCAGAACCAACTGGTGTCTCTCATGACATTAATAAAGGCTTCATTTTAACTTTCCCAGAAAGTCTTTCCAGTGTGACAGTGAGTCAGCTTTATTAAAGGCTCAATAACATCAGTTAAAAAAACCACAACAGTGAGCTGAGTGTCTCAAAAATCAGAATGAAATATAAGTCAGTCATCCTGCATGCGTAGATACCAGAACTCTCCCCCTGAAGCAGTCTTTTTAGATCATTTACAGCTGGGCTCTTCCTGCTGCAACACGTCAAAAATGTCCTCTGGAAGAAAAAAAAAGCAGCTGCCCTTCAAGTTTAACACATTTTCTACATTTACAGAAACGATTTACTGAGCTGTGATATTCTGGGATTGTTCTGTCTTTGACTGAGCTGCTGGAATCTTTTACAAACACAGTAAAACATTAATGAACTTCAATGACACGTTATTTCACTGCCATGAAAACTGAAGTCTGGGATTTGTTCTCAAGTACAGCAAATCCTAAAGATTATAGGTCATAAAAGGAGCAGAAACATGTACAGGAAGGTGCAAATGTGTAGTAGATTATAATCGTGCAGTAGGATGTTGACATGCAGATAGATCTGGTATCATTTCATTTTGAGGTCTGAAAAGTTCTGCAGATAAAACCAAACAAAAGCATCCACAAGAAAACTATGATGCATACAGTATTTACACTACTGTTCAAAAGTTTAGGGTCACTGAGAAACATCCTCATTTTTGAAAGAAATGTAGTTTTTTTCCAATGAAGACCACATTAAATGAATGATAAATCCAGTGTATCCATTGTTATTGTAGCTGTAAACAGCTGATTTTTAATGGAATATTTCCATAGGGGTACAGAGGAACATTTCCAGCAACCATCACTCCTGTGTTCTAATGCTACATTGTGTTAGCTGATGGTGTTGAAAGGCTCATTGATGATTAGAAAACCCTGCAGTTATGTTAGCACATGGATAAAAGTGGGAGTTTTACTGGGAAACATGAAATTATCTGGATGAACCCAAACTGCTGAACAGTAGTATATATGTATGTATTTACAGAAAGTGTTCAAATGCAGCTTCTAAACATCTAGTGAGCAACTAAACATAAGCAACTCTTGCATATAATAATTCTAAAGAGTTTATATTTTTTAGGCCTTTTTTAGATAGAGACAGTGAAGAGGCAGACAGGAAAGTAGGGAGAAGAGTGGTGGTACAACAAGCAGCAAAGGGCCGGCAGCGGGAATCGAACCCACGTCGCTGCAGGAGGGAGTGAATACATGAATAACCCGTTGAGCTATACAGGCATCCAACATATAATAACTCTATAAGCAGCAATAAAACACAGAGGGCAGCATTAAAAAGAGCTTCAACAGAAAAGAAAATGATATAAAAATGAAAAAAAAATCTTTTTAATCTGAGGCTACTCCTGGGCAGTTTGCTTTAGAGCGTTAAAACTGTAAAAGCATCGTCTGACTCTGTTTAAACCCTGAAAAGTGCGACTTTTATCAGGATGAGGCTGCTGAGAGATGTAGATCCTAAACTGAATTCAGTACCGATGAGGATCCGGTGTTACTGCAGCAGGACTGGAGCTACTGAGTGTTTGTTTGTGATCTTCCTGCTGACTTCTGAAGCAGCTGGAACCAGGTGATAACTGGTTATTAAGGCAGGTATAAATACTGAGCTGGGAGAAAATGACAGCGTGTTCGAGCTGCTTGGAGAATTCATTTGATCGTGGAAATGTTTCACATTTGTAGGTGGCATAAATGTGACATTAGGATCAAAACTATGACCCAGCAGGCATGTATGCATGTTTAGGGGCAGTAAAAAGTGCTTCAGATCGCTCAGAAACATTTCAAATATGCAGTTTTCTCAACAAACTGCAACCTGTTCAGGGACTTCTGGGAATAACGGCTCCACCTCCGTTATTATGTTACACGTCTTTGTGCAGAAATATGAGATAAAAACCCAACTCTGATGTTGTGCCACTATAATAAACTCTACTGCACCTTTGAAAACTTTACAAAACAAAACAAAGGATTTGAATGTGGCAATAAAACATTGTTATTAAAAAAGGTGTCAATAAATGCTCATAAAACTGCATCAGAGCCACACCCTGCTGCCTGTAAACTGAGTTAATGTTTGACACACTGGAATAAAAAAAATACAAAAAAAAGTTGAGGAAGAAGCAACTGACAGGAAGGCAGCACTCACACACAAACTTCTCTGTTCTTAATTTAGCAGTGGATGAAAAACAGCCTCAGTTCTACTGCAGTAGAGGCTGTCTGTTGTATAATTCAGCCTCTAATCACTCCCAGATGCAGCAGAAAAACAGCACTAACCCACCGAACAAAGCTCCAATCTGCACCCAGAGCAGCTACAACCAGAGAAAACACGAAGAAAAACCCACAGAGCAACACTTCTCCTCCACAAAACAATAAAAAAGACGAGTGGAGCTGCGTGTTTACATCAAACATTTCTGTCCTGAGTGGAAACAAAGTGTGAAAAAAAGGTCAGAAAGTTGCTCTAAACTCACAACGACAGAAAAATCATTTAAATCTATAAACTCTCTGCTTTTAGTTTCCAAGTCTTACCCTCTGGCCATGATTCCGTTCAGTGGAAAAAGTTCTTCTGACTCCTCACATCCTCCGAGAAAAATTAGACAGTTATCTGAGCTGTCAATCATGACGTGTCCAACAAGCAGCCAATCACAAGGCAGGCGGAAGGACCACGCCCCTCCGCCCATCCTGAGGTTTCATGAATAAAATGCGCAGTTGTGAGCCACCTGTCAGGAAGAGGAGCTTTTTTTTTAATTATTAGAGAAGAAAAACAGGCTTTAGGTTCACTTTTTGTTTGGTTTTGTCCAACAGAGGTTCACTGGAAACATAAAAAGTCAGTTCTGCATGTTGTACTTCAGCAGATGGAGCAAAAATTGCAATATTTTTGTAGAAACAGCATCAAACACAAAGACTAGAAGCTTCTCAGGATGAAAAGTCTTGGAAAGTATGAAATATTCAGCACATGGGAGTAAATCATTGCACTTTAATCACAGGCTGCTACTACGGATGCTTTAAACAGAGATAATTTATATTTCAGTTTCATTTTAGCTGCAGTATGTCTCAGGGATGTGTGTGTGCTTTAAATTATGTTTTTTTTTTAATTGAATTCCTGTAACGAAACACCCTCTCATTTTGCCTGCACTACAGTTGTATGTACAGCTAAATGACAATAAAGGTTGATTTTGATTTGATTAGGATAATGTCTAATATCTGCTTATTACATTTATTATATTTTATTATATCTATATTATGTTAGTATTATATTTATATTGTTGTTGTTATTATTATTATTATTATTATTATTATTATTATTATTATTATTTGAAATTAAGGAGCAACATTTTATGAAAACATCTCTCATCTATACTTTTGTCAATATAATTACAACAAATTAAGCAAGAAGCAGTGTTTTATTCGGGATACCTTAATCACACATATCTGAAAAGTAATATACATGGAAGAATGTAATAAAATGATCGTAATATCAGATAAATATTAAGATAAAAACATTTTGAAGACTTGGCTGTATTTATCTCAGCTTTTAATTTGAAACCCCTCAACGTCAAACGGGAAGAACTAGGTTTGCGCATGCGCTAAAGCCACACACGTTGTTTTGAATTGTGTATAACAGAAAACAGTCCTCGGTGTGCTGTGAAAGTGGCTTTATCGCGCTGTTTGTGGTGTTTATTTTCACCGTGACTCTCATGCAGGTCTCCGTTTGGATCGTTAGCAGCTGCTGTTCAAACCAGGAGAGTAAAAAGTGACAGAAAAAAGAAAAGAAAGTTTAGAGAAAGCTAATTAGCTGCTAGCTGAGAGGCAGCATGGAGCTGATAGCTGGAAGCTACGAACAGATCACCTTCGGTTACAGAGTGAAAACCGATGAAAAGGTACGTTTGAGGGTTATTTAGTGTCTAAATGTCATCTGACAAGATTGTCACCAGCACTAAGTGGTAGTTTAATTATATATTTAATAAGATAAGAACTGGTATTTAAGATAATGCTGATATTATGATCACAAGTTGAGTTATTGGTTAAATAATGAACACTATCGCCTCCTGTTGCTTTACTTTGAGTTTAAGTTGTAAAATTTACAGTGAGTTTCAGAAACAGTGTTCCAACTTTGCATGAATAATAGTCTTTACATGCAAAGATCTGTAAATCTCATGCAAATAGTTCAGGAAAACATAATAATCAGCTATTAAAAGTAAATGTTCCAGAAGAAGGTGCCGTCAGTTTAGCTTAAATATGCAAATGTTAACTTAATATGAACATTTAATGCACTAAAGACTGCATTTAGCCTCAGCTGAATCTGCAGGTGTATTATAGTATAAAAGAAAAGTGTGTCATTTATTTGCTCCTTCACAGTTTTTTGTTGTTGTTGTTGTTTTGCTGTTTTGTTTTTTTTTTTTGCTTGTTTCTTTTGTAATACAGAATATTTTCTTCCTGCTTTGTGTCATGATCAGGGAAAAAGGAAAAAATGCACCTTTTGTCTGATTATATTAAAAAAATCTGAAAGCTACTGTAAAATCTGTGTGTGTTTTTTCTTTCAGTTTCAGCTTTCTAAAATGTGTTCTTTGTTTTCTTGTTTGTGCAGGAGTGGACGGCCAAAGCCAACTTCACACATCACGCCCACACGGCCTCAGTGTCAGCCGTCGCCACCAGCCAGCGCTTCGTCGTCACGGGAAGCAAAGATGAGACCATCCAGCTGTACGACATGAAGAAGAGAATCGAGCACGGAGCTCTGCTGCATCACGACGGTGAGCAGGGATGGATAGATACACGATAGATAGATAGATAGATAGACTATAGATAGATTATAGATAGATAGATAGATATTTTATTTATATATGTATGTGTGTATATATATATATATATATAGAGAGAGAGAGAGATTATTGAGTTTTGTGTTTTTTCTTGATGAAAAGAGGATAAAACTGATTATACATATGCAAGAAAACAGAAAAAGTAAACTTAATTATTCTCTAAATTCTAAGTAGATGAGTGAATAAAATAAGGCTGAGTGAAGATATAAAATAACACACAAGCTCAGTTAGTTTCAGTGTATGTATTTTTTTAACATATTTATCTGCTTTTTATCAGGTTATAGTGATTTTATTTGTACTCAGTATTTAATTTTTCCGTATTCCTGTTTTTCTGCTTGTTGACTAGATTTTCATCGTAGATTTTATTCTGGTTCTGGTTCTAAAAAGTCCTCTGAGCACTGATTCTCTTTAGTTTTTCCCATTTGTAAAGTGAAAGTAAGCAGCATCTCGTGTTCTGCATCTGTTCAGGAACCATCACCTGCCTGGAGTTTTACGGTTCGTCTCACCTGCTGAGCGGAGGAGAGGACGGACTGCTGTGTGTTTGGAGCACAAAGAAATGGGAATGTCTGAAATCCATTAAAGCTCACAAGTAAGTAAACAGATCTAAAGCTGCAGACGTATCGAGGAGGCTTCATCTGTCTTTGTGGACTCAACATACGTCCTTTATTTTCCCCAGAGGCCACGTCACGTCCATGTCCGTCCATCCTTCTGGGAAACTCGCACTTTCAGTAGGAACAGATAAAACTCTGAGGTAAAACCTTCTGGACAACCAGGATCTGTCAAACTCTGATAAAAGGAAGTAACTCTTGTGTCTCTTCTTCCTTTTAGAACGTGGAATCTCATTAACGGAAGATCAGCATTCATCAAAAACATAAAACAGAGTAAGTTTACGATTGATGTAAAGAAGTTTTAAATTAATTTACTGTTCATATGGAACCGTTTAAGGACAGAGTTGTGCTTTAGAGACTAGAAAATAAGGACACTCAGGAAGAACACTGAACAACAGAAAGCTGGTAAAAGGTTCTTAGAGTCAATGAGTACATTTACACCACATAGAATAATAAAATGCCACATTTAAGTATGGCAAAGAACAGGTGGAACATCTAATAATAATAATAATAATAATAATAATAAATAGAAATAGAGGGTAAAATCATAAACACAAGGTTAAAATAATAATAATAGTAGTAATAGTAAATAAATAAATACACAAGTAGAAGGTAACATAAAATGAACAATGAAATAAAACAATTACAGGATAAAAAATAATAATAATCAAAAATAGAAACAGACAACATCATATAAGAGCAAGTCTATAAAAATGGGTTTTCGGAGGTGATTTAAAATGTTGTTTTTCTCAAAACTCTTTTTTCTTGGTATTTTTGATTACACTGTCACTACACCTTTTTCCAAACTTTTATATATATATATATATATATATATATATATATATGTCTCTGTGTGGTTAAAAATGTTGCAACATTTGAATTTGGAGCCTCATAATGTTGTTTTAATCCCCTCCAGCTGACTGAACATGTAGGTTTAACTCCGTATGCGACTCTTTATCCTCCTAACAGACGCCCACATCGTCAGATGGTCTCCAGACGGGGATAAATATGTGGTTGTGGTGAACGACAAAGTGAACGTCTACGACCTGCAGACGGCCTCCGTGACGGGAACGATCACAAACCCGAAGAGGATCTCGTCTGTTAACTTCTTAAATGTGAGGTTTTTGGGTTTGTTTTTTTTTTTTTTTTTAAATGCTTTGTTTATTGGGTTTTCAGATGAGACAACAGTTACAGAATTATTGCACTAGTGAATTATTTGGAATGAAAATCATACAGACAGAGGCCCTCACACCTGCATCCATACAGTGTGTGTACGTGCATGAACCCATGTACATATGCATGTATTATAAATAAAAAGAAAAACAAACGAAAGGACAGACAAGGTGAAGAAAAAGAAAAGGGTAGTTTCCATTTCAACCAGGTCAGAATATTCTCTCTTACAAGTCACCATCCAGCTATATAGCAGTAGTTATATAGATCCAATCCTTTACTGTAAATATATCAAATAAAAAGAAACAAAAAAGAAAATAAACATGTGAAAGTGTATATCATTCTGGAATTGTAAGGAAGTGGACTCATTGGACATAAGAATAGAATAATTGAGCCCACAGAAATGTATTTATAGGCCCTTTAAGCGTATGTGTGATTTACTTAAAAATGCTGGACTGTGTTTTTTATTCTGCTGAGAGGACTGTTGTCTTGTAAATCTGTTAAAATGACAGTAGCAAGCAGCAGTATTCCCAGTAGCCCTGCTGCTCTTTCAGAACTCCATCCTGGCCGTCGCAGGAGACGATGAAACTGTGAGGTTGTGCGATGTGGCGACAGAGAATTGGCTGTGTGAGTTCAAGGCTCATGAAACCAGGTGAGTTCAGTGTTTTTAATCCCCCAGTTCAGTCTTCAGGTTAATGTTCTTTATGCTTTTTATTGTGGAAGTTCAGCGAGGTGGAGGGAGGAAGGTTTACTGATATCAGGAGTGACACCGACGGAGCAGCAGTTCATGCAAGTAACTCATCAGTTCTGAGGATTCTCTGAGCTTTGGGTTTATCCTGTAGGTGGGAGAAGGTCAGATTAGATTACAGACCAATATGGAGGCTGCTTAGTTGCATCAGAATGGACCATATCTATCCTTGACCAGATCTTTGTGCTTTCAGAGTGAAAGCAGTGGATAGTTTGATGATGGAGGATTACTGCGTAGTGGTGACGGCTTCCAACGATGGATTCATCAAAATGTGGAAACTCCATCTCAAAGAGGCAAGCTTCACTCTGGTGTTTGTTTTTAACCTGTGAATAGAGCTTTTTAAAAACTTATTTTGTATGTATTTTCAATGTAATTCAACAACCATAGGGGGAAAAATTGTATTCAACATTAAATACTAAAAATTTTAATGTAAAAATGAATCTTAAAAGAGTATTTCCTATTTCAGTGACAGAAATATTGCAGAAGGATTGACCAAACTGTCAAAAATGAACACTGCTTAGGGCTGTTAAATCAAATTAAGGATAATATTTAATAGGTTTGGTTTACAAAATGTCAGAAAATGTTGACCAAAGCCAAAGATAACATCCTCAGACGTTTTGTTTTTTTCCACACCTTAAAGATGTTCAGTTTACCGTCAGAGTAGGAAGGAAAAAACTGAAAATAATTAGAGAGTTTAGACTCTTTCATAAAATGTTAATCATCAAAATAGCTGACAATAATTAAATAGTTTGCAGCTGCTCTAGTTCTTTATTAGTTGTTTGGTTTGGTTGGAGAACGATGGACGTTCCAGATGCAGTAAAGATATTTTTTTTTAGAATAAACTCAAACATATCAGTGTGTAAAAGATGAATATTTCTGTGATTCCTGTGCTGATCTGCTGCTGTTTTACTTCTGCTGACCTCCAGGAGCTGGAATCTCCCACCCTCCTGGGGGAAGTGAACACAGCAGCCCGGCTGACGTGCCTCGCCGTGTGGAAACCTTCATCAGGGCAGGAGATCGCCGAGGAACCGGCGACTGAAGCAACGACGTCTGAAGGTGGAAACGTTGACTTTCAGTTCACTTCGCTGTCATGTAGCACGTTTAAAGTAGACGTTTGAATGTTCTGCAGGGAATGAGAGTGAATATGTAAAGCTCAGTGTTGCTCATATTTACATGCAGCGGAAACATTCAGAACTTTAAGGTTTTAAAGGTTATTTATGTCCAGGTATTTAATGAAATACTCATTCTTACCTCAGAGCTCTTATTTTGAAGGAACATCAGTTAAATGGGTCATTCCACCTCAAATTAACACTCGTGTCGGGTCAAAAGTGACCCGTTTACAAGTTTGAAAATGTGGGGAAAAAATATATTTTCACAGTGGAACTTCTGATGTCCACATTTTCAACATTTTTGGGAAATCTTTGAACATTTTTTGGTGGAAAAAAAGAAATATTAAAAATGTTTCTTAAGAACATTCACATAAAAATCAACCAAAATCCAGCGAAATTTGCTGGATTTTGGTTGATTTTTGGTTGATTTTTTTTGTGAATGTTCTTAAAGAAAATATCAGAAGTTTTACTGATATATATGGAATCACTTTAGATATTTTTAGGAATTTTTTTTGGAAGATTTTTACTCATTTTTTGAAAATATTTACAAGAATTTTCTTGCCAAATTTGGGGGATTTTTTTAAAAATAAAACTTTGAAGGGAAACTTTTAAGAAATTATTGGAATTTTCTTCCTGAAGGTTTTGCAAATTTTCAGTAATTTGGAGAATTTTTTTGCAGAATTTTTGGATTTTTACAAACAAGGAAACGATATTTTTTGGTGCCTGTAAATGAAGACAACAGGAGGATTAAATAAAATATTAGAACTGTTTTCTCTCTCTAATTTCTCTGATTTGCCTGAAATGTTTATAGCATAGAAGACAGATAGTTCAAAAGATATTTGTGGAATATTTCAAATACTTTCTGAGATAACTTAGTTTGAAACATTGCCTGTCGACCCACTTTCAGCCGATTTTCTCACACATTGAAATTTGAAAAGAAAAATATCTCAGGGAACATTTAAGATGAAAGCCTGGAATTTTCAGTTATTTCTCATCATGACATTGATTTAGAATCTCTTTAGACGTCACAGGAGCCTGAAAGTAAAGAACTAAACCTCCTCGCTGCTCCAGATGCGTTTCAGGGTTAGTTTTTAACAGTGAAGCGAGGAGAGTTTGTCTCATCGTTCTGCTTCTGTCCACAGAACTCGTGCAGGAACTTTCAAAGACGAAGCGAGTCCGGATCGCAGCAGAAGAAGTCGTCCTGGAAGACGAGAGCAAACCCAAGAAAAAGAAGAAGGACGGAGGAAAATAGAAAGCGATGGAAGTGTGTGGATGTGTGCTGTTTGTTTTTGCCGCCTGGAGGTGAGAAAGTGGAGGATTTGTGAGGATGTTTACTGAAAAGAAGAAAAAAATGAGATGGAAAACAATAAAAAATGTTTTATAGTCGAAGGACTCATTTGTATCTTGAGTTTCTAAACAGTCACATGAATCAGAGGTGCAAATGATTAACCGATTGTCAAAGTAAATGTCCAACTCTTTAGAGAGCTAATTAGTTCGTTCTTGGACTTTCTTTGTCTGTTTGTTGTAGGGCTGCAACAACGAATAAAATCGATAATAGTCGATTATTAAAAGCGTTGGCAACGAATTTCATTATCGATTCGTGCGTCACTCGCCATGTCGCGGAGCCGTTTACTTCACCTGCAGAGCTTTGTCAATGCTGGCTGACGGAAATAAAGTTTGTTTAAAAAAAAAAAAAAAAAACTCCACCTGTAGAGCGAGTAGAACACAGCGAGGTGGCGGCAAAGCCAAAGTAAATTCAACCAAACATGACCGACACGGAGAAAACAGTCAGACCGAAATCCTCAAAAGTGTGGCAGCATTTCACGCTTCACAAAAAAAATAAAAACATGCGTAACATCCGAGCTTTACAAAAGTGATATGAGATGGAACAGGAGCACCACGATGATGACGCAGCACCTGAAACGGAAACACGTGGGAGTCTCCGATGAGGATGAAGGAGCTCAACAGCAGGTGAGTCACTACAGTATCCTACGTTTGTTCTGTTTTACAGTCAGGAAACGTAACGTTAGCCTCTCTGCTAGCTCTCCTGATGCTAGCGTTTGTTTGTTAGCTGATTAATGACAGTGATAGGACACGTGTGTGTGTGAGAAACTTTTTATTTCACTTTAATCAGCTTAAGCAGGGTTTGAATATGATTTATAAATAAACGTAACTTGCCCACAATGGTGATAATAATTTAAAGATTAAGCCTCAAGTTTCACACATTGAAATTTGAAAAGAAAAATATCTCAGGGAATATTTAAGATGAAAGCCTGAAATTTTCAGTCATTTCTCATCATGACATTGATTTATTAACGATATTATGTGTGTGCTTTTATTTTGAAGGTGAACAAATGACCCTGGAAATGAGTGTTTTCTGACGAGGAAGTGGTTTGTTTTGAAACTTAGCGTGTTTTAATCAGGTATAGTCGGTGTTAGTTCATGATTGGCGCACATTTTTTGAAATGTTTGCCTCAGTTGTGTGTTTTCGTGTTTTAACGTCAGTTTTGGTTTATTTCCGGTGAAGGGACCTGAGTTGTCCGGGTTGAACTGAGCTCTTTGTGGAGACTGTTGGTTCCGATGGCTGTGGACTGGATCGGACTGAGTTATGCTGTTCTGGTGTCAGCTGGAGGAGTCCTGGGTTTCCTGAAAGCAGGTACGAGCAGTTTCAGGAGTCTAAATGCAGTAAACGTACATTTCAGACACATTTTGCACATTTTTTAGCACAGAGGAGACAAAAAATGCACCAATTTCCAGAATCCAGTTATGAAGTCATTATAGGTCAGCTACTTCCTGTCTGATATAATAACATAACAGGAAATCTCTCATTTTAGTTAATTCATACAGCCCAGTCTGATCTCCAGTGAACCAGTAAAACCACAGCAGAATAAGCTGTAAATAACCACAACTCCGAATGGTTCCTTTGTTTTAGTGCAAAAAAGTCCAAGTACATTCTGAAATTGTTCACATTTATTGAAATATCTTCGTCCAAAACATAAACAAAATGCAATTTCATCAACATTCAGCCTCAGTTTATCATTTCCACATTACAACTTCCAGATCACAGAGTGTCTACAAAGGAACACAACATTTAGTCATCTGGAACTGAACCATAGAGGATTTTACTGGAGGATCAAAACAACTTGTAAAGAAATTATTTTAAATTTACATTCATTTCCACATCTGTGTAGTAATCCTGACTGACACCATGCAAACTAAAGTGGACATTATTACAGAAGAAGGTCAGAAAAAGAACTGAAAAATTAGTGGAAAAAAATCGCATTTCCGGGTAAAGTAAAAATAGCGTAAAAAATTATTGTGGGAATGAGTTATTTTACTTTTACCACTCAAAGTCTCATTTAGGACATCATAAAGGTTCAGAAACATCAAGTGTCATTTTGTTGGGGGGGTGCATGGAAGGCTGTCTGGGCTCCAAGTCCAGACTGAGTCAACCAGGTTCTTGTTTGTGTAAACTTCGTCCAGGCAGCCTCACCTCTCTGCTCGCCGGTCTGCTGTTCGGCCTGCTGGCTGCCGTCGGCTCTTATCAGACGTCTCAGAACCCCAGGAATGTGTGGCTTTCGCTGGGTGAGCAGGTTTGGTTTGTTCAACGTCGACCGTGAACTTTCAGAAACTGACGGTTTGTCTTTGAACGCAGCGACTGCAGGAACTCTGGCCGCCGTGATGGGACTCCGCTTCCTGAACTCCTGGAAGTTCATGCCGGCCGGTTTGATGACTTTAGCGAGGTGAGGTGCAGAGTTTTACTCGTTTATCCGCTTCCTACTGTACACAAATGTGTTTAAAATGATAAACGTTAATCGATATTAATGCTGTAATCTGTTTTCAGTGCACTGATGCTGGTGAAGATCATCACTGGGATGTTAAAGACGCGACCACACAAAACCTGAATGTACTTAAATCAACATAAAACATTCCTGATTTCTTATTATATTCTTGTGCAATTAAAAAAACACATTAAAAATGAAATTTTATAGTAAGAACTACTTGGACAACAAATCTACCAAATAGGTGCCTTCTGAGGGACTTTTTTTTAACATTTAACTTTAATTTGCACTTTTTCTTTTTCTAAATCTTTTTTATTCTATTTCTTCATTGAATATATTTTATTTTTAAATTAAAATGTGTGCTCTGTGATATTAGAACTGATGCTGCAATGCTCCAATTCTATCAAAACCTGATACTTAGAACAGTTTAGCATTAATTCTTCTGCAGTCAAATGGATTCTGGTGGTTCAATGGTTGAAAGGAGGATTTTCTCTGCTGTGTTTTCTGTGAATTATCAAACCTGATGATGAAAAGCTGCACCTTAGTATGGAATCACTGGAGTGCCATAATACAAGATAAATCTGTTTTAAAAAAAAAAAAAAAGGAAATAAATGTATAAATATAAGGAGGAATAAAAGAATAAATCATAAATCAGTTTTAGAAAAATAAGGAAATAAATGTAAATAAAAAGATAAAAAGAGGAATAAATAAAAGAATAACAAAAAAAATCTGTTAAAAATAAGGAAATAAAAGTGTAAATATAAAAAGGAATTAATAAAAAATTTCAAAAAATCTGTTAAAAATAAGGAAATAAATGTAAATATAAAGAGGAATAAATAAACGAATAACTAAGAAAAATTTAAAAATAAATATATAGGTAAATTTTGTCTTTACTTTTCACTTTTGTTTGTTGCACATTTATTTCCTTATTTTTTAACAGATTAATTTTTTTAATTTATTCTTTTACTTATTCTTCTTTATATTTACACATTTTTTCCTTATTTTTAACAGATTTTTAAAATTGATTCTTTTATTTATTCCCCTTTATATTTACACATTTATATCCCTATTTTTTAACCGATGTATTTTTTTTTATTATGGCACTCCTGTGATTCCGTTCATTTGCACCTTTTTTTTTTGCTGCTATGAAGAAATAAATCACTCACTTAATCATAAAAATAACTACTTTATTTCATTATTAACAAACAGGCGGCAGAAGTCCTGACCCGCCTGTACAACACTGAACAATAGTTAATAAACCGACACCAGCGGGAACGTAGGTAGATTCTGCTACCGATGACCTCCGTATTTGGCCGTCCAGTCGACCCGGCCGTGGACCGGCTGCAGGTTGGAGCTCCTGGAGAAGGAGGGTTTTAAGGCAGGAACCTGAGGATTCACAGACCTGCTCCTCCGTCCTCCTTCGTTCTCTGAGAGGAACATAGAAGACAAGAAGTGTACCGGTATATGAAGTTTTTGTACTCTGTGGTGGTTTATTTTGTTGTTTTGTTTGGTTTTTTTTACCTTCATTTGAGGGATTTGAGGGCTTATTTATGGAGGTTTTGCTTTTGCATGGTTTGGTTTTAGCTCCTGTTCTCAGATCAGCAGCGGACGACAGATCGACTAGAAAAATTAAAGAAACATTTATTTTTTAACATTTATTTTTTCCACCAAAATGTTGAAAATGTGGACATCAGAAGTTTCACTGTGAAAATATATTTTTTTCCACATTTTTAAACTTTAAATTTGCAAAACCTTAAGGAAGAAAAGTCCAATAATCCCTTAAAAATTTTACCAAAAAAAAATCTCACAAATTTGACAAGAAAATTCCTTTAAACATTTTCAAAAAATGAGTAAAAATCTATCAAAAAATACTAAAAATATATATCAGTAAAACTTCTCAAATTTCTTTAAGAATATTCACATAAAAATCAACCAAAATCCAGCGAATTTCTTAAAGAAAGAAAGGAAGTAAAAATGAAAATGAAGCTGAACAGACTGATCAAGTTAGACTCTGATACTCTCAGTTTTTTCTAGGCTGCTTTCTAACTCCAGGGGGAGCTGAAGGAACCCAACAAACCAGAAACATTACAGTTAATCAGCCACCAAAACACCTGAGAAAGTTAAAGAAAAGAACTCAAGTTTAGACCTGAACAAACCATTTTCAAACCCAAAAACTTATTTTCTAGTGCTGTCTGATTGACTCTACAGCAGGGGAGTCCAACTCATCTTAGTCCAGGTTCCACATTCAGTCCAGTTTGATCTCCAGTGACCAGTAAAATCACAGAATAATAACCTAGAAATAACCACAACTCCACGTTTGTCACCTTTGTTTTAGTGCAGAAATGTACATTCTAAAAATGTTCACATTTAATGAACTATCATTTTTACAAAACATTATGAACCTGAAATTTAAAAAAAAAAAAAAGTTCGATTTCATCAACATTCAGCCTCAGTTTATCATTTCCACATTACAACTTCCAGATCACAGAGTGTCGACAAAGGAACACAACATTTAGTCACCTGGAACTGAACCATACAGGATTTACTGGATGATTAAAACAACAAAAGTCAGACAAAAAAAAGACAAAAAAACAAAAGACAAAATATTACAAAAATGACAAAAAAAATTAGACAAGCGACACAAAACAAAAAAAGACAAAAAATTTGACAAAAGGTTACAAAGCGACAAAAAAAGTGACAAAAACAAGACAAAAAATTACTCCAATGACACAAGTGAGACAAAAAAACACAAAATGGCAAAAATAAGATAAACACAAGCGAGACAAAAAGGAAACACAAAACGACAAAAACATGAAACAAAACTCACAAAAAAGACAAAATATTAAAAATATTACGAAAAAGAGACAAAATGACAAAAGCGAGAAACAAAATGGCAAAGAAATAGACATATTTAACTTATGCTCATTTGTAGTGACGTCTTGGCCTTTAATTGCTGATGGACCAAAGTGTTTTCCAGTAGAGAACGAACCCAACAAGTGTAGATGTAAAGGTTCAGACTTTATTCTGTATTTATGTGAGTAATTTAAGACCTCCATGTTATTGATTATGCGGTTTTACTTGACTAAATGTATGTTGGACACCCCTGACTCAACCTTTATTCTATAACAAAGTGTGTGTGGTGGTTTACCAGCAGGGGGCGCTATGGGGGCCAGGGTGATCCTCTGTCGTCCTGCTGGTTCAGTCTTCTGGAAAGGTGGAAAGGGAGTCTTCATGTTGGAGTCTGAAAATGAGGAGAAAACCCGCCACGGATTAAAACTGCTGCTTAACAAGAGAGAAACCTGAACGCTGATTCCGTCTCAAATCATCAGGACAGTTTGGAACTTTACATCAAAAACTATGAATGTTTAACCCTCCTGTCGTCCTGCGGGTCAAAATTGACCCGTTTTAAAGTTTGAAAATGTGGGAAAAATATATATTTTCACAGTGAAACTTCTGATGTCCACATTTTCAACATTTTTGGGAAATCTTTGAACATTTTTTGGTGGAAAAAAAGAAAGTTAAAAACATTTCTTAAGAAAATTCACATAAAAATCACTGGAATTTCACTGGATTTTGGTTGATTTTTTTTGTGAATGTTCTTAAAGAAAATATTAGAAGTTTTACTAATATAGGTGTAATCACTTTAGATACTTTTATGATTTTTTTGGAAGATTTTACTCATTTTTCCATCTCAAATTATCAGGACTGTTTGGAACTTTACATTAAAAACTATTAATGTTTAAAATGAAACTTCAGGTTTATACGTCACGTACTTTTTGAGATATTTACCGACTTTTAGCAGTTTTTTCTCCTATTGAAGCATGAATCTGAACAACAAAAACTCAGGAACGATGAGAGATAAAGGTCTAAAATTTTCATGGTTTTTCCTCATCATGCCATTTATTTAGAATATTTACTATCAGTCAAATAGAGCGAATATTCTCTGATTATTTGTGAGCTGAAATATGAACATGTGGAAAAATATTAAACATATCGAGCCAAAATTTCACAAACGCCTTGATGCTGTAAAATCTTCAGACAAATCAGAGACGGTGGAGCAGAAATTGTTCTAAAAGTTTAATGATTCTAGAGGGAATGATCCGCTACTTTCACTAGAACTTCAGCTAAATCATTTTTTCCTAAATTTAAGATACCTTTGGAAAAATCCACATCGTCCGCTGTCTTTTCTTTCAGAGGCTGCTTCTCTGTTAGTTTGGGAAGACTGACATCTAGAACCACGACACGAGAGAGAAAACCAGAAGGAGGAGTGAAAAAATACGACAAAGAAGGTGAGAAGTGAAAGTCGTGGATGGACAATCAATTTAATTTAGCATTCGCAGCTTTTTACTGAGTGATGGGTGACGAGAAGAAGAGAATGAACTGCTATGACTGCAAAACTACGTCCAATCGCCCTGCAGTTTATAGTGCAGCAGGATGTAGATATTCTGTCAGAACAATGTTGTCATAATTGGAGTTATTGGAAGAACGTTCTTACTTTGCAGAATCTGAACGCTTCTCATCACAACACACAGTTTGTCAGTAAAACCTGAATGTAATAATTACATGAGTTTTACTGAGCTCCAACCATCAGGTAGGGTTGGTTTCCTGCTTTCATATGACAGAGTTCAGCCTCCAAGAAGCAGAAAACATTTGATGACACCACAGTTTGGATGGATTAGCCAGAGAGACAGAGAATGTAAGATGAGATAAGATAAACTTTACTGATCCAACACCAGATTAAATCACAGTGTCTTGTGGAGACAGTTTCCTCTTTAAAAACTTAAGAGTTCTAACATTAATCCTTGGATCTTTCTCACCTTTACCCAGAGGAAACTCCAGCCCCGGTGCTCTGCTGTTGCCCCACGTCTTTTTGCCCTGGCTTCCTGCTGCCAAGTTGCTTTTTGGATTTACGCCTGAAAAAGAGAAACAGCTCAGGGTGAGTTTAGTGCACCAGAACCCAAACACCATAGAGCAGTTAATTCGGTCTGACATGCTGTTAATGTAATCCTGTTTATTCTCATCATACTTTCAACCCAGTTTGGGAACTGACTGATAAATCCTAGAGGAGGATAATAAAAAAAGGTCTAAAAAAAATAGTATCAACAGTAGGGATGTCCGAGATTGGCTTTTCTGCAGATAACCGATATTGTCCAACTCTTAATTACTGATTCCGATATCAACCGATACCGATATCTGTGGGCTGTTTAACTAATTCTAGGTAACATCTCATATCTCCTGTGGTGGAATGAACACATCATGCCTCATTTTATTGTGATGCTCCATTGGATGCATTCTCAGATGCAACAAGGTTTTCAGATGGAAACATTGTCTGAGCAAAATAAGAAAACTACTTTAAGTGATGGAAAAATTGACATATTTATGCCTTTTTATTTTATTATTATTATTATTATTATTATTATTATTATTATTATTATTACAGTTCACACTCTCCCTCCCTCTATGAGTCAGTAAATGCCGGCGAAATCCAGGCATTAATTTATCGTTTTTTATGATAGGCAAAAAGACCCAATAACAATATTGACCGATATTATATTTTTATGCCAATATCAGGCTGATAATATCAGTGAGCCGATATTATCAGACATCCCTAATCATTTCCTTGTTTGTTTGTTTTTTATAAATCTATCCTTTCTAGTTTTATTGTTTTGTTGTTGTTTAGTTTTTGCTTTCATGCCGTAGAAGCTGGATTTTGAGGGACAGGTAGCATATTTGTCCTCACCAGGTACGTATCTGGACTGGCGCAGGTAATGCTGCTTGGCGGACAGCGTGGTGGAGTCGGTCCTGCTCAGCCCAGCGTTGCTCGGCAGCTTTGCTCCTGCGCTGGTCTTTGGCTCTGAAGATCTACATAAACACTGATTGTTACATTTGTTCAGAACTCTAACAGAGACTCTTTTTACTTGACGATGAAGTTCTCTCACCGATCCAGAGCCCTGTTCTTCAGAGACGTGATCGTGGGTTTTTTAGAGATGGAAACTCCGGCGTCTGCGTCGTCCCCGTCGTCCCAGCTGTCCACCGACTTGAAGGACGTCTGGCCCCATCGTCGGCGTCCTGTCCGAGCCACAGATACGCTGTTCTCTGCTCCAGAGGCGACTCCTCGCTGGCAAAGAAAGAGCGTCTCTGTTATTCTCATGCACCGTACAAATGAACAAAAAATAACCTAACATTAGTAGATTGTAGTCTTGCTGAAGGGGAGATTAATTCCTAAATCATGGGCCAGAGTCTAAGACGTGACCGTGTTCAAACGCTTAGGATCTTCTAAAAATCACCAGGAGAAGTCAGTATTCTGAGGCAGCAGGATTTCCTGTCGACATAAACCCAGGAGTAGCTCTTAGCAGTGATTAACACCCTAAGAAAAACCAGAGATACTGAGCTGTGCTTCGTCTTTTAAACTGTGAGCGTTGGTCATTTTTCCACGCCTATGTTCTCCACAGACACATCCCACACCAGTCATTACCAGAATATTCATCATTATGTATTTTATACATTTTAACTCTGGTCTTCAGTCTAGTAGCATTTGTCATAATTCTATCATCTTTTACTTTTAGCACAGCAAAGCTATGAAAAAGTTGAAGTCAAAATGTCTCAAAACTCAAACCTAAAATGAGCGACATTGTCCTAAATGATGGAGACAAAATGAAGTTTTCGTTCTTTACCTGACCGACAGTCTTAAAGCTCCCTGGCTGCCTGTTCTTCACCAGGCTCAGAGGTTCTTGTTGGGCTTCTGTCAGGGCGCTGGGACACATCGGTTGGTGTACGTTGGGCTCCATGTTCTCCTGAGGAAGGTTGATCTGCTGCAGAGGCTGATGGAGCGCCTGGCTGCAGGTCTGCGGTTCCGGTCGGGGCTTGTTGAGTTCACAGGAGTCCAGATCAGTCTTACAGAGGGACAGCGGCTTCAGTTCTGGAGCTGCTTCAGACGCCTTTTCCTGGTTCTTGTGCTGCTCTGAGGACTTCAGAGGACCACCGAGGGACTGGCCGACATGGAAGTAGGGATACCTGAGAGCCTGGAAACACGGTCAGTACAAAACCAAGAAAATATCAGCAAGATTGTGCATGGAATAAGTGGCACAAAACAATAAATGAAGTACAAGAAGAGCATACAGAAAAACATGCCACAATTGTTTTAACCCTCTTGTCTTCATTTACAGGCACCAAAAAATATTGTCTGAAAAAAATCCAAAAATTCAGCAAAAAAAATTCCCCAAATTTCTGAAAATTTGCCAAGCCTTCAGGAAGAAAATTCCAATGATTCCTTAAAAATTTCCCTTCAAAATTTTATTTAAAAAAAATAAAAATCCCCCAAATTTGGCAAGAATATTCTTGCAAATATTTTTTAAAAATGAGTAAAAATGTTCCAAAAAATCCTGAAAATATCTAAAGTGATTCCATATATATCCGTAAAACTTCTAATATTTTCTTTAAGAACATTCACAAAAAAATCTACCAAAATCCAGCGAAATTTGTTGGATTTTGGTTGATTTTTTGTGAATGTTCTTAAAGAAACATTTTTTATATATTTCTTTTTTCCACCAAAATGTGACAACATTTTGAAAATGTGGACATCAGAAATTTCATGGTGAAAATATTTTTTTCCCCACATTTTCAAATTTTAAATTTGAAAAACTTTAAGTAGAAAAATTCCAAAAATTCCTTGAAAAGTGAGCAAAAATCTTCCAAAAAAAATTCTAAAAATATCTAAAGTGATTACATATATATCAGTAAAACTTGTAATATTTTCTTGAAGAACATTCATATAAATTTCACTGTGAATTTTTAATTTTTTTTCCCACATTTTCAAACTTTAAACCAGGTCAATTTTGACCCGCAGGACGACACGAGGATTAATAAAACATAGAAATTCAGAGCTGAAAATAACATAGAAACAATGGGATGTGTTGTTTTTGTCCTCATTTGTCTCAGAAACCTTGAATTGTTCATGGACTGCCTCAGAACATCCACATGTCAGGTTTGGTTTTACATTAAGCTGATTGATCCCACTTGGACCACTGCTGCTAAGAATAGATGCACTCGAGGTACTTAAAGGATCTCGGGATGAAAGCGTTCACCCAAAGGACTCGTGTTTGGAAACAGTGTCACCTCAGCGTGAGCCAGTCTGTCTGCTCGTTCTAATCTATGTGAAAACTCAGCAGGTTTTAAACGTACCTGAGCAGCACTCGGCCTTTTCTCAGGGTCCCACTGCAGCATGTCTTTCATCAGAGCGATCGCCTCGTTGCTGGCGTTGGGAATCAGCGACCTGAGGCTGGTGGGGGCGTACTTTGGGAAGCGGAAGTTCATGGAGGTGGCCAGGTTGTAGCCCTCAGGCCAGTCAGACTGATGGGAATAAGAATAACTTCATTTCTATGGCACCTTTAAGAAGAACATTCACAATGTGCTTTGACAGGTAGAACAGAAAAACAAAGACAAAAATGTACAGAATGGATAGCTGATTGATCCTCCTGTTGTCCTCATTTATGGGCACCAAAAAATATTGTTTCCTTTCTGAAAAAAATCCAAAAAATCTGCAAAAAAATTCCTCAAATTTCTGAAAATTTGCAAAACCGTCAGGAAGAAAATTCCAATAATTCCTTAAAAGTTTCCCTTGAAAGTTTGATTTTAAAAAATCCCCAAATTTGGCAAGAAAGTTCTTGTAAATATTTTCAAAAAATGAATAAAAATCTTCCAAAAAAATCCTAAAAATATCTAAAGTGATTCCATATATATCAGTAAAACTTCTAAGATTTTCTTTAAGAACATTCACATAAAAATCTAGCAAAATCCAGTGAAATTCGCTGGATTTTGGTAGATTTTTATGTGAATGTTCATAAGAAACATTTTTAACATTTCTTTTTTTCCACCAAAAAATGTTTCACTGTGAAAATATATTTTATTCCACATTTTCAAACTTTACAGTGGATCAATTTTGACCCGCAGGACGACACGAGGGTTAAAATATAGCCAGAGGCAAGGGTTATCGAGCTTTAAAAGTGATCCGTAGAACCTTAAAATCAAGTCTAAAATGGACAGGGAGCCGATGAAGACGATCCAGAACAGGGGAGATGTGATGTCATCTGTTAAAACCAGGAAGAAGCCTCAGATTGATGCGGTGAGAGTCAGAATTAATAGTTTACTTTGGAGAATGTCTCGAGAAGAACGTAATGAACTGAGTTTAGCTACAGCAGAACCACAACACGACGCCTTGTGACGGCTCCTCACCTTCTTCAGTGTTCCCAGCACCTGGCAGATCTTGAAGATCTCATCCACCTCGCTGTTTCCCGGGAACAGCGGTCTGAGGGTGTACAGCTCCGCCATGATGCAGCCGACCGCCCAGATGTCGATGGGAGAGCTGTAGGAGCTGGACTTTAGCAGAACCTCTGGGGCTCGGTACCTGACAGAACAGCACAGAAGAACAGGAAGAGAACGTCGGCAAGTAGTGGTTTAACTTTACTGTTGTGCAAATCCCCCCTTCTTGGCTCAGTAACTGTTTATATGCTGCTTTTTGTTGAAGAAATTTCACTCTTACACTGGAAAAAATGCCCCTCTCAGCGAATTTCGCTGGATTTTGGTTGATTTTTATGTGAATGTTCTGAAGAAACATTTTTGACATTTCTTTTTTCCACCAAAAATTGTTCAAAAATTTCCCAAAAACTTTAAAACGGGTTAATTTGACCTGCAGGACGACACGAGGGTTAAACTTATTTTGAGTTTTCTTGTAAAATTCAAGTCAAAACAAGATAATTTCAAGATTGTTTGACTTAACAAGATATTTCAGATGCATTGTCTTCAAACAAGTCCCTCCATCTGCTGAAATGTCTCTTGTTAAGTGAATTTATCTTAAATCAAGTGGGATGAGACATTTAGACTAAAAATAAAACAAACAGATTTAGTAAGATTCTGACTCCATCCATCCATCCATCCATCCATCCATCCATCCATCCATCCATCCATCCATCCATCCATCCATCCATCCATCCATCCATCCATCCATCCATCCATCTATGCCTCTTTTCAAATCCAGACCCAAAACTCATCTGTTCAAGACTATTTATTCTCTCTAACTGCCTCTTTCTTCATGTATGTTTTTTAAAAAAAATCTTTTTGTATGGTTCGTTGTATTTTATTTTTCCTGTAAAGTGACCTTGGATGTCAAGAAAAATACTTCCAAATAAAATCTATCTATCTATCTATCTATCTATCTATCTATCTATCTATCTATCTATCTATCTATCTATCTATCTATCTATCTATCTATCTATCTATCTATCTATCTGTCTGTCTGTCTGTCTGTCTGTCTGTCTGTCTGTCTGTCTGTCTGTCTGTCTGTCTGTCTGTCTGTCTGTCTGTCTGTCTGTCTGTCTGTCTGTCTGTCTGTCTATCTATCTTTTGTGTATCATAAATAGAAGAAAACAGTCGATTGAGGTCTAATAAGGGTTTGTTTTGTGCCTCCAGACAGATTTTAGTCTGGACCAACAACAAGATCAGCAACACCAAAATGATCAGAACTGAGAATAAATTGAGTAATTCCATTTTTTACATGGTTCTGTTGAATTGGATTGTCATTTATTTGAGCATATTAGACATTTTTGGGTAATAAAATTGTCATAAAAAAACAGGAAAATGCACCGAGTTAACATAGACTCGTTGCCGTTACTGTGACCTAAACCTTCCCCAAAGGCCCCTTCTTGATCCAGGAAACCCCAGAATAATCCTAACACGGATTATCCTCTGTCTAGTCGCTCTGCCTTCCTTCCCTCCTAACCAGATTTACCTTTCGCCTGCCAAGTGCCAGTTTAATCCAAGAGTCTTTTTTTAAGGTTTGTGTGAAGTGATTTTATAGCAGACCATTTGTTGTTTTCGTATCTACAGTAATTATTCACTCTCATGTGTAAAATCAGTCTCACCATCTCGTGGACACGTAATCCGTATAGGGTGGCTGCGAGCGGATTTCTCTTGCCAGTCCAAAATCCGCGATCTTCACCAGCTCCGGGCCCATGCAGAGCAAGTTCTCTGGTTTCATATCACGATGGAAGTACCCTAAAAAAACAAGAACGTTTAACCCTCCTGTTGTCCTCATTTACGGGCACCAAAAAATATTATTTCTTTGTCTCAAAAATTCTGTGAAAAAATCCCCCAAATTTCTGAAAATTTGCAAAACCTTCAGGAAGAAAATTCCAATAATTCCTTAAAAATTTGCCTTAAAAGTTTTATTTAAAAAAAATAAATAAAAAATTGGCAAGAAAATATTTTCCAAAAATTCATAAAAATGTTCCAAAAAAATCCTAAAAATATCTAAAGTGATTCCATATATATCAGTAAAACTTCTAATATTTTCTTTCAGAACATTCACAAAAATCACAAATTTTTTGTGAATGTTCTTAAAGAAACATTTATAACATTTCTATTTTTTTCCACCAAAAAATGTTCAAAGATTTTCCAAAAATGTTGGAAATGTGGACATCAGAAGTTTCACTGTGAAAATATATTTTTCCCCACATTTTCAAACTTTAAAATTGGTCAATTTTGACCCACAGGACGACACGAGAGTTAAATAAACCCATAGATTACGATTATCTTCTAAAACAAAACAGTTGTCACCTTGTAACTTCTACTACTACCACGACCACCAAGACAGGACTCTATTGACGCCAGTCAAAGCTTCTAGGTTGAAGCGCATCGGCAGCTAGAAGGAAGATTTAACCTGACAGCCTTAAACGTAGACAGAAAGTAAAAAGGAAAGACAGAAGGAGTCTCTTACCATGCTTATGCACAAAAGCTAAGCCAGATAAGACTTGGAACAGAATGTTTCTTATCTCATTTTCAGAAAACATCTTATCTTCCCTGGCAGCAGCAAAGTGGTAGAAGACAAAAGAAAGAAAGAAGGGATAAAGAAATATCAAGATGCAGACAATTACATCTTATTGAGGTGGGAAACACCTCATCTGTTCTACAGCACACTGGACTGATGTGAATACAGTCATGGAAAAAATGATCAGACCACCCTTGTTTTCTTCAATTTCTAGTTCATTTAATGTCTGGTACAACTAAAGGTACATTCGTTTGGACAAATATAATGATAACAACAAAAATAGCTCATCAGAGTTTAATTTCAGAGCAGATATCAGACGTTTTCCATGATTTTCTTGATAATAACCAAAATCACTTCAGTTCTTCCATCAATATCTATAGCATCGTACTGCCAAAAACATCTTTTAGGATTCCATGTTTTCTTTTCTGTCTGTTTTAGTCCCATGATCCACACAGTAGTTAGTACTGATTCATCACCATTGTTTCTGATGACTGCAGTCATGTGTCTTGGATGTTCTCCACCAGCTTCTGACATTGTTCTGCTGTCACAGCAGCCCACTCCTGTTGCACTAATTCTAACTAATCTGCTTTGTTTTTGGGTTTGTGTTTCTCCATTTAGCGTTTGATGATTTTCCACAGGTTTTCAGTTGGATTTAGATCTGGTGATTGAGCAGCCAAGGCATGGTTCCAATGTTCTGGTTCTCCATCCAGGCTTTAACTGACCTTGTCTTGTTGGGAAATCCAGTCATTGGAGGCAGGAAAGAGTTTTCCAGCTGATGGAAGAAGACTGTTTTCAAGAGTAGCCCCAAACATGACCTGGTTCATTTGCCCTGTTCCACCCAGACTGAAACTACCCCAGATGGTCACTGATCCACCCCCATGTTTTACTGTAGGGGCAGACAGTCTGGTTTGTAGCTTCTCCAGGCTTCCTCCTAACCAGTAAGTTGGCTGCAGTGGACATCAACTGAAAACTGGATTCATCCCTGAAGAGAACCTCAGTCCAATCATCAACAGTCCAATCCTTGTGATCCCAGCAAAGAGTAACCAGCTTTCCTCTGCCTTTCCTTGATGAAGGGCTTCTTCCTGCCCTGTGTGTCTTCAGACCAGCTTCAACAAGTCGCTTTCCAACTGTCCTTGTCCAACAAGTCCCATTTCTCCACAGTGTCCACTCATTGTTAAGGTTCCTGGAGGTCTGAGGACGATTCCTGACAGGAAGGGATGAGTGACAGTCATCTGGTGGGTAGAAAGACGTTTCCTGACCAGCTAGCAGTTTGGTAGAACCATGTTGGGCTGGTTTTTTCTTGGTGTAACGAACGGCTGTCGTGGAGATCTTCAGTTTTTTCAGCATTATGTGAGAGCTGACAACTTCTGAGTTGTGCTACGGCTTGAATGTCAGCAGGAAACCACTCTAGGTCTTTGCATGTGCTGCTGATGACATGAAATGTCCTCTTATAGACCCTGGAATACAATGAAGCTGAAGCATGTCAAATAGGATATAAAGTATTATGGAATCAGCTGCATTTTTTGTCGTGTTCATTGTATTCTTCAGGTAATGGACCTTTAGTGGTACCAGGCATTGAAATGAACAAGAAACTGAAGAAAAAAAAGGGTGGTCTGATCATTTGATGCTGGCTTTTTCTATTTGTCTCTTGTTTTTCTAAAGATTTCTCTTTTTATAACATCTTATTGTTCTTGCACACTCTGTATGAGTATGTGACAAAAAAACTCTTGAATCTTGAATGACACAAGATTAATTTCTTCATTCTCAGAAGCAAACCTTTGCAGTTCCTCTTCTCACTGGATCACAGAAATGAGTCATTTTTGGGAAAAAAAAATCCTGTAATGTGGTATTAGCTGTCCACCAAGCATATTTATATTTTTAAGGCTTAATGTTTTCGTTGGCTGAAAGATTACACATTCTATACACCCAAATAGAGCTGACAGCACTCTGTAAGACAGAAAAGACGGCATCTATCTGCACTGAAGTCACCTAGCATGTTTCTGAGTAAAGGAGAGTCTCTGTAATATCTGAAATGTTTGTGACGACTGACAGGGAACAACTTGTTTCTGTAAAAATGAAGACCGACACATGATGACTCAAGCCGAGCCGAATAATTCTCACATTCCCAGCAGTGAGACAGAAATAAACACACGGCAGAATTAAACCACAGAAACGACTAAATGGCTGACACAGTGTGGTTTTGCTTTCACGTGAGTTCAGTGATTTTAGCCTCTGATGTCTTCTTACCGTTCGTTCATGAGTTGATACAGGTTTTCTTTCATATACTCAAAGACGAAGTACAGGTAGTCGTTTTCTCTGACCACCTCCTTCAGTTTCACCACGTTGGCGTGATTCAGCTTCTTCAGGGACTGAGGAAACAGACAATATTCTCATCAGGATCAGCTCATTGTGTAGGTGAAGAACCTCAAACATCCAAACACGGTGTCTAAATGACTGTTTTCATGCAGCTCCTGAAGCCTCATGTACCAAAACATTGCCTGCCCAGAATAGTTTGAGCTTCCAAAGTAATTTTTACATCACCTCTTGCCAGCTATTTTTAACACCCAGGAGCAGGCAGTGGATCAAAGTTGTGAAACAATAAAGGAACAGATTTAAAAATGTTAAGAGAACAGTTTGCAGCCGACGTCTTCCTCGCTTATTGTCAAACAAAGCTGAATAAAAACAAGGGCTGATACGTATTTATAGCTTGGATTACTTAAATATGAGCATAACCTCATTTCTAAACATAAAAACAGCATTGACTGGACTTTTACGTGTCAACTTCACAAAAATAAACTATTATTTGCAATTATTGCAATTAAACAAAACTGAAGGAGCTCTACTGTAAAATAAATAATAGTAGTAATTTTTAAAAAAGCTTTAATTGTCTAAAAAAAATTGCATTTGCATGGCAAAAGATTGGTTGTTTTAAAAAATGAAAGCAATGCCAAATATGTACGTTATTACTTTCATACTGAATTTAGTACATTTATTTTCACCTGAGTTGCTGCATCAACTTCTAACCCTAAAGATTCTTACCTTCACCTCTCTCAGATTCAAGCACTCATCCCAGGAATAAAACTTCCTCTTCATCCTGAGGGGAATAAAACACACATGCAAGACGACACTTTTTTGGATTAATGTTGACATTTTGACTCCTAAATAGCTCCTTCCATGTCTACAGTTGCATGCAAAATAATTCAACCCCCGATATTTTTGACATTCTGGCAAAATGAACAACATTCCAGCTGCAGGCGACGAAATCGAAGGAAAGAAAGAAAGAAAGAAAGAAAGAAAGAAAGAAAGAAAGAAAGAAAGAAAGAAAGAAAGAAAGAAAGAAAGAAAGAAAGAAAGAAAGAAAGAAAGAAAGAAAGAAAGAAAGAAAGAAAGGCTTACTGCCAAGGAAGGGAGGAATGAAGGAAAGACGGAAATAAGGAAGGAAAGGAGGAAGGAAGGAAGGAAGGAAGGAAGGAAGGAAGGAAGGAAGGAAGGAAGGAAGGAAGGAAGGAAGGAAGGAAGAGAAAAAGCGAAAAGACATCTGACTTTATCATGTGTTTTCTTATTCACATGAGCATGTTAGAGTGCAGCCGCCTCTCAGGTCTTAATCAGCTTAACGACACAACAACACAGCGCTGTCCGTCCCTGTCCCTAAATATAACCCTCCGTCCCTGTCCCTAACCCTCCGTCCCTGTCCCTAACCATAACCCTCCGTCCCTGTCCCTAACCATAACCCTCCGTCCCTGTCCATAACCCTCCGTCCCTGTCCCTAACCATAACCCTCCGTCCCTGTCCATAACCCTCCGTCCCTGTCCCTAACCATAACCCTCCGTCCCTGTCCCTAACCATAACCCTCCGTCCCTGTCCATAACCCTCCGTCCCTGTCCCTAACCATAACCCTCCGTCCCTGTCCATAACCCTCCGTCCCTGTCCCTAACCATAACCCTCCGTCCCTGTCCCTAACCATAACCCTCCGTCCCTGTCCATAACTCTCCGTCCCTGTCCCTAACCATAACTCTCCGTCCCTGTCCCTAACCATAACCCTCCGTCCCTGTCCATAACCCTCCGTCCCTGTCCATAACTCTCCGTCCCTGTCCCTAACCATAACCCTCCGTCCCTGTCCATAACCCTCCGTCCCTGTCCCTAACCATAACCCTCCGTCCCTAACCATAACCCTCCATCCCTGTCCCGTCCATCTGAGCTCCTCTCACCTCTTTATGGCCACCAGCTCCCCCGTCTCGTTGCTCTTGCCCAGCAGCACGCTTCCATACGTGCCGTCTCCCAGCTGCCTTAGCGTGGTGTACCGGTTCATGGTCCACACCGAGCCGTCCTTCAGCCTCTCCTTCAGCGAGGAGCCTTGAAGGTCTCCGACGCTCCAGCAGTCGGTCATTATGAGCACAGAGACATCAGCAACCTCTGTCCTGCTGCTGTGGAAACATAGAAATAAAGCCTCCTTTCATCTGCTGCTTTTCTCTCTGCAGGTTGGTGATGGAGAGTCAAGGTTTACCTGGAGAGGCATCTGGAGTCTCACCTATCTGGAGCTAAGCCTTCTCGGCGGGCGGCAGAGGAAGGACGAGCCCCTGAGAGAAGTGGATTAAAGCCATGTGACTGAAGCAGAGCGCCAGGAAAACAGAGAGACAGTCCGTTAGCGTTGATTCGATCTGTATCCAAACCTGCATGTTTTTACTGTTAAATCTCATCCAATCTCATTTAGTCTGATTTGTAAAATTGTTTCCACATTTTGGTTAATTTCACTAAAATGGAAGCAGAGGAATCTACTGAACCCCACAAAGAGAGAATGTACTACTAAATAAGTCCTTATTATAGATTATTTCAATAAGGCAAGCGAATTATTATTACTGAAGCACATTCCATCCCAACAAACAGCAACACAACAACAACAACAATAAAGTGTCATCGTCACTCGGAGGTCACTGTGATCGCAGTCAGTCCTTTTTTCTGTCTTTTACTGATCACTTATGCAGGTATAACAGGCCAGATTAACACCTCAGGCCAAAATATACCCCGGGATATAAACTAGGGTCAGGGTATACGCAGGGTATACTTGGACCTAAAAACATTAACTTCTGAGCAGCTGGAACCAATGAAAGTTTGGTATTTTTTGCGTTAAATGGTAGAACTGAGTAAACTGACTAAACAGATGATAATTTCAGCAAAATGTTTAAATAACAGTTTCATTAATAGACAATTTGTGCAGCAGAAATCAGCACTAAATTAGAAATTGAATGATGAAAAATTGAGCAAAAAAATATATATCTATATAAACAATACACACACATACACACACACACATTTATATATAAAAAATTATTTATTATAATAAATATAAAGTATAATAAATATAAAATAATAAATATAAAGTCAAACATAAAGTTTTAATAATAATAATTAAAGCGTTTAAAAATATTCCATATAAAACCAAATATAAAAAAAATAACAAAATAATATATATTTATTTGCATATAAATAATAAAAAAATTCTACATGTGATCTGTAAAACCTAAATTCAGAAAAAATATCATATTTATTTAGATATAAATAATAAAAAATACATATTATACATACAATATTTAGTAATTGAAAAATTACGAAATATTCTATATATAATATGTAAAACCCAAATATAGAAAAAAAAATTGCAAAAATAATATATGTTTATTTAGACATAAATAAAAAATAATAATTGAAAAAATAAAACTGATATTGTATTTTAGCAGCGGTGGGTTTTCCAGGGTAAATCTGGCCTGTTCCACCTGGTTTTATGTTCTCTCCACTTAACCCACATTTTGTAAGCACATGTTGGTTATAGTCAATGTTCCCTGTAATGTTTCCTGAGTCTGAGCAAACACACAAACTCCCTGAGCGTCCCTTGGACCACTGTGAACAACATCAGACGTGTGCACTGTGGTCACACCAGCATCACATCCATTCAAGTTACATGGTTCATTAAAAGAATCAAATTACAGCATTTACATTTCTGTTAAAACACTTTGTCAACAGGAGCCATTTGAAGGCTGCAGTGATTTTAGTGACACTACAATGTATAAGAGTGAAGTTATTGAATATTTGTCTCTCTTTACTGTTGCAGCGGTTTTGCAAATTGCAGACGGACCCTGTTCACTCCATAGACACCAATGTTATTCCTGTAGCTTGAAAGACAGCTACTTTTGATAAAACTGGGCTTGTAGCACATTGTCTGCCTTGCAACAATGGGAAAGAGGCACCGTTTATGTTTTGACAACCTATATCTAATGAGTTATTGATGCTGGAAGTCCCAATCTGTGAATATCTTTCCAACTTTACTGAACTTGGGGCCACTACCACCTAAGGAGTGATATATTTAATTTTGAAAAAAGCATTTAGCCATACTTACAGCTTTAAGTGCTTTATTAACACGGAACTAAACATTTTGTATTGTTTTATTATCACAGGTTCTGTCTGAAAAGAGGTGGCATCATTTTAAACAGTGAAATCAAACTAATAAAATGTAATGACCAACCAGTGAGCAATACTGGATTCTGCAAAAACATAAACAACTTTTTTTAAAATCTAAATCTTATCTTAACACAGTTAATGTATTAACTTATTTTTGTGTGTATGCATGTATTTATTGATTTATTTAGTACTGTTAACATATCAGAGTTCTGAGTGAATTTTTCTTAAGATGGGCAAAGGCCATTTATTGATTACATATAGGCTGTTAAATGTTTATTAAAAACTAAAAAGCATTCAAAAAAAAACCCCAACAACTTAGGCATTTATTGAGTCACTAAAATACTGTAGAGTACAGACCACATCAGCATGATTATAAGCATCCTCTGGTAAATTAACAACCAGATACTGATGTCTCTCACCATATGGACTTCAGGAGATGATTAGATGATGATAAACTGTGACCTACTGGTTGGATTCTCTCTGTTCTCATGGTTCTTACATGTTTGTCCCCTGACAGCCGGGTCCTAATGTTTTTAGAGCAACACACCATACTATGACGTTTTTACAATGATGGTTCTACTATGGAACCAGTTTGACATGTTCAGGCGTTCTTTGTGTGAAAACTCAGAGATTTCAGGGATCAGAAGGTGGTTTTCAACTTTCTTTGTTAACTTTCTGCTTCAACTTTAAACTAAGTTTCCTTCACTAACCCCGCCCTCTGGACTTCCAGGAAGCTGTGTTCCTATTGGCTGTCCAGGTGGCTGCTTGGTGCTATCAGGAACACCTGAGCAGCTCAGTGTCTTCCTGCTTTGTTTAGCTGCAGACAAACATTTCCTCTGCTTCACCACTGAACTGGGTTTGGCTCTGTTGCTTTAGTTTATTCTTTAGGCGTTTGCTTGCAGCTTCCAGCAGTAAAATCGTCTTTAATGTGTTTCTTGGTGTGTTTTAGGGCTTTGTACTGGATAGCTGTCTTGGTAAATGTGGTTCTTTAGCCACAGGTAGCACATGGTGCTAATGTGTGCAGTGATTAGTGGATTTGATGCAGCTGAGTTGTGTCTTTGTCTTGGCTGTAGTGAGTCTTCAGAGGTTTCTGGTCAGACACATTCTGTGTTCTTGTTTGAGAACCAGCGTTGGTTGTCCAGAAGGTAAGAGTTCCTGTCCTGATTCTCTGTTCTCAGAGGTTCTCTGGTAGGCTGCAGGAGACTTTAGCGTTTGGATTGTGCTAGTTTGGTTTTTGTATGGTTTCATTTGGACGACTATCTTGAGGCTCCTCCATGTGGTTTAGTGAGGTTTTCTGGAACAGTTCTACAAAGCAACCTGCAGCAGAAGAGACTTTGAGAGTTTTTAGGAAGTTCTGGAGAGCAGACTTTAGAGCAGCAGAAACATTTGTCAGCAGTTTGAGCAGGAGAAGGTGAGCTTCAGAGTAGAAATGAGACGGAAACCTTCTTGACCCGTGTGGTGAGGTCCTGTACCAAGAGTTTGAGCAGGTTGTGAAGAGTCTGTAGTTCTTTGGTCTGACAGCACAAGAAGAGTCGACACATTAAAGGAGAAATCAGGACATATTGTTGGTCCTTCTGTCCCTCTGCAGTTTCCTTAGACTAAATATCAAGTTTATACTTTAAATGTTTTCCCATGTGAGCCCAAGAAGACTTCAATAAACTCCCTTTTTTTTAAAAAAATATGTTTTTGAGTTTTAATCATAGTTTTAGCAGTTTTTTTTCTCTTTGCTTGTTTAGTTTTGTCATCTGTGTGAAAGGTGCTAAACAAATAAAGTTGAATTGATAAACTGAATAATTGACTAACTCATGATTGTGACAACAGAAGTTTTTTCATTGTGATTTAAGGGTTTGTTTCATTTTTAAGGTTGGGGTTAAAATCTTGACAGAAAAATAAGATTAAAGAAATAAACTACATAAGAAAGAGCAATTAAAGAAAAAAAATAAAACTTTTAAAAAGTTTTATTATTAAAGATTTAAGAAATTTAAGATGTAATTTTCTAATTAAACATTTAATTTTCTAATTAAATTTTTTGTCTTTTTAAAGGTTTAATAATCTAATTAAATGTTTTGCATTTTTTTAAATGTTTAATATTCTTCTTTTTAATTGTATTTTTTAAATGTTTAATTGTCAAAAATATTTTATCTGTTCTTTTTAATATTTGTATTTTAAAAATTTTGTTTAATTTCGTAGTGACGTGTATTGTATCCTGTTGAATTATCTAATTCAATGTTTTGTCTGTTTAATATAGTTAAACATTAAATACAATTAAATTCTATTAAATTAGATTATTAAACCTTTAAAAGGACAAAACATTTAATTAAAAAATTTTGTTTAATTAGAAAATTACATCTTAAAGACAATAAAACTTCAAATAGGAATTAAACAGGAAATACAATGAAGCATTTAAAAAGAAAATTAAACATTAAAAGGTGGTAAAACATTTAAAAAGAAAAACCTTAAAGATTTAATCGAAACATTAAATACTGGGAAAGGAAAAAAATCTCAAACAAGCCGATAAAACATTTGAAAAAACAAATATTAAAAGGACAAAACATTTGGAAATCAAATCAGACATTAGAAAAGAATAAAAGGTGAGAAAAGAGCAAAACTAAACATTTAAGAAGAATCAAACTAAAGGCAAAACATTTGAAAAGACACCAGTTAGACTTTAGAAGATCAAATTAAACAGAAGAGACAATAAAACTATGAAAAAGAGCAAAAACAGATAAAGGTCTAAAAGCATTTTCTTCTGAAATGAAAACATCAAGTTGTTTCTTCAAACATTTCCTCTTTCTATGTTCTTGGTTTGGTTGTGGATAGATTTACTAAGAACTCATTTCAGAAAACTGCTTTCCAGATAAAGTCTACTAGTAGTTGAAGGCATTTATCAAACTAATGTTACCTTCTGATCTCCACAAACTTTACTGTTCAGTGAAGAGAATCAAACTTTGTTGAGGATTTCTAAAAAAAACCCACAGGTGAAGGTCTGAGAAGAACTCAGATGGATGGTCTAAATGTGAAATCAAGACTCATGGTCACAAGTTTTAAGGCTTCTGTTAACCAGAAAGTTCAAACTAACAGAGAAGTACTAAGAAACTTTTAAGATTTCAGTCCTCAGACTGTCGAAAGGTTCAAACTAACAGAGAACTACTCAAGAACTTTCAAGATTTCAGTCCTCAGACTGTTGAAAGGTTCAAACTAACAGAGAACTACTGTGGGACTTAGAAAATTTCAGCCCTCAGACTGTCTGAAGGTTCAAACTAACAGAGAACTACTCAGAAACTTAGAAGATATCAGTCCTTGGACTGTCTGAAGGATCAAACTAACAGAGAACTACTGTGGGACTTAGAAAATTTCAGCCCTCAGACTGTGTGAAAGCTCAGGTCCTGAGGACTCGGGAGGTGTGGGGGCTTTGGAAAGTCTTGGAACTGAGGGTTCCACCCTCCAGCACAGGCTGAAGTCCCACCTCCTGAGAAAAACGGGCGAGAAAAGAGAAAGTTAAAAAAAAAAACTCGAAAATGACAAAAAATAGATGATAAATGCGCAAAAAAAAGAAATATTTGTATCTGAGCGAGTAGCTCAGGAGGATAAGAGGATAGACTACAGATTGGAAGGTCGCCGGTTCAAGACCGGCCAGCGGCAGTTTTCTTTCTTTGTCTTTGTCAGAATTTTGAGAAAATTTAAGAAGTGTCTGGTCTTGAACCCGGACCTGCAGCTCCATAGGCAAATCCTTAACTCACTGAGCTACAGATCATATAAAAAGAAATAAATTCGTCCTCCCTTTGACATCGTAGTTGATGAAGTCACCACATGGGCGGAGCCAAGGCGGAGTCTGGGTGGAGTCAGGGCGGAGAGTAGGCGGGGAGGTGGGGGGAGTCGAGGGGCGGGAGGACGCCACCCACCTCCCCGCCTACTCTCCGCCCTGACTCCACCCAGACTCCCCCACCACACCTTCCCCCGCCCGACGAGTTCTTCGAGTCTCCACGAGTTCTTCGAGTCTCCACAGGTTTTCCCGAGTTTCTGGAGTTTCCACGAGGTCAGAGGCAGAACAAGTTGTCATGAAGAGGTGTTGAAGTCGGCCAGGATGGACTGACTTTTTACAGCGACGAGAAGGAAGACGACTAGAAGAGCAGGTCTTTAACCACCATCCATAAAATCCATGGAGTCGCTCCAGAGAAATGAAGGGATGTCAACTTTTATCAACCTCCATCCAGATGTTCAACTTGATATCTTTACTTTGAGATTTTTAGCGCCACAAACCTTTAGTATCACACTTTATTATCCTTTATTAGGACTTTAATGGAATCCACCAGCAGATTTAGTTTTTGTTGACAAACTTTATTCTTGTCGTCGTGGGACTGCAGTATGTAAAACTCTTCCTTCTATTTGACCTCATGTTTATTAGTTTTAGTGGAGAAAGTTTGAATTGTCAATTAGTCTCTTAAAAACCAAATAATAAATTGGAGTAGTCAAGATGTTTAAATTTCTTACTTTGTCATATTTTAAATATGACAGAAAATATAAAAATAAAGTGTCTTGAGACAATTTGACCTGTAATTGGCGTTATATAAATAAAATTGAATTAAAATTGTATTTTTCTTCTAATGTTGGAGTAATTCAGCCATATATGTTAGAAAACACATTTTCTTTGTTCATTAATCTGTTGATTGTTTTCTCCAGTAATTCATTTCTTGTTTTGGTTTATAAAATGTCAAACCCAAATATATTCAGTTTACTGTCATAAAAACCAAAAAGATTTACATTCATGATGCAGGAATCAGGCAGTTTTTCACTTTTTATCTTAGTTTAGTCAGAAAGATAGTTGATAATGTGTGAATTGTTGCAACCTGTGAGCCGTATAAGGTTTTTATCTTTGAGGCCGAGTGTCAGAAAACATTTAGAAACCAACATCAACAAAACACTCAACAGAGATTTGAACATCATTAAAGGGAAATCCAACTTTTGCATGACAATGTCTAATTAAAGGACATTTATTTCCAATGTAAATGTGTGATATTCATCCTCTGGAGCTTTCTCTTCACATCGTCTTCCACCTGGACTGGTTTGGTCGGGAGCATGTGCAACAAACATATGAAAAACTGCACTTCAACATCAATGAATGACACTGAAGTTTAATCTCTACATAAATGAGACTGAGTCTGGATGTGCTGCTCTGTCATTAACTCCTAAGTTTAGGGAAAGTTCAAACAAAAGAGGACAGTTCAGATCAGACTTGAGAATGAGCTTATTTTGAACAAACATCTCAGACTTTCTGAGCTTCAGCACCTCTAGCAAGATATTTTAACAACAAGCAACTCAAGAGATCCAGAAGTTGGAGAGAGTTAGCTTTAGCAGAGCCAAAGAACATGTGGGACGCTAACCTAGCAAACATTTCAGACTTTTCTCTGTGAATTCTGGGAAATAATTTCCTATTTAATGACAGAGCTACAAATCTTAACTCAGTCTCATTAAAACAGACTCTAATTCAGTGTCATCCATCCATATTAAAGTGCAGTTATCCAAAAATGTTTGCTGCATGAGCTCCAACAAAACCTGTCCAGGTAGAAGGCCACTTTGACAAACAGGAAGTGGAAGATTGCAAGCAGATTTATAGAAGGGGGAACCAGACTGTACAAGGTTTGGTCGAGTATAGAGGGGTGTTTTGTGGGTTTTTAAGGCTGATAATGATTATTAGTGACACATTTGGAGTAGATATTCATTTGCAGTAAATGAAAGTATTTAAAATCTTGGAGTTGAACTTAGAAGAACACAAACTCTAACAGAAAACTTTGTTGATACGTTTTTGTTTTGTTTACAGATGTTAAGTTAAAGGAGTTTTATTCATGACGTATAACCAATCAAATCACTCCAGAAGACAGAACGACCACAGGTAGATAAAGGTTCTGAGCCAAAGTAGCGCCATTTTTAAATGTATTTATTACCGTAAATCAGTAAAAAATAAAATACTGCTAATCAGTAAATCAATCAGCCCACAATTACTACAATTCTACAATGTATGTCTCTTTGCTTTGACTTGTTATTTGTACAATATACGATGTATATGATGGTGTTTTTTCATACCAAAGGCTCCACTATGATGTTTTCTAAGAGACATACCATGCTACTCTGGTTGTTCTGGCTCTGGGCCGCTGCACTCCTCCTCTGTTGTTTTCTGGATTGTTCTTAGCTGCATGTCTTCGTCCACCCGGCCTCCGTTGACTCGTCCCGCCTGCCGTCTCTGGAGCTGAAGCTGGATTGGAACAGACCAAAGTACAGTCCAATTACGATGCCAGCTGCCTCTCAAAAGGCTCCTTCATCTGGCAGGTGGCACCACTTCTTCTGAGGGGAAGCTGAGCTGGACCAGCAGAACTTTGGAGATGTGTTCCAGTGGTTGGTGGATGTGTGGGGAGATAGAGAGGGACCTTTGAATTGTTCACAAAGGAAAACAGGGAAGCCATTGGTAGTTTTAGTTTAGGCTGCTACTGCGGTGTGTTTTTGGGGTTTTAAGAGGTGAACAGGAAGAGGTTTTTTTCGTATTGATTATCTTTTACTTTGTTCCTGGTTGGAATGCTCATCAATGTCAACATGAAGTTCACTTTTAGTTCTGTTGATTTATTTTTATTTTACTAACACCCATTTGTTTTTAACCCCCTCACATGTTGTGTTGTTGTAAACTTCCTCTTTCAAATAAATTCTTGTCTAACCCTCTGGAAACCAGCGTTTGGACTGTTTTTGCGTTGCTCCTCACCTACTTCAGACAGCCGGGACATAACAACGTTTTGTGGACGAAAGGCTAAACTATGATATTTTTTCCAAATTTTGGACGACATACTAAACTATGATGTTTTTGTCATATTTTGGACGATGTACTAAACTATGACGTTTTTGTCATATTTTGGACGACGTACTAAACTATGATGTTTTTGTCATATTTTGGACGACGTATTAAAGTATAACGTTTTTTCCATATTTTGGACGACGTACTAAACTATGACGTTTTTGTCATATTTTGGACGACGTATTAAACTATGACGTTTTTTCGATATTTTGGACGACATACTAAACTATGACGTTTTTCCACATTTTGGAGAACATGCTAAATTATGACATTTTTTCCAAATTTTGGACGACATACTAAACTATGGCGTTTTTTTCCATATTTTGGACAACATACGAATCTATGACGTTTTAGTGAAACTTTGGACGACATACTAAACCATGACGTTTCATTGAAATTTTGGACGACATACTAAACTATGACGTTTCAGTGAAATTTTGGACGACATACTAAACTATGACGTTTTTTCCACATTTTGGACAACATGCTAAACTATGACTTTTTTTCAAATTTTGGACGACATACTAAACCAGTGGTTCTCAACTGGTCTGGGGCTGGGACCCACCATAAAAGTGAAATGACAAGTCGTGACCCAAACAATATTTCTCCAAAAATAAACAATATATTGATTGAGTGTTCGAAGACAAAACTTTTAAACCTGAACTCAAGTACTTCACAACAACTCAAAATCAAGCAGCAATACTAATTCAAGTACTGAGGACTTTGAAACAAGTAGAATAGCCTCAAGTAGTTCTCAGGATATATAAAAGTGCATTTTTTTTTCTACAAAAAAAGTGCAATTCAACAAAACCAGTAGTTTCTCATAATACTGCACAAGTTTGCAACATTGCTGTTGTAGCTGGAGAAACTATGTATTGAAATATGTGCAAAAGAGTACAAAACATGAAAACTGATGAAGTGCATTCAACAAATTATTAAAGTGAAGAAATGCTTAATGTTCTGATCAATCTCAAAATGTAAACACAATAAAACATTTTTCAAAGGGCTTAACTATATTTGAAAGCCAATATTTGGGGAAAAAAATAGTGTGCAATATTGAAAGAAAAGTGTGTTTTTAAGCAGTTACAAATAAACAAAAGTCACAAGTCACAATAAAAGTACTGCAGAACTACATGAAGTTCTAAAGGCTTAGCTGAGGATGCTTTTTGGCCTTTACAAGAGTCTCAAAATCTGGCTGTATGCATGATAAAGCAACTCTGAGGTCATGCTCAATGTTCAGTTTATTTCGGTATTTTGTTTTCAGCTGAACAAGAGCTGAGAAGCCACATTCACAGAGGTATGTGGTGCTGAATGGTAGGAGGATTTTTACAGCTACAGCGACTAGCAATGGAGGGATACTCTCTCATCACATCGTTGCACCAGAACTGGGAAAGGCTTACCTCTGTGAATTTCTTTCTGAGAGTGCGGTCACATGATAGCTCCACCAGCTGACATTCATCGGTGCTAGGCAACGTGATGCTTTCCATGTTTATTCCAAACGGGTCGCGCACCCAGTCGTCCTCGGGTTGTTTATCGGGAAAGTAGTCGCTAAACCGCTCGAAAAGTTTATTGCTGCTGTTGCTATGAAAACATGCAGTTTCTTCTACAGTTATATGAGCGTCCTCACCGGTCGCTGCTGACACGACGAGCCCCTGCGGGTGCGGAGGGGAACTACAATGACTCGCCACTAAATTGGATTATCTTTATTTTTCTCTCTTTTTAGAAAAAGGCTCGCGACCCACCAAAAACGGCCCCGCGACCCACTTTTGGGTCGCGACCCACCAGTTGAGAAACACTGTACTAAACTATGAGGTTTTTTCCATATTTTGGACGACAGTAAACTATGACGTTTTTTTCCCCCATTATGAACAACATACTAAAATATGACTTAAATTTTTTGGATTTCATGCTGTATAACAGGTTCAATGTGTAGTATGAGATGAGACTCAATGTAGTTTTTCAAACACAAAAAAAAAACAAACATTGAACAGTTTTTTGGGATGTATAATATTCAGAACAGATATATTAATCTTGATCACTGCTGAAATCTTCTTTTATTGTAGGAAACACTCTTTTCTGCCGCAGCAGGAGCCGCCGTGTGCTTCTGAAAGTTTTGACAAAACGACAGCTTTGTCTGGTTGAACATTGCTGACCTTTTTATCAGAAAACTTCTCCATAACTGCATCTTTTTTTCTTACAGACGACTGAAAATCAACAACGACTCAAACAAATGATGAATGTTGTTCTGACTTGAAATAATGTAAAGGAGGGCGTGAAAAGCAATCCAGAAAGGTTTTCTTTGAAAAAAAAATCATCCTGAATTTTGGCGCAAAAAAACGCCTTACTATACTATGTTGAAAAAAATGCAATTTTTCAAACATGTTGTAAAAACGTGCCATACGGTGAAATAATGTAAAGTACAAAGTAACAGAGAACTACTCAAGAACTTTTAAAATTTCAGTCCTCAGACTGTCTAAAGGTTCAAACTAACAGAGAAGTACTCAGGAACTTGGAAGATATCAGTCCTTGGACTGTCTGAAAGTTCAATCTAATAGAGAACTACTGTGGGACTTTGAAAATTTCAGCCCTCAGACTGTGTGAAAGCTCAGGTCCTGAGGACTCGGGAGGTGTGGAGGCTTGGAAAGGCTGAAGTCCAGCCTCCTGACAAAAACAATTGAGTCAAGAACTGAGTTAAAAAAAAGAGAGAGAGAGGTGTTGACGTGTTGATCAGCTTTTCCTCTCTGAACCTGTTTTAAAATTATTTCCTTGAAGATTCTGGATTGTTGTTGATTTTCATAGAAGTTTATCATTACCAGTATTACCATGTATAATTCCAATCCTTGTATTGGTCATCCATCACCTCACATTGGAGCACCAAACTATCAGTAGAGAAGGCTTCACCCCATCCAGTTAACAGGGTTATACTAGCCTGTGGGCGCTCTGCAACAAACACAACACTTCTGATAACACACATGAAGATAGGATAAGATATACTTAATGGTTCCCAAAGTGAAATTCGCATTGGACAGTAGTTTTTAGAGCTCTGAGGAACTAAAGCACCAGAATACCTGTAAACACCAGACTAACGAAAAGAGGTTGTCAAAAAAACACACCTTCAGCGTCAAGCTTGAGAGTCTGACTAGCTGTGTTGAAGACCATTTTCGTTCCTCTTTCAGCCTTGCATTTATATAATCCAGCGTTTGCCCTCGTGACAGAACTGATGTTATGATTGACGCCAGATACGTGAAGTTTGATGTTGTTTTTGTACCACAGGAACTCCCATCCAGAGGAGACAGTAATGTGACAGCTGAAGGAGACCTTATCTTCAGTGTGCATCAAACTGTGCTCAGGATTCTGCATCAGTGTAACTCTGGGTTCTGTATCTGAGGGTTGATAAAAAAAAGAAAAAAAAGAGAAAAAAACAGTGTTAAAGGTAAGTCACATTGCACAGTGCTGTATGAGAAGAAGCTGATTTTTGACTAGTTTACAGTGCTTTAAATAGACATTTTCATATGCTGAAATCTACTTCCTCATCAGAATAATAAAAAAAAAGAAATGAAAAGCAGTAACACCTGTATATTTTTGCTTCATGTAGTTATTTGCTTTCTTGCAGAGTTATGTGAAAATGGTACTGTGCTTCTCAGTCTTTATGAAGCTACAGCAATGACAACAATATGAACAATTATCATAATCTTGTTTATGTGACCCAAAAAGAAACAAAGACGATGGTTTTACAGGGAGTCATGTACAGGCTGTCGAGAGATTTTATTACCTTTGGATGGAGCCAGGCTAATTAATTTCCTGCTCCAAATCTTCAAGTCAACTGTCTCTTTGCTGTAGCTTCATGTCAAACATATGATATAGAGGCACATATATGATAGATTGTTTAACTCTTGGCAATAATGTGAATAATGGTATTTTACAGAATGTCAGACTGTTTCTTTCTAATTTCTGTTTCTGTTTAATGCAACCCCTACTTGCCACTGTTTACTAAAATCAAAAAGCAACAATTTACTTGTAATTAAATGGTTTCTCTAAAGAGCTGAGTCAAAAATAAAGAAAAAAAAATCTCACCATAAACATTAAGTCGTAGTTCAGAACTGGGTCTGGTCTTGACAGATCTGATCTTCAGTTTTCCCGAGCAACTGTCATTTCCGCGGTGCAAGGCTGAAGCAGAATGGATAATAAGAGTAGTTGTGTCTCCCTTGTCAAACATATTGGCATCAGCCTGGACCTCCTGTGTATCTTTGTACCACGTATATGTCCAGTCAGAGCTGGTAGGCATCTGACATCTAAACTTCACACCGTCAGTGGGGAACACATCCAACCATTGGGTTTCATTCTTCAAAGATGGAAGAGGGATTTCTAAAGAAAGAGACACATTAACTACTCCACATGTCCTTAGAGAATCTATAAATGCAACACATCAATGCAAAGTAACTTTCTTTGGCTCAGCAGATATGCGTAAATTACGTCTATGACTGTGCTCTGTGTTGAACATTGTTCTGGTTCTTATGGCCTTGCACTCATAATACCCGCTGTTCAGTAAAGTTGCATTAACAATTTGGAAACCGCTGCTGTCGTTAACAAAAGGTACTCCATCTTTGTACCAGTAATAGTGCCAACCAGATGAGATTCCAACTTTGCATTCAAAGGACACTGGGTCTCCAGTGTAGAGCTTATCAGCAGCTGGCTGTTGAGTCATCAAGGGCTTTGGCTTTTTCTCTGAACAGATCAAACAGGAGAAATGTTTCTGTGTGGTGTTTTGCCAAAGTCATGATATGATCGTAACCAGAGATGCACAGCGGAAACACATCTGCCTGCTACAAATAAACATATAGAGGAAGTAGAAATTTACTTTCAATCTCAAGACGTATAGCCTGATTGAAATCAGTGGTGAAGATTGAATTACTGCATCTTCTTACTTGGCATGTATATGATCCTGTACTTGTTGCTTCAACAGGGCTGATGGAATATATGTTTCCTGGTGCAGCAAGTGAATTGCCATCTTTGTACCACAGGTATTCCCATCCAGAGGAGACATTAATGTGAGAGCTGAAGGAGACGGATTGTCCAGGAAACATCACCTTGTAGTCAGGGTCCTGCGTCAGTATGACAGCTGGTTTCTTATCTGAAGGAGCACAACCATTTGCAAACAAAAAAAATTAAGAAGTTGGCTTTTCATGACCCTGTAAAATATATAGAGCCACAAGAAATGTCCTTGCAGAATATATACCCAAACCTAAGAAAACATTTCCTTGTATTATATAGATCCTCCATGAAATGCACATTTATTTTGTTGTCAGTTAAAAAGATGTAAACTCACCATACACCATGAGACGAAGCGGAGAGCTTGAGATGCTTTTGACAGTCCTGTCCTGGAGATGGCACTTATACTCATACAGTCCGTTATGTTTACCTGATACTGCAGAGTTGATGGAAAGAGTTGCTTTATCCGAGTCAAAAAGCACCGTATTGTCAGCCTGGACCTCCAACTTATCTTTGTACCATGTATAGGTCCAGCCTGAGCCACTTTGCATCCCACATGTCAACTTCACACTCTCAGTGGGGAACACATCCAGCCACTGGGTTACATTCTTCAAAGTTGGAACAGGGATTTCTTTTAAAAAAAAAAAAAAAACACAACAAAAAGACACATTTTACATCTCCTGTTTTGCAGAATTAAAACTAACAGGCATTTTCATTGTTTGGTCTATAAAGTAAGATGAGTGATTTTGTTCTATGAACTTTGGGAAGAAGTTCAGTTATTTCACTTTGTTAGTCATTAGGGATATCACTTCTTTTAGGTAAGACCTCCATTTTTAGACAAACATACATACACTGGCCACTTGTGAAGCATCCCTTTGTTCTTCATGCTACACCACAACATCCTGTTTCAACAGAAAACGCTTAAAATAATAGAAGTATGAAGCTTTGTTGATGCTTTCAGGATGCTCTTTCACTGAATTTTGAAAGTCTTATTTTTATGGCAGCATGACAATACAAAAAGACAACTTCTCTTAAAAGACTTTACAAAGTTAGAACAAACACAACAACAACACTACTTCTTTTTACATACCAAGAACATCTTGTGTTTTTTGACTAGGTTTTGTTTCTGTTGTGTCACCTCTGATGTCCTTGCAAGAATAATGCCCTTTATCAGAAAGACCAAGAAAGATGCTAATGGTTTTGCTAGTGTCAGGCAGTTCATTTTAATCCTCGTACCACTGATATGTCCAGCCAGAGGACACAGTAACTTTGCAAGTGAAGTTAAGCGTTTGTCCGACATACATTGGGTTGCAACAGTCCTTGGTCAGTGTTGCTGTCGGTACATCATCTGAAACAGACAAGCAGTTCATACCGTATTATATCTACACCATACTTTAAAGTTTGTGATGTAGCCATATTATGAGATACATCTGTACAAAATCCTGTAATGAAATACAACTACTTTGTCTGAAATTATACATTTATGATGCAAATAATGTTGCAGTTGGATTAGATTAGATTTAGATGTGTTTTTAACATTGTGCTACCTTCATTTATGTAAATATAGAAAATGAAAAACACTTCTTAGTATATTGTGGCCAGTACACCACCAACTTATAAAGACACATTTGAATTTACACATTTTTGACATAGTCAACACAGCCTATGCCATCATAACCACTCAGACTATGTATAATTATATGAAAATTGGCATATTGAAATGAAGACATAATGACTGTGTTTTGCAAAGAAGTTTAATGGTGTGGAGCAATGAGAAGATTGACAACATGGTCATGTTTTTCTTTGCTGTAAATATGAAGCTATCCAGCAGTCGGTTAGCTCAGAACAATGTCCAGAAAGAGACTTTCTGGCTCCTCCCAAAGGCGACACCCATCTCCAACCCACAACTGTGCAATGGCAAGACCTTTGTGCAATTCTAAGCTGACAGACTGTTGAGTTGGTGTAAAGAGATGAGAGTTGTATTAATGGTCATCTTTAACTTTAAAAAGAGACGTATAACCTTCAAATGTAACATTTTAGTTATTTGATCTACCCTCTATAGAAGTACTGCAAAAATATATGTAATTCAATGTAAGAAAACTTACCATGAACTTTGAGTTATGACACTTTTTGTTTTGTGCTGACATTTACAGATATATTCCTGAATTTGTTGCTGCAGTGGTTGTAAGTTGTGATCCATGTCCAGAGAAAGATGCATGTGTTGTTTGGCATAATAGGTTTTGTTCCTATCTGCATAAACATTTACTGTGCAATTGAATTTATTGAGAGATTTACAGTAATGTAATCAATGACATGAATACAGTTGAATTTTACATGAGCAGTTTTGTGTAGTGTCTACCACTGAGTTTCCATTGAAGAATTTGTCGGTCTGAGTTGAGTTGAGTTGAGTTGAGTTGAGTTGAGTTGAGTTGAGTTGAGTTGAGTTGAGTTGAGTTGAGTTGAGTTGAGTTGAGTTGAGTTGAGTTGAGTTGAGTTGAGTTGAGTTGAGTTGAGTTGAGTTGAGTTGAGTTGAGTTGAGTTGAGTTGAGTTGAGTTGAGTTGAGTTGAGTTGAGTTGAGTTGAGTTGAGTTGAGTTGAGTTGAGTTGAGTTGAGTTGAGTTGAGTTGAGTTGAGTTGAGTTGAGTTGAGTTGAGTTGAGTTGAGTGAGTTGAGTTGAGTTGAGTTGAGTTGAGTTGAGTTGAGTTGAGTTGAGTTGAGTTGAGTTGAGTTGAGTTGAGTTGAGTTGAGTTGAGTTGAGTTGAGTTGAGTTGAGTTGAGTTGAGTTGAGTTGAGTTGAGTTGTGTTGAGTTGAGTTGAGTTGAGTTGAGTTGAGTTGAGTTGAGTTGAGTTGAGTTGAGTTGAGTTGAGTTGAGTTGAGTTGAGTTGAGTTGAGTTGAGTTGAGTTGAGTTGAGTTGAGTTGAGTTGAGTTGAGTTGAGTTGAGTTGAGTTGAGTTGAGTTGAGTTGAGTTGAGTTGAGTTGAGTTGAGTTGAGTTGAGTTGAGTTGAGTTGAGTTGAGTTGAGTTGAGTTGAGTTGAGTTGAGTTGAGTTGAGTGAGTTGAGTTGAGTTGAGTTGAGTTGAGTTGAGTTGAGTTGAGTTGAGTTGAGTTGAGTTGAGTTGAGTTGAGTTGAGTTGAGTTGAGTTGAGTTGAGTTGAGTTGAGTTGAGTTGAGTTGAGTTGAGTTGAGTTGAGTTGAGTTGAGTTGAGTTGAGTTGAGTTGAGTTGAGTTGAGTTGAGTTGAGTTGAGTTGAGTTGAGTTGAGTTGAGTTGAGTTGAGTTGAGTTGAGTTGAGTTGAGTTGAGTTGAGTTGAGTTGAGTTGAGTTGAGTTGAGTTGAGTTGAGTTGAGTTGAGTTGAGTTGAGTTGAGTTGAGTTGAGTTGAGTTGAGTTGAGTTGAGTTGAGTTGAGTTGAGTTGAGTTGAGTTGAGTTGAGTTGAGTTGAGTTGAGTTGAGTTGAGTTGAGTTGAGTTGAGTTGAGTTGAGTTGAGTTGAGTTGAGTTGAGTTGAGTTGAGTTGAGTTGAGTTGAGTTGAGTTGAGTTGAGTTGAGTTGAGTTTTTAAAAAGAAATAAAAGAAAAAAGAAATAAAAATGAAAAAAGAAAGAAAAAGAAAGAAAGAAAAATGAAAAAAGAAAGAAAAGGAAAAAGAAAGAAAAAGAAACAAAGAAAGAAAAGGAAAAGAAAGAAGCTAACAGAAGCAAAGAAAAAGAACCTAAGAGAGGCAAAGAGAAGAAGCAGAGCAGAGCAGCTTCCTGTAACAAAAACAGAGCATCAACTTGCAGCACAGCCTTCCTTCCTGTAACAAAAACAGAGCATCAGCTTGCAGTGCAGCCTTCCTTCCTGTAACAAAAACAGAGCATCAACTTGCAGCGCAGCCTTCCTTCCTGTAACAATAATAGAGCATCAACTTGCAGTGCAGCCTTCCTTCCTGTAACAATAACAGAGCATCAAGTTGCAGTGACAGACATTCTTCCTGTAACAATAACAGAGCCTCAACTTGCAGTGACAGATGTTCTTCCTGTAACAAAAACAGAGCATCAACTTGCAGCACAGCCTTCCTGTAACAATAACAGAGCATCAACTTGCAGCACAGCCTTCCTTCCTGTAACAAAAACAGAGCATCAACTTGCAGCACAGCCTTCCTTCCTGTAACAAAAACAGAGCATCAACTTGCAGCACAGCCTTCCTTCCTGTAACAATGACAGAGCATCAGCTTGCAGCACAGCCTTCCCTCCTGTAACAAAAACAGAGCATCAAGTTGCAGTGACAGACGTTCTTCCTGTAACAATAACAGAGCCTCAACTTGCAGTGACAGATGTTCTTCCTGTAACAAAAACAGAGCATCAACTTGCAGCACAGCCTTCCTGTAACAATAACAGAGCATCAACTTGCAGCACAGCCTTCCTGTAACAAAAACAGAGCATCAACTTGCAGTGACAGACACTCTTCCTGTAACAAAAACAGAGCCTCAACTTGCAGTGACAGATGTTCTTCCTGTAACAAAAACAGAGCATCAACTTGCAGTGACAGACACTCTTCCTGTAACAAAAACAGAGCCTCAACTTGCAGTGACAGATGTTCTTCCTGTAACAAAAACAGAGCATCAACTTGCAGCACACTCTTCCTGTAACAATAACAGAGCCTCAACTTGCAGTGACAGATGTTCTTCCTGTAACAAAAACAGAGCATCAACTTGCAGCACAGCCTTCCTGTAACAAAAACAGAGCATCAACTTGCAGTGACAGACATTCTTCCTGTAACAATAGTTCACAATCCAAACAATTTTTTCAATAAAGGTTTTTATTGACAACAAACTTGTACAAAACATAAAAAAAAAGAATCAATTCTTGCAATTTCTCACAACAATCTATAAATAGAAAAGGCAATCAATGCAGTCAAATGGAGTCGAGTCGAAACCAGAATGTGGCAACAATGACAAAACTTCTTGTGCAACATCCTCCAGAAAGGTCCATGGTCACCTTTGAAACATTTATCAGCAGGTCAGTTAAAAATCCAGCCAGTCATGCTTAAGCAGGTGGTGTATTTTACCCAGACTACACTTTTATCAGTATTTATTTTTCCCATCTTGATAGAATCTAAAAGCACAGACATCAGCACAAATGATGGTCTAGACTAAACAGTGTGTACTTTCATTTCTTACCCATTTTCAAATTGTCTTTGAAGGTTGTTGTTGGGTCTTCACAGCAGAATGATTTCCACCTTCATGGAAGCTGAAGGTTTCTGCTTGAATATTTCTGAGCTTCATCAGGTGTATTTGTTACCCGGTAACGCTTTGTAGCAGATGGCCTGGGGGAGGAAAACATCAAAAAAATGTGTTAAAGTATAGAAAGCCACACACTAGTGCATATATATGAAGCTACAAAATTCAACACACACTCTAAACTAACAACAGAGGGGAAATTTAAGAAAACCATAAATGACTAACCTAAACTAATCCATCAAAACTGGATACTTACAACGAGAAGAAACTCAGCTGAAGGGGTACGTAGGAAACCCAAACAGGAACTGGCAGGGGTACAAGGGCAGCATCGTGTCCAAGAAGCTCTGGTGGTCATGAGTTGATGCAGGATGTGCGAGTCCATGGTGGAGCAGGGAGTGAATGACAGAGCTGGCTTATATGCTGGGAGGTGGAATTGCAAACAGGTGACTGGTGTGAGCCAATTACGGCAGCTGATTCTCATTGCTGCAATCAGACTGCAGGCAGGTACAGTCAGGGAGGAAGGGCTGAAAGCTGACAAGCAAAATCTAATTAGGAAAACAGACAAGACTACAAAATTCAACCAAGACTCTCAACTAACAACAGAGTGGAAATTTAAGAAAACCATAAATGAATAACCTAAACTAATCCATCAAAACCGGATACTTGCCACAGGAAGAAACTCAGCTGAAGGGGTAGGTAGGAAACCCAAACAGGAACTGGCAGGGGTACAAGGGCAGCATCGTGTCCAAGAAGCTCTGGTGGTCATGAGTTGACGCAGGATGTGCGAGCCCATGGTGGAGCAGGGAGTGAATGACAGAGCTGGCTTATATGCTGGAGGTGGAATTGCAAACAGGTGACTGGTGTGAGCTGATTACGGCAGCTGATTCTCATTGCTGCAATCAGACTGCAGGCAGGTGGAAGATTCAGGAAGCAGAGAGACACAGTAGAAAGTTTTAACTACAGATTAAAGTGTGGCTAAATGCAAAAAAGAAAAATAACACTTAACTGAATGGAAGACAGTTATCATGCACACTACTTCTGGCTCTAGGCTCATCTCACCAGAATACTTGTCACTCTTTGTTTGTATAGTACTCTTTTGTATGTTATGCCTTTTATCCTTCACCGCCAGTGTTTGCTAAATAATGAAAGGATGTCATCTGTACGTTCTTGTTACATGTTGCCGCATTATGAATTGAATTATGAGTAATTATGTATTGTAAGTTATCATGAACATTTTTCTGCTCCTGATAGGGATCTTAAAATAGTAAAATGTATAACAGGGGTATATGATAGCAAAACAATAGACAGATGATGCAGCTGCGTTGTGTTTAACTGATGCCACATTATAAAACAACAGCTCCCGGGCAAAGATGTCTCATTTAAATGAAATGCCTGTTGCCTTGACTCCTCAGATTGCGGACGTACAAACTGGGAAATGACATGAGGCATCAAATTGTTCTGATCAACCTCCACAAAATCATTCAGCAAAATGTGAGTGCAGTCCATGTTGTTGGCAGCATGTAAACAGTAAGTTAATGCCCTGAATCAGTCCTGTAGCTTGCTACATTAGCATAGCATGCTAACATTTCTGTTATTCTAGCTCACTCCTTGTTTTTGTTCGTTTTTTGAATTACGTTAAGTATGTCCCCGTCATAAGGTCTGGATAGCTTTCAGCGCATGTGTTTTTTTCTGCCCATATTTTGGTGATTTCAGCCTCCAGGCTTCAGCTACTATCCCACCACCTGCTCTGTAGTTGGTTACCAAGCAAGTCCAAAGAATTTGTGCTTGTCCTCCTTGGTTTTTTTGTTTTTTGGTAGATTTTTCTGCATTGTTAAATCCTTCTCCACCTGTTATTCAGCTCTTGGGTTGATTATTATTATTATTATTATTATTATTATTATTATTTTTATTATTATTTTTATAACAAAGCGTATATTTTGCTGAGATAAAAACTTCCTTTGTTTGTCAAATGGAAGGGGATGCATTCATTTTGAAATGCCAATAAACTGTTTGTTTGATGTCAAACCAAAGCGACTGATGGAACAGTTCATATGCAAGTTAAATGCATTCATTTAACATTAAGAGACAGTTTGTACAGAAAAATACTTTTTACTGAGAGAGGATTCAAACCTGGGTTATTTCATCTTTAGCTCTATTCCTGGCTGATAAGTGCAATGCATACAAATATCCCACCTCTGTTTGGTGGGATGAAAAACACATATTAAAAGTCATCTCCCATGGGTATAAAGCTTTAAAAACATTGACACCGCTTTGAAAAACAAAGTTATACAATAACACTGAATAAACCGTTAAAAAACATGACGAAAAAAATAGTAGAAGTAAAACAGGGAGTGATAATGAAAAATTTTGAGGGGCCCACATACGTGAGTCCTTGGACTTTATTTACTTATTTTTCCAAACCAATGCTCAGGTAAGAAGCTTCAGCAGCAGGAGGCTTAGCAGAGCCGAACGGAAGACAGAAGGGGAGCATGCTGTGCTTTAAAGCTAAATCAGCTAAATCAATAGTAGAAGTACAAGTCCGAAAACACTTTTACAAGTCCGAAAACACTTTTACAAATCCGAACGTAACCGGAAAGGGAATGTCCCAACTCCGGGGTATAACCGGAAGTGACGACGAGGAGCGGCTAATGCACTCTGTCGGTCTGATCTGCGACATTTAAACACTGTAAAGACCGACCACACGAAAACCAAACCGCGTCAATCGGTTCATATGTTACCCACAAAACGGGCAAAACATCACTGTGGTATACTGAGATTTAATATTATTGTTTTAAATGTTATACCAAGGCTTGTTAAATGTCCAAGTATACTGTGGACAGTAATTATTACAATGTTATATTGTTGTTATACGGTTTCTCCAGTAGAGGGCGCACGAGCGTCATGTTACCTACTGAACGTTACTGTTGTGAGAGAACCACAGAAGAAGCGGTACCTAAAAGATATGTGCTTGGTGGTTGTGCACGAGCTTCAGTAAAAACAACTGAACTAAACTTGAGATGTTGTGCAAAGTTATTTGGGCCACGATGCAACAATCACCCGCTCGCTTGGTTCACCAACAACGAAAAGTTGCATTAGCCGCTCCTCGTCGTCACTTCCGGTTATACCCCGGAGTTGGGACGGACTTATATTATTCACTGTGTGTTGTATAGGAGTAGAAAGTGCACTAGTTCCATGTAATATGTGGTAAAGTATAAAATGTAAAGCATAAAGTAGCATAAAATGGAAAAATATGAGTAAAAATAACTACCTAAACAGTGTACTTATGCAGAGTACTGGAGTAAATGTCCATTCCTGCTCTCCTGCCGCTGACTTTCAGTGGATGTATTTTAGGAGGACTCCATCTAGTGGTTTGGTTTCATTCCTGCGTCTGTTTGTGTCTTCGATCCTCCAGGCAGCCGCTAAGTCTCCTGATCCTGAACTAATTATTCACGCCACAAAGGTCACTGGTCATCGGTTAACCTCGGCTGGAAAACAACATCATGGTGTTTTGATTCAGATTCCTGCAGGGGAGAGAGGGATCGTAAAGAAGATCTGAAGTTTGAGCATTTTAAAATAGAGGCTAGGCTTCATTGAAACTTTTTTTTTTTTGTATTTTTGGGACACATATTGAAGGAATAGACCCACAGATTTACAGTTACCTTGGAAATTGATCCAGTATGAAGCATTCTATTGCTTTAAGATATGGTTGCTATGACGATGACACCTTTGTGGTACACACATACTGCTACACAGATCGTTTTTTTAATATAATTTAACAATACAAAGATGTTTTTAAAAAGGTATGAACTGGCTTCTGTGTGCATAATAAACCATTTAATATCGTATTACAATATCCACAGGATGATCTTTGTGTACTTTGTGTATTCATATCACTCTATGTTTGTTATTTTACCATGTATCATACTGTATATAATCATACTGCATGTACTACATCTTGGATACTCATATAACCCGCATGCTCTGTTTATACTGTATAAATCTTACCAAATTCAAACTGCATTTTAAACTATTACACTTACACATTTCACTGCACTTTTACTGCTTATTTATGCACTTCTGATTAGTATAGAAACTGCATTTTTGTTGTGTTTATACTCTGCACAACGGCAGTAAAGTTGAATGTAACCTAACTGAATGATTGCATGAGTGATTTTACATATCCACTTATGCACTAATGAAGCTTTTAGGATTTTTAAAAAAGAAGTATACCATAAAATTACGTTGTTTAACAGTATTATCATTAGTTTACAGATAGCTCATATTTTTCCACCTTTGCTTGAGTAAAAGCTTGATAAAGATTAAAGTAAACAATCCTCCATTAAGAGTAAAAGTCCTGCATTAATGTCAGAAATATATATTTACAGTTGGAAACCACTTCAATCTTTAATGATGTGTTTAAAAAACTTGTTTTATATTATATTATATTATATTATATTATATTATATTATATTATATTATATTATATTATATTATATTATATTATATTATATTATATTATATTTTCTGTTGTGTAAAATCTTAGTCTTGAAAGCGACTTAAATATAAAGAAGCATAAAATAAAAGTATGAGTAATTATTATCAATGGTATGGTGCTAACTGAATGTAGAAATGATAATTAAATTATTATTATTATTGTTATAAATAGATTAAAATTTATTTATTTAGCACTCATTTATTATTATTATGATTATGATTATTAACAACAACAACAACAACAACAACAATAATAATAATAATAATAATAATAATAATAATAATAATCAACATATATGGATATATGGGGTGAAATTTTAAAAAGATTGTATTCAGCATTGCAAAAGTAAGTTATAAAATCAGTGTAAAAATCCATCTTAAAAGAGCATTTCCTACCTCAGTCACACAAGTATAGTACAAATACTGACCAAACTGTCAAAAAAAATCTTCTTCTTTTTCCCCTAAATAATACTAATAGTAATACTAATACTAATAATTCTCATTTCCTCATTCAGTTAGCACCTTTAGTGCAGATTTGACTTCTAGAGGCAGAAATGGACTTTTCCTGTATCTGCTTTTATTTTTTTCTGACAATATGATGACATTCAGAATTAATAAAATTCTTAACTCAAAGGTTTCCCACAAATAACACATTCTGATAAACTCTAGATCAGGGGTAACCAACACGGTGCCCGCGGGCGCCTGGTTGTCAGCAGAGGCCATGTGAGTTGCCCCCAACACATGTTCTAAAAATAACACTAGTCACCATGAAATTCCTTCTAGAAAATTATAGTTGCTGTTCTTTTTAAATCAAAAATACTTACATTAATGCAGATTTTAAATTACAATATTTATTACATTTAAAAAAACAAAAAAAACAAAAACAAAAATGTCTTCGGTGTAAATTAACTTTGACGTTGTCCGAGTCAGAGTTCACTGCGCATGTCAAACTACACGTCACTCTGCTGAAGCTTCCGGGCGGAGACACTTTGGGAAGCTCGATGTGGTTTTTATCCCCAAAACATGACAGACAAGTGAAAGAGAAAACACCATTTTCACGATGACTGGGAGGAAGAGTTCTTTTTCACGACGGTAAAAGATAAAGGTATGTGTCCTATTTGCGGGGCGACTATTGCAACGGCAAAGCGGCACAATGTGGAGAGACGCTGCTTTAGCCGCTACGAAGCTTCCATGCTAACTAGCCACCTGCTAGCGCACATAGACTGTATGCGCACTACGGACAGGAAAACCCGGGACTTAAAGGCAGCTTTGACATCTGCTACGCGACGAAAAGCTTCTTCGTGGAGTAAAATGTACCATTAGAAAAGTTTGTTTTAATGACGACAGACGGGGCTCCTCCATGAAGGGTCGCCATGCAGGCTTCATTGTATGATGCAGAGGTGATCCAGACTTCCCAGCATTCCTACATTACCACTTCAGCATTCACCAGCAGGACATATGGATGTACAAAAGTGGCCGGATTTGATCATGTGATGACTCATGTCGTAAATATCATAAATGGCTCCAAAGCCAAACAACCAGGACATTGAAGATGCTGCTGGAGGAGCTGTCAGCTGAACATGTTGACCTGTTACTGCACACAGAAACCCCATGGATCAGCAGGGGAACAGTTTTGCAGCGTTTTTTGTCACTGTTGGCCGAAATCAAAGAGTTGATGCAATCCAAAGGGGAAGACACCTCGCTGCTTGAGGACACTGAGTGGATTCTTGCCCTTTCATTTTTAACAGACATCACTGGGAAACTGAACCATCTGAACTGTGAGCTGCAAGGTAAAGGTAAGACATGATAAGCTCTGCAATGCCAGGCTTCCCACTAACACACATTTACAGACAAAGAAAGAGGTAACATATGTTGTCATTCAAAACACCGTGCCATTACACAAAAATGTGAGAAATAATTTGTTGAAAACATGTAATGATTTGTTGTTATGATCTGTTAAAAATGTTGCAATGCTGGTGAAAAATGCTGGTGATTAGTACTAATGTGATAGGATTCATTTCAAAATGTGAAAGAGTTGATTTTTTTCTTACATAACTGATAAAATGTTACAAAGGTAGGGGTTTGCACAAATGAAGCCTGATTTGATGACAGTTAATGATTTTCTAAAAATGCTAGAAGTGATAATTTGCACAGAAATGTAACTGGTGTGATTTTGAACAAAATGCTGCAAATATGCTGATTCATACAAAACTGCCAAGAAAGATATTTACAAAAGTTTCAGAGATGGGATGCCTCTAACTTTTAAATATTGGAACAGATTTCCATATATGTGTGTGTGTGTGTGTGTGTGTGTGTGTGTGTGTGTGTGTGTGTGTGTGTGTGTGTGTCTGTGTCTGTTTCCTACCGCCATTGTTGTGGAAATCGTTGTTAATTATTGTCAGGAATAATTAACATAAATGTGATCAGACAGTCTTTTTACATATTTTTTTCATTATTATTGTTTAGAGATGATGGCGCACTTTTGCTATTGAGGAAGTTTGTATCAAACAAGTTGCCCTTCATACAACTCAGTACCCTTGAAGTTGCTCTCAGGTTCAAAAAGGTTGGTGACCCCTGCTCTAGATGTTAGTTTCTTTAACAGCTGTACGAGAAGTTTGAATGCCATTTTTTTCTCGTGTTCTTTAGTAATCTTGTGTGCAGGTCAGGATGTGTGATTTTTAAATAAATATCCAAAGAGGCCAAATATAGAAACACTTTGTTGCTCTCAAAATAGGAGCGCAGGTCTGAGCTTATGGAACCACAGAAGTGCCAAAATAAAAGATAATTCTGTTTAAAAAATAGGGAAATGAATGTGTAAATATGAAGAGGAATAAATTGAATAATAAATAAATAAATGTGTAAATATAAAGAGGAATAAAAAATATATCTGTTAAAAAATAAGGAAATAAATGTGTAAGTATAAAGAGGAATAAATAAAATAAATTAAAAATAGATCTGTTACAAATAAGGAAATAAATGTGTAAACAAGGAAAAAAATAAATGTTAAAAATAAGGAAATAAATGCGTAAATATAAAGAGGAATAAATAAAAGAATAAATTTTAAAAAGAATCTGTTAAAAATAAATAAATGTGTAAATATAAGGAGGAATAAATAAAATAATGAATAAAAAATAAATTTGTTTAAAAAATAAGGAAATGAATATAAAAGATTTATCTTTATATGTCCATATTTTTTAATTAATTTATTATTTTATTTAGTCATCTTTGTTTACACATTTATTTTATCATTTTTTAAAACAGATTTGTTTTTTATTCCTCTTTATTTTTTTTACACATTTCTTTCCTTATTTTTTTAACAGATTTATTTTTTATTCATTTATTTATTCCTCTATATTTACATATTTATTTCCTTTTTTAAACAGATTTCTTTTTATTCCTCTTTATATTTACATATTTATTTCCTAATTTTTCACAATTTTTTTTACTATTTATTTTTCTTTATATTTACACATTCATTCCTTATTTTTAACAGATTTATTATTTCTTATTTATTCCTCTTTATATTTACACATTTACGTCCTTATTTTTCACAGATTTATTTATTTTTATGTATTCCTCTTTATATTTGCACATTTATTTCCTTTTTTAACAGATTTATTTCTTAATTTATTCTCTTATTTATTCCTCTTTAGATTTACAAGTTTATTTCCTTATTTTTTAAATGATTTTTAAAATTTAATATTTTCTTCATTCCTCTTTAGATTTACACATTTATTCCTTTTTTGAACAGATTTATTTATTTTTATTTATTCCTCTTTATATTTGAACATTTATTTCCTTCTTTAAAACAGATTTATTTATTTATTCTTTTATTTATTCCTCTTCATATTTACACATTTATTTCCTTATTTTGAACAGATTTTTTTTTTTAAATCCTCTTAATATTTTTACATTTATTTCTTTTTTGAAAACAGATTTTTAAAAAATTGAATCCTCTTTATATTTATGCATTTATTTCCTTTTTTTGAACAGAGTTATCTTTTATTATGGCACTCCCGTGACTCCATATCAGCTGTCTGCAGGAGACTCATACTGCTTCAGACATGCAGGCATGAAATGTGAGGAATGAAAATCATGACCAGCATTCTCGAAATGGCCCTACTGTAGTAACGTGACGTGCCGCGCATTACACCTAAAAGCTGCGCAGGAGGATCGTTTTCTGTCTGCGCCGCCGACAGCCGCGTGTTTCCTCCACGGTTGTGCTTTCGTTGACTTACGGTAAGGTGGACCCGCAGTGTCCACTAAAGGATCAGGTGATCCACTAACTACGAAGCGAAGGCTGACTGGGGAAAATGCAAAATGACATATAGCAAATGTCGGAGCATAATTCATTCACATTTTGGGCTCAGATTCGGACCTAACTCGCACCGCTGGAGCTCCGGTGTGACGATGGCTCGCTAGGTGGTCGGCGGCGCAACGGCGATCTTTTTCCATATTTTAATTTATGAGAAATCACATTCACAGACAAATATTGGTTTCAACATGGGGCTGTGCTACAGTCTGCGTCCCCGGCTCTTCGGGGACCTGAGCGGCTCTATCTCCAACGCTACCTCGGATTCGGACCAGCCTCCGGACGCCGCCGTGCCGACCCGCGCCGGGGGAGCTCGCCAGGAGGACACCGGGGGATGCGGGGAGACGTCGTCGCTGCGCGGCGGCGGTGGAGGCGGAGGCGGCGGCCTGGTGCGCCCCGGGGACCCTGCTGCCAGGCTCCCGGCCGGGGAGCACCGCCGCGGAGACACCGGCACCGACGGTGTGCTCATACAGAACGGAGGCGGCGGAGGTGGAGGAGGAGGCGGCGGAGGTGGAGGAGGAGGCAGCGGGAAGGGGACTGGGAAGGACCGCGGCCGACGCTTACAGCTGCTGCAAAAGACCAGCACCCAAAAGCAGAAAAACTGGGACAAACTGCTGGTGGAGGAGAAGGAGGCCGAGAAGGAGGCGAAGAAAGTCAGTAAGAACATCGACCGGGCGCTGAAGGAGCTGAAGCGGGAGTACAAGCAGACGCACCGGCTGCTGCTGCTCGGTAGGTCCAGACCTTTACTAGAACCGGGCCGGTTATTATGTCACTGCCGAGGCCTCCAACACATCTGTCGGCTCTGAACACGACCCCCTGCGGCTGTCAGGGACAAATGATGGAGATGTGGGGCCTGCTGTCCTCAGACATGTAGGACTAACTAGTGTAAGGAATATTTAACAGGAACCATAAACACACAGACGGACACCTCTTAGCCTGGATACTGGGCCACATTCACCCTGAAAACCAGAATAATATAGTCAAATATAGTGTTTGAGAGAGTCACATCTGTCCAGGGACAACAGATGAACCATAAAAAGCTGATATTTTAGAGACATTTACTGCATTTATGTCAATACATAGAGTACTGTAAGATCATAGAGTACTACTGTAGTGTCACATATTTTGGTAGGTTTAATGCATAAAAGTGTACAGAATTAACTTGGCTTCAGCTACTGGGCCCTAGAAAACAACATAATATACTATAATGTAGTATATAAGAGAGTGACATCTGTCCAGGGACAACAGATGAACCATTTAAACCTAATATTTTAGACACATTTGCTGTATAATATATCAAAGAGTAGAATATAGTAGAGTACTACTGTAGTGTCACATTGTGTAGATTTTAGCAGGTTTAGTGCATAAAATCATACAGAGATATGACTTAGCTTTGGCTACTGGGCCATACTTTCCCTGAAAATCAGAATGATATAGTTCCCGTCTGTCCAGGGACAACAGATGCACCATATAAACCAAATATTTTAGATGAGCAGACACTTCCACAGTGTCTATGGCAATATATAGAAGGGTATAACATAGTACAGTGCTACTGCAGAGTACATGTTCGTATCTTTAGTGTATAAAGATATATAGCGATCACTTAGCTTTGGATATTGGGTCATTTTGTCTTAAAGACTAGTATAGTATATAAAAAGGTGACATCTATCCAAGGACGACAGATGACCCCAAATATTTTTGACTAGCTGACACATTCACAGTATTTATGTCAATATACAGAGTACTACATAGTAGAGTGCTGCTGTAGTGTCCCATAGGCTGCATGTTAGTAGGGTTAATGCATCAGATCTCTTAGCTTTTGGCTACTGGGCCACATTTACCATGAAAACCAGGATAACACAGTGCAGTGGCATCTGTCCAGGGACAACAGATGAACCATGTAAACCTAATAATACAGACCTAACTGACACATTCACTGTATTTTTTCAATATATTGAGGAGTATAATATAGTACAGTGCTAGTATAGTGTCACATTGAGCATATTTTGGTAGGTTTAATGCATTCAAGTATAGCATTATCACTTAGCTTTGGCTACTGGGCAACATTTACCCTGAAAACCAGAATAATATAGTAAAATATAGTATATGAGAGAGTCACATCTGTCCAGGGACAACAGATGAACCATGTAAGCCTACTATTTTAGACTACCTGACACATTCACTGTATTTTTTAACATATAGAAGACTATAATATAGTAGAGTACTACTGTAGTGTCACAGATTTTGTTAGGTTTAATGCATAAAAGTATACAGAGTTAACTTGATTTTGCCTACTGGGCCCGGAAAACCTAAAATAATATACTATAATCTAGTATATAAAACAGTGACATCTGTCCAGGGACAACAGATGAACCATCTAAACCTAATAATACAGATTAAACTGACACAGTTGTAATATTTTTTTTCCAATATATAGAAGAGTAGAGTACAGTAGAGTGTGTTGTCATGTAGGGTAAATGTTAGTAGGTTTAATGCATATCAGTACATATAGGCCACTCAGCTGTGGATATTGGGTCATGTTTGTTGCGTCTGCCCCTTTAAAGTCATATAAAGTAGAGTTTAGTGTATAAAGATTTAGAGAGCCACTTAGCTTGGATTTTTGGTCTCGTTTCTAGCATCTGTCAATTTGAAGTCAGTTATTTTTGCAATAAATAAACATATAATGTGGCAGAAAAGAGGCCTGCAGTGTAATAGAAAGTATAGCTTAGCAGGCTGTAGTGTAAGTTTATGTTCAGGAGACAACATTAAAATAGATTTTTGTCCAACTGTTGCATGTTTACAGTGTTTTTTTTCCAACATATAGGAGAGTATAGTGTAGTAGACTGGTAGTGAATTGTCATATAAAGTAGAGTTTAGATGGTTTATTCTGTAAAGAGACCACTTAGGTTGGATTTTTGGTATTGTTTCTAGCATCTGTCAATTTAAAATCTGCTGGTTTTGCAATATAGTGTGGTAGAGTAGAGGCCTGTAGTGTAAATACATGTGGCTATTTTATTTATCAGTAATTTCATCCACAGTATAGTAGTGTATACTGTATATACACCATTTAGTGTTTGGCTACTGGCCCATGTTTGACCCCAGTGTAGTGTTCTATAATGTATAGTGTAATATCAAGTATAATTTGCCAAATTGTTGTTCTTCTACAGTATTATTTTAACATATTGTATAATTTAGTAGAGTGCCAGTGTGGTGTCATATAGTATAAGTAAAGACTTCTTAGCTTGGCTTTTTGGTCATATTTTTCATTTCAAGTCTGTTATTTTTGCCATAAATAAACATCCGTTGTGGTAGAAAAGAGGCCTGTAATGCTGTATAGTGTAATATAAAAATACCTTAGGAGTCAACAGTTTAAGTATATGTCCAGGTTTTAGTGTAAATACATGAATCATAATACAGTGGTATGTACTGTAAGTATAGTCACAGTGCTGTTGGTCCATGCTTGAGTACAGTTTCATGTCCTTAGGTGTTTTTTTTCTACATATGGCAGAGTATTATATCGTTTAGTGTCACACAGAGTGCAGGTTAGTCTGCTCAGGGCATGAAGACATATAGAGAGCACTTAGATGGGCTTTTGGTTCATGTTTGTCGTATCTGTACAGGTTTTGTTTGGACTGTAGCACATTTAAGACTCTAGAAACGAGGCCAAAGATCCAAGCTAAGTGGTCTCTCTACAGATTAAACCACCCAAACTCTATTTATATGACATTTCACGAGCAATCTGCTACACTATCCTATACTATATGTTGGAAAAAATACTGTAAATGTGCAACAGTTGGACAAAAACCTATTTTAATGTTGTCTCCTGAACATAAACGTATGCTACAGCCTGCTAAGTTATTTTTTTTTACAATAAATAAACAATACAAAACACATTGTTTATTTATTTACAATAAATGTGCATAATGTGTTATAAAAGAGGCCTATAATGCAGTAAGCTACAGTGTAATATAAAGTACAGTTTGCCAGGTCATTGTGTGCATATATGTCCAGTGACAGCAATAGATTTTTGCACATTTACAGTACATTTTCAACATATAGAAGACTATAATATAATAGAGTACAGTTCAGTCGGTTTAATCTGCCTGTCCAGCTTTTGTTGGGACTGTGCCACATTAAAATCAGATATTTTTGCAATAAATAAACATGTAATATATTAGAAAAGAGGCATATAATGCAGTAAGCTACAGTTTAATATAAAGGTTATTGTGTACATGTATGTCCAGTGACAACAACTGATTGTTGCACATTTACGGTATTTTTCTTTAAACATTGAAGAGTATAATGTAGTATGGAGTGCTGGTGTTTGTTCGCTTCACTTCAGTAGTTTTAGGTCATGGTAGTGTGTACTGTATATACAGCATTTAGCTTTGGGCTACTGGGCTGTGTTTGAGCTCAGCATAGTGTTCTGTGGTCATTTTTAAGTACATATTCGAGTATTATATAGTAGAGGGCTAGTTCTGTGTTGTATAAAGAGTTTAGTAGGTTTAGCTGCAGACGTTTCAATAGTTAATGACTAAAAACTATTCCTTGATGTCTGAGAAATATACCAGAATTTGTTGAAGTGGAGTTATTCAGTGATTTTTTTTTTCCAATTTATGGACAAATATAATCTGTTTTATTTCAGATTTGGTGTGGTAAACCTGTTGGATTGAAGCATTAGAAATGAAATGGTTCAACATAAAGGGGACTGATTGAGAGCTGGTTTGGGTTGAGTTGAGATCAGGAAATTACACTAAGATTTTTTGATTATTGTGTGAGATAAGGTGTAACTTAGTGGGTCCAATAGGCACAAGAAATATAAACGACAGGAGTCCTGTTCAAGCAAAAATGCCAAAACATTGCTGGTTCCAGCGTTAAAATCTGAATATTTCCTACATTTCTTCCTCTTCGTTGTTAGTAAACTGAATATGTTTGTGTTTTGGACCATGAATCAGAAAAAATAGCAGTTTGAAGACATTATCTTTGGCTTTAATGAACATTTAGAACCATATCATTAGATTTTAGAGGCCAAACTATCAATGTATTGATTGACTGAATGAAAACAATAATTTCAGTGGAGAGGATAGTGTAGTAGATTGGTAGTGAAGTGTCATATAAAGTAGAGTTTAGTAGGTTTAGGGTATAAAAATACATAGAGATCAGTTAATGCCACACTATACGTTTATTTATTGCAAAAACAACAGACTTCAAATGGATGGACGCTAGAAACGAGACCAAAAATCCAAGCTAATTGCTCTCTTTTCAAAAATAAACCACAAATAAAAATACATAGAGATCAGTTAGCTTTGGCCGTTGGGTGATGTTTGCATTGTGACACATTTAAAATCTGTTATTTTTGCAATAAATAAACATCTGGTGTGGTAGAAAAGAGGCCTGTAGTGTAGTAATGCTGTACAGTGTAATCTAAAGTATACTTCAGTCGTGTAAATATATGTCCAGAGACAACAATTAAATAGAGTTTTTGCTGTCTGTTGCACATTTCCAGTGATTATTTTTGACTAAATGAACCTGTAGTGCAGTAGTTGTGTTACTGTAGCTTGAATGTGCCGCGGTGGTGTACTGTATATGGAGCTTTGTTTGAGTACAGTGTCCTTTGGTGTAGTGTGACATTTGTTCAGGGACAACAGAAACAAAAATAGCCCGTTGAGTAACTGTTGCACATTTACAGTAAGGTTTTATTTAATAAATAAACGTACTACGTTGTGCGGCGGAGTGGAGTATAGTTTAACAGGCTCCGTTATACAAACATGTACTTTAAAGAGAGCGCTTTGCATCCAGCTATAGGGTCGTACTCGCTCTAAAAACCCTCATGGAGTAGTATAGTGTATTATAATACGTGAAAAATAGCCTTTTGAATAGTTGTTGTACATTCCCAGTCAGGTACCTCAGTATGTGCATGCATAGTGGAACACAGTAGTACAGGTTTGTAGTATAACTATGTAAAGATATGTGGAGACCACATGTTAGCTGTAAATTCTACTTCTGTGAATCCATAAAGGTTTTTTTTTTATTTACTAAAATGGCCTTTTTACTTACTTTTAAATACATAAATACCTAGTGTAGCAGTTTTTTTATAGCATAATGTGTGATTTATTGAGCTTACTTAACCACATTTGCAGTATATTATTGTAGATTAATGCAACAGGCTCAGTACATGTACTATGGATTATATAATGTATTTTTAATCATCTTGAATAATTTTATGTACTATAGAGTTGTCTTTTCCAGCAGCAACGTGAAAAAATTGACTTTTTTTTCTTACGGTTACACAATTTAGATGAATGCTCTCTGATAAATAAATGTACATTGTTGCGGAGGAGAGTGTGAATTAGTGCTTTGTAGTATTTACACACAGGAGTGCCATAATAAAAGATTAAAAAAATAAAGAAAAAAGTGTATAAAGAGAAATAAATAATGATAGAAATAATCTGTTAAAAAAATAAGGAAATAAATGTGTAAATATAAAGATGAATAAATAATAAAAAAAATAATTAAAAAATATGGAAATATAAATTTATTTCCTTATTTTTAACAGATGTAATTTTTTTTATTTATTGTTACATCTATTTTTTTATTATGGCACTCCTGTGATTCCATATGGTGAGACAGTAGAGCAGAGGAATTAAAAATTGCAAACAGTTTTTTTTTTTAGTGCCAAGTATTTTTTTGTTTTTTACATACGATTAATTTGACTGTTTTCGTGCATAACAGTACAACTAAGAAGCAAGTGGTAAAAGTCACATTACCAGCAACTATAATCAAGAGGCCAGTAATAGAAATATTTTAAAAAGTCATGGTTGTACAGAATAAGGCTGTAGAATAACTGTTGTTGTTGGTTTTAGTGCTGAAATGATGGATTGACCCACAGTTTAAGTCTGTGATTCCAGTTCTGATCATCAGGTTGCTGGATTACACTGGCACATATGCAAAAAATTCACGTTATTTTAGTATTTGTATGAGTGCTAATCCTGTAAATGATCGATTTTAAACCCTCAATTTGGTGTTTGAGTCAATTTGTTGACATAAAATTTACAGGTTAGGTTATAAATTCTGTTACCTGATGATCACTACATCCCATGATTGATCATATATATATATGTATGTATGTGTGTGTGTGTGTGTGTGTGTGTGTGTGTGTGTGTGTGTGTGTGTGTCTTTATAGATATCAGTCCGGGTGTGTTCAGATGGTGTTTTGTGAGTCTCACTGTTGCCCAAAAGTAGGTTAGGACTCGTTTTATCTGCTAGTTTTCCAAAAAAGATCAGTGCTCAGCTTTCATTGTAGAAAGTCGTGAGCAGAAATGGAAGCTGAAGCGTCATGATAAGAAAAAAAACGTTTAAAACGATTTAGGCAGCCTTACATAAGATAATAATAATAATAATAATAATAATAATAATAATAATAATAATAATAATAATAATAATAGTTATTATTATTATTATTATTATTATTATTATTATTATTATTAGTATTAGTATTAGTATTAGTAGTAGTAGTATTATTATAATAATGATATAATAATAATAATGATAATACATTTATTTATAAATGGCTTTCAGTCAAAGTGCTGTACATAAAGATAAAATCCACAAACATATCCAAACAAACTGAAACAATAAAAAGGACATCAGTAAAACAAACAATAATAATGGCCTAAGTCATTTTTTGACAAAAATATTAAGTTAAGTCAACGAGTCACACAGAGTTTGTACTTCATTTTAATAACTTACAGTCATGTTTTTACGAACTACGTGGTTAAAATAGTTTGGACTAATATGACAAGAAACAACCAGAACTTAATTTAACATAGAACAAGTCTCTGGGGAGTTTTAACTCTTCTACAACACTTCATTTCCAATAAACCTAATTTATTGAGTTCAGTGAACTCTTAGTTGTTCATTCATTCAACTCAAAATGTTGAGTTAAAATGGCTCAAGTTGTAAGAACTCGTGTTTTTTAAGTTCAGAAGTGTTCGGAAAATAAAGTTGAATTAGCTAGAAATTAAATACACAAAATGACAACAAAAATACACAAACTGACAACAAAAATACACGAAATGACACAAAAATACACGGAATCCTCAAAATTGCACAAAACTGCACAAAATAACAACAAAATTACACAAAATGACAACAAAAGCTACAAATTGACAAGAAAAACACAAAACGGCACAAAATGACAAAATACACAAAATGTCAACTAAAGGAACAATAGTGCAACAAAATGACAACAAAAACAAACACAAAATGACAAATCAACAACAAAATGACAACAAAAATTCACTGTCAACAAAGGGTACAAAATGACAACAAAAACAAACACGACACAGAATGACAGCAAAAAGTGACATGACAAGAAAAACAAATAAAATTTCACAAAATGACAGAAAACTGCACAAAATGATGACAAAAATATGCAAAATGACTCATATTTTCATCAAGTAAACTAGAAAAGTTGAGTTGATTTATCTAAATTCCTTTACAACGTTGTAAAATATTAAGTTGAATCAATGGGAAAAAAAAGCTCTGGGGAGTTTCTGCTCTTCTGCACCCTGTATGGAATCACAGGAGCGCCATAATAAAAGATAAATCTGTTAAAAAATAAAGAAATAAATGTGTAAATATAAAGAAGAATAAATAAAAGAATAAATAAAAAAGAAATCTGTTAAAAATTAAGGGAATAAATGTACAAATATAAAGAGGAATAAATAAATAAATAAATAAATAAATAAATAAATATGGAAATAAAAAGGTAAATGTTGTCTTTGCTTTCCTTTTTGTTTTATCCTTTTTGTTTTTGCTTTTACTTGATGGACTGAGCTGTCAATCAAATGGTTTTGGGCGGGGCTTCCTGTCCAGGTGAGTAGTCAATACCTGAAACAAAAAAAATAGAAAAAACAAAGGGAAAAGCAAAGACAAAATTTTATTTCCATATTTTTTAATTCATGATTCTTTTATTTATTCCTCTTTGTATTTACACATTTATTTACTTATTTTTTTAACAGATTTAATTTTTTTATTTATTCTTTTATTTATTCCTCTTTATTGTTATACAATTATCTCCTTATTTTTTAACAGATTTAATTGTTTTTATTTCTTCCTCTTTATATTTGCATATTTATTTCCTTATTTTTCAACAGATTTATTTTTTTGTTTATTCCTCTTCATATTTACAAATTTATTTCCTTATTTTTTAAAATTTATTTTTTATTTATAATTTTATTTATTCCTCTTCATATTTACACATTTACTTCCTTATTTTTTGACAGATTTATCTTTTATAAAAGGACATTACAGTCATCTAAAAGCATGAATTAGGACCTCAGCATCCTGAAATCTTGCCGATGTTTCTGAGGTGAAAACAGGCAGCTCTGGTCTTTAACGTGGAACTCCAGCCAAAGAGTTTGATCAAAGAGAACACCAAGATTCTGGACTCAGTCTTTACAATAAATACCACCTGAAGACTTTGGAAAAACCGTCCAACAGAGGAACGCTCACACTGTCACACGTATTTGCTTTACTTTGCTTCTTTTCTGCTCAAAATAAACGTCTGCCAGTTTAAATTCTGGAGTAAACAGCTCTGGCTAATCACACACAGGAAGAAACGGCTCGTCCTGATGAAGTGTCGTACGGAAAGCTTCTCGGTGTGTTTGACTGGCGTGTCTTTATGGTTTTTGGCGTTTCTCAGCGTCCCGTTTGCAGCTTCAGGACTCTGTTTCCTGAAGCCGGCCGGACTCCTGTTGCATGCCAGAGGACGGAGGTGGTTTGTGTTCCTCTGAAAGTGGACACCTTTCAAATAGTGTTGCATTTCAAGGCGACGTATGTGAGCTAATCTGGGTCACTTTATCTGTTTGTATTTGCAACAGGTATTTAGTTAAATAACGATAGACGCAAGAAGCAGCTGCTGATCCCCAACGGACCGCGGCGTTCGCTTTGAGCTGCTTTTACTCATATTTAGGGTTTTTGCTTTTTTTTTTCAAATATAGAAACAAAATGACAAGAAAAATAAACAGAATAATACCTAAGGATAACAAAAATGCACAAAATGGTACAAAATGACAACAAAAAGACACAGGATGACACAAAACAACACAAATCGATGATGAAATGACAGAAAACTGCAAAAAGTGACAACAAAATGTACATAATGACAACAAAAAGGTACAAAACAACACAAAATGACAAAAAAATACACAAAATGAAAACAAAAGGGACAAAATGACAAAAAAACTAACAAAAAGGCACAAAATGACAACAAAATACACAAAATGGCAGCAAAAATACATAAAATGGCAACAAAATGACAGCAAAATACACAAAATGACAACAAAAATACAAAAAATGACAAAAAAACAAACATGGCACAACATGACAACTAAATACACAAAATGGCAACAAAAATACACAAAATGAAAACAAAAAGGGACAAAATGACAACAAAAATACACAATACATAATATTGCAAAGGAATTTATTTAGATCAACTTACCTTTATTAGTTTATGTAGCTATCTGAGATAGTTAATTAAGCTTTATGTTCAGACCACTGTCAACCTTAAAAACATGAGTTCTTATCAGTTGAGCCAATTTACTGAACTTTACTTCAAATAATAAGTTGAATTAATGAACAACTAGATGTTCACTCAACTCAATAAATTAGGTTTATAGGAAACTAAATATTGTGAAAGAGTTGAAACTCCCACACTTTCTTTTCTTTGTTGATTCAAATAAATATTTGACATCATTGTAAAGGAATTTAATTATGAATCAAACTTTTTTTGTGTGTGTGTTAAAATCTAAATCATGAATCATCATCTAAATATATAGATTTCTGGAAACAGTGTCAATTGAAAATGAGCCCAAAGCTGCCTAACTAGCACTCCACTCCTTTTTAAAATGTGCCTGAAGCAGAGGACACGTCAGAAAAGCCTTAAATAGAGTTTCTAGTGCAGCACAGGAATACGTGATGGGAACTGGAAGACTAGTTCCTCTAAAGTCTTGGAGAGGAAGTTGCTTTATTGTTTGGTCTCTTGGATCAGATTCTGCTCAGGCCTGTGATAATATCTGTTCCTAGATGTCCTTAACCGGCTGTTTCATATCTCAGCCTTATCGCCTCCGCTGGGCTGAACAACAGGCGGCTAGCAATGTCGAAATGATCTCTGGAACGAGTGAAAGGCCTGTTGGGTTCACCGCTGACTGGCATGTTGTTTTTGTTTGTTTGTTTGTTTGTTTGTTTGAGCTGCTATCCTGCATGTAAAACCACTTCCTGGATCCACAGTAGTATGGAGTCACAGGAGTGCCATAATAAATAAATAAATTTGTGAAAAAAAGAAATAAATGTGTAAATATAAAGAGGAATTAATAAAAGAATAAATAAAAAAATAAATCTGTTAAAAATAAGGAAATAAATGTAAATATAAAGAGGAATGAATAAAAAAATGTGTTTAAAAAAGGAAATAAATATGTAAATATAAAGAAGAATACATTTTAAAAAATGGTTGTGTTAAAAAATAAGGAAATAAATGTCTAAATATAAAGAGGAATTAATAAAATAATAAATAAAAAGATAAATGTGTTAAAAATAAGGAAATAAATGTGTAAATATAAAGAGGAATAAATAAACAAAAATAAATGTGTTAAAAAAGGAAATCAATGTGTAAATATAAAGAGGAATAAATGTAAAAAAAAAAGATTGTGTTAAAAAAATAAGGAAATAAATGTGTAAAAATAAAGAGTAATTAATAAAAGAATAAAAAAAATCTGTTGAAAAAATAAGGAAAAGTAAATATAAAGAGGAATAAATAAAAAATCTGTTACAAAAAAGGAAATAAATGTGTAAATATAAAGATGAATAAATAAAAAATAAATATTAAACCTGTTAAAAACAATAAGGAAACAAATGTGTAAATATGAAATGAATGAATAAAGCTATGAAAAAATAAGGAAATAAATGTGTAAATATCAAATAAATAAATAAATAAATAAATGTAATCTGTTAAGGGGTCCTGTCCAGGTGAGTAGTGAATACATGAAAAAATGGCAAAACAAAGGGAAAAGGGAAAAGAAAAAACAAACTTTAACTTAAAATTTCCATATTTAGAACAAATATATTGTTATTTTTTTTTCCTTATTTGTTAACAGATTTTTTTTTTTTTTCATTTGTTCCTCTTTATATTTACACATTTATTTCCTTATTTTACGGCACATTTATTTCCATATTTTTTAACAGATTTATTTTTTAAAAATGTATTCCTCTGTATATTTACACATTTATTTCCTTATTTTTTTTAGCAGATTTATTTATTTTATTCCTGTTTAAATTTACACATTTATTTCTTTATTTTTTAACAGATTTATTTTTTGATTTATTCCTCTTTATATGTACACATTTTTTTGCTTATTTTTGAACAGACTAATTTATTCTTTTAGTTATTCCTCTTTACACATTTATTTACTTTTTTAAAAAAACAGATTTATCTTTTTTTATGGCACTCCCGTGATTCCATATTTACAGCCCTGTTAGCTCTCCCAGGTGAACTTTGCTTCTGTCTGAAGGGTTTTATCATTGACTATTGCTGAACTTTGCTTCTTGCTGCACTTAGTTCCCGGTTTATGTCACGACCAACAGCAGGTAGTGGAGTTTGAAGCATTGTCATGTTTATGATGCAGATAGCGGCGATATGAGGCGTCTTGGTCCTCGTATCGGTTCAATTCAAGTGAAAAACGCCACAGTTAAAGGACATTGGACTGGGATCGTTCTCCAAGTTCTGCATACTGCACATCGTAAAGGAATTTAGTTAAATCAACTTATCTTTATTAGTTAACTTAACGTAACTGTCTGAGATAGTTGAACTTTATTTTCAGACCATTTATTTTCAGACCACTTCCAAACTTAAAAAACATGAGTTCTTATCAGTTGAGCCAATTTACTGAACTTTACTTCAAATAATAAGTTGAATGAAGGAACAACTAGATGTTCACTCAGCTCAATAAATTAGGTTTATAGGAAATGAAGTGTTGTAGAAGAGTTAAAACTCCCCAGAGACCTTTTTTTTGATTCAACTTAATATTCTATAATGTTGTAAAGGAATTTAATTAAATCAACTCAACTTTTCTAGTTTCCTTAATGAAAGTTTGAGATTTCATTTCCAGTTAATCAAACTTTATTTTCAGACCATTTTCAAACTTGAAAAACACGAGTTCTTACAACTTGAGCCATTTTAAGTCAACATTTTGAGTTGAATGAATGAACACCTAAGAGTTCACTGAACTCAATAAATTAGGTTTATAGGAAATTAAGTGTTGTTGGAGATGTAAAACTCCCCAGAGACCTTTTTTTTTGTTGATTCAACTTGTTCTCTAAAGTGGAATTAATTGAACTCCATTTAGTTTAAGATGACTTTGAACCAATTAATCAACCAAAATACATTTAACTCATATTCTTAGTCATTTCTTATAACCTAAAATAATCAATTGAGTCAGATGAAAAAACAACTAGGAGTTCAATCAACTCATTAAATGTAGTTGATACTAAGTTATGTATTCTTGGAGATTTCAAACTCCGAAGAGACTTTTTTTCATTGATTTAACTTAATATTTTACAACGTTGTAAAGAAATTTAGTCAAATCAACTCAACTTTTCTAGTTTCCTTCATGAAAATATATGAGATTTCATTTCTAGTTAATTAAACTTTATTTGTAGACCACTTTCGAACTTGAAAAACACGAGTTCTTACAACTTGAGCCATTTTAACTCAGCATTTTGAGTTGAATGAATGAACAACTGACAGTTCATTCAACTCAATGAGGGAAATTATGTATTGTCAGAGAATTAAAACTCCCCAGAGACTTTTTTTCCCGTTTTGAGAAAACAGACATGGTGAAAACCTGCTGTGGTTCTTTTATTAAATTCAGTGCTGGTTGTTTCTTTTCATAATAGTCCTAGCAGTTAACCAGGACATGTTAATGCTGAATTCAGCCGATATTAAATGAAGCTAAAACTCTGTCTGGAACCATCATATATGTGAGAAATTTATTCAGCTACTTAATTTTTTCCACTTTCACATAGTGAAGGATGATTTTAAATTAATTAATCAAGCAAACTGCAGTTAAATCACATTTTTAGGCTACAAGAAACTTAAATTTGTGTTTTATCGTGACCCTCCGTCCCTACAGAGACAGATGTGAAATGCTTTCCAGCTTCAGGAGGTTAATTTTAGCTCGATATTATTTGGATGACTCGTTTATACAATCCATGCTTCAGTGTAATAACCAGCAGGAGGTGGTGGAATATGAATTATTGTCATATTTATGATCCTGATAGCGGTGTGAGTTGATCCTCCTATCAGCTCCATCAACATTTAAAGGACATTGGACTGTTCTTGTTCTCCAGGTTTTGCTTAGTGAATAATTTATGCTTTATCAAGAGTCCCTACAGAGAGAGCCGTAAAGTTCTCTTCAGCTTCCAGATAAAAAAATAAATAAACCAAGGAGGCGAGCTTCTGACTGCAGGGTGGACATAGGGAGCTGGAAGAAGAACTTTAGACTGACTGACTGAAGTCTATTTATTAAAGGACAGTCATTCAGTGGAGCTTCTTTTATTCCTAAAATTCAGCTGACGTCTCCTGCATCACGCAGGAGTCATTTTTTACCACATGTGCACACACTTTTGTTAACCCTCGTGTCGCCCTGCAGGTCAGGATTGACTCGTTTTAAAGTTTGAAAATGTGGGGAAAATTTTTTTAACATTTTCACAGTGAAACTTCTGATGTCCACATTTTCAACAGTTTTGGCAAATCTTTGAACATTTTTTGGCGGAAAAAAGAAATGTTAAAAATGTTTCTTAATAACATTCACATAAAAATCAACCAAAATCCAGCAGATTTTGCTGGATTTTGGTTCATTTTTATGTGAATATTCTTAAGAAAATACTAGAAGTTTTACCGATTATATATGGAATCACTTTAGATATTTTTAGAATTTTTTTGAACGATTTTTACTCATTTTTTGAAAATATTTACAAGAATTTTCTTGCCACATTTAGGGGATTTATTTTTTTTTTAAAATAAAGCTTTTAAGGGAAACTTTTAAGGAATTATTGGAATTTCCTTCCTGAAAGTTTTGCAAATTTTCAGAAATTTGGGGATTTTTTCGCTGAATTTTTGGATTTTTTTCAGACAAGGAAACAATATTTTTTGGTGCCCATAAATGAAGACAACAGGAGGTTTTAATACATCTCAAATTAGGAGGTTACATGAAAGCAAAAATCTATTTTTGAGTGAAAAACTACTTTTTTTTAGCATGTCTGGCTTATTTTAAGACACCTAAGCTTGACAATCCTGGTAAAATAGAGCTTAAATTAAGTTTTTCCAGCTAATTCTAAGATCTCAATATTCTAAATATCATATCTTATTTCAAGAAATCTTACCAAGACATTTTTCACTTGTTCTATTGGCAGATTTTTTTCACTTATGTCAAAGTAAAAGTTCCTTGAAATAAGTATTTTTTTTCTTGTTTTGAGAGGGGCATTTTTTTCATTCACTGACAGTCGCCTCACTGCAGCGCTGCCTGTCGTCACCAGAGAGCGCTGTGGGCCAGGGGCTTGTCGTGACCTTGCTCTCTGACTGGATGTTTCTATGTCTCTGGAGGTTACACTGCTGTCGCTGAGGGTTTTTTATTTGCATGATGCAGAACTTTACCGGACCGATTTCACTCCAAGAAACTAACATTTGATTGTGTTTGCATGAAAACAGCAAATTCCTTGTTGTGTGTAACACAAATAATCACGCACGGGACTGTGATACACGTGTGCAGTTACATACGTGTGGTTTTGTGACTTAGCTTAGCATTAGCCTGGGCAGGCCTGTTGAGTTTAAATCACACGGTAGTGGTGTGAAAGGTCCAACCTCAACAAACCCACGCCTCGTTTTTAGCTTGAGAGGAAGCCACAGAGAGTTTAAATGTCAGACAATCTTCACATCAGAGACACTTTTTCTGTTCCGTCTTATCGCCTTCAGCTGCCAGAGTATGGAATCACAGGAGTGCCATAAAAAAAGATAAATCTGTTGGAAAAAAAATAAGGAAGTAAATGTGTAAATATAAATTGAATAAATAAAAGAATACATAACAAATAAATGTGTAAATATAGAGGAATAAATAAAAGAATAAATAAAAATAAGGAAATAAATGTGTAAACATGAAGAGGAATAAATAAAATAATAAATAAACAAATAAATGTGTAAATATAGAGGAATAAATAAAAGAATAAATAAAAATAAGGAAATAAATGTGTAAACATGAAGAGGAATAAATAAAATAATAAATAAAAATGAATATAAAAAATGAGGAAATAAATGTGTAAATATAAAGAGGAATAAGTAAAAGAATAAATAAAATATAATCTGTTCAAAAAATAATATTGAAAAGGGAAAAGCAAAGACAAAATATACCTTTATATTTCTGTATTATTTAATTAATTAATTTATTCTTTAATTTATTCCTCTTTATATTTACACATTTATTTCTTTATTTTTTTTAAAAACAGATTTATCTTCTATTATGGCGCTCCTGTGATTCCATATCTATGGGGCTGCATGATGCCTATAGTGCTGCTCCACAACCGTCTTTGTCTTGTGACTCCTTAACAGACAAAACTAGTTTCAGTTTGAGTACGGTTGACCTAGATATGATCGTTGCTGCTCAGACGGATTTGTTTGAGGCCTAAAAAGCTAAAATTATCAAGAAATTGTTTGCTAAAAAGCCAAAATTTGAGGAAAATCTGAGAAATAAATAAAAAGGCTTAAAAATGACACCAAACCCCTTAAATTGTTGATTTAAATTAGTTTACATACCTTAGAGTTGTTAAATATTAGTATTTATGCACTGATTATGTGATAGGAATGCAAAATGTAAAGCATTAAGTACTTTTAAATCAAAAATATTCAGGTAAAACCCTTCAAAACTATACTACAGTACAGTATTTACTGTTCCATTTAACCTCTGCATCATCCATAATGCAGTGTTTTAAATAAATGTTTATAATGTTCTGTTTAAATCAGTCAGAATATTGATTTTGGCTAAAACTGACTCTTTTACATGATTTGCCTCAGTGGTGTAAAATACATTCACTCAAGTATGGCACATGAACAAGGTTTTTAAAGTACTTTTACATGAGTTTTAGTACTTTTTACTTGTGCTCCTTTACATTTAAAAGGAAAACGTACATTTTACTTCACTATATTCACCACTGCTGGTTAGTTTACAGACACACATGATCCAGAGCTTTAAATTAAACTTTCCCACAGAGTATAAAGTCGTAAATTAGCCTCATAAGATGCTGTTTATTCTGTTGAACATCATGTTTCTGTAGAGTCATGTTTAGACGAACACAAAAAGAGACAGTTCTGCCCAAAAGGGTAGTTTTACCATTGATAATGGTACTACTGAATACTGACGCAGTATATTTACTGAATGGTACTGGTGTTTTTACTCAGTGGTGGAGTAAAAGTGAGAAGTAGATGTACTTGTTAAGTAAACACAGCCTAGTAAAAAGTGTAATATTTCTGAAATGTAGTGGAGTGAAAGTACAAATTAGCACGAAATGGAGAAACTTAAGTAAAGTAGAAGCACTGAAGTACAATAAGTAACTATTTTGACTTAACTGATTTTCTATACACAGGTTTTTACAGTCGTGCATAGGGATGTCCGATATCGGCATAAAAACATAATATTGATCAATGTCGTTATCGGTTTCTTTGCCTATCATGAAAACCAATAAGATAATGCCTGGATTTACCGGCATTTACCGACTCATAGAGGGAGGGAGAGTGTGAACTGTTGTTTGAGACAATTAAAAATAAAAAAAGGCATAGAAATGTCATTTTTTCCATAAGTTCAGCTGAACTAGTTTTCTTATTTTACAGACAATGTTTCCATCTGAAAGCCTTGTTGCATCTGAGAACGCATCCAATGGAGCATCACAATAAAATGAGGCATGATGTGTTAATTCCACCACAGGAGATATGTGATGTTACCTAGAATTAGTTAAACAGCCCACAGATATCGGTATCGGTTGATATCGGAATCGGAAATTGAGAGTCGGACAATATCGGCATGTCGGTTATCGGCAAAAAAGACAATATCAGACATCTCTAGTCATGTATTATATATTTTTATATAAAGTACAGTTCCTTAAGGTCCGGTTAAAGACACAGTGTACTTTACTGGAGGATAGTTACTGCTTAATTGAGGCATTGTCAATAATACACATTAAAAATGCAAGTTTCATCGTAGTTGTCCTGGAAAGTACACGCGCTAGGTACATTTTGAGAGTTTTTAGGCCGACATTTTCTGCTGTTACAGTTCTTAAACAGTTACTGGACTATATTCAGGCTACTTGATTACTTCAACTGCTTTGAGGATTTCGATTACGAAGCAACAACATTAAAATAATTTATATATTAATTCATCAATAAGCACAACCCAGTGATAAAATATACATTTTTCTGAAATGGATCAGTCTGACAGCATGACAACATACAAAAATAAATGTGAATGCAGGCCTTGTACCAGAGTATTTCTCTCACTTTTACTTCTATATCTGAGATGCTCTACTGCTGTGTCAGTAATATTTAAACAGTTATTGATCAGTTTTGTTCTTGTAAAATCTTTAATCGTTATTGATCAGTTTTGTTCTTGTAAAATCTTTAATCAAGGACTTGTAACAGGCCGTATTAGTTGGTGACAAAATGTACATTATTCTGAAATTGGACATTTTCAGAAGGATTTTAAGCACTAAGGTTTGAGGCTAAAGTTTTCATAATGATATTTCACCTTGTAAGACCCAAATATAGAAAAAAAATAGCATAAAGGTAAATAAAATAAACAGAAAAATTTTTTATATATATACAAACCCAAATATAGAAAAAAATAGCAAAAACTTAATTTAAAAAAATATATAAATAAACTGATGTATTTCTGCAACAGTGGGTTTAACAGGGTTAAGAAAAAATATGTATCTATCATGACATAGTTTAGCAAATTTTACACAGAGACTAAAAAAAGTGCATATTATTGGTTATACTATTGTAAAATCCTCAATAATGGACTTCTGTATAAAGCAGACTGTGTAATCCAGAGATAAAATTAACATTGTTCTGAAAATTCGGATCTGTTGTATTTCTACTTTTACTAAAAGGTTCGAGCACTTGTACCACTGATAGGTCAAGAATATTAATCAAATGATATATCTGTAGTAAAATACTACTACTATACTTTGATAATTGTGTGCTTTGACTACAAAATGTTGCTTGTAGTACTGTAAAATTTTTGTGTAAGCCAATGATACAATATGCTTTATTTTCAATTCTGCAGATGAAGTATTTTAGGTACTAGTGTTTTGGTGGTAGTACTTTTGTACTTTTGAATGCAGGACTTGTAATATTTCTATTCTGTTGTATTTCTTGTACTTATTCCAGCGCTAATGTGTTGATAACAATAATCAAATAATGTATAAATGGTAATATAGTATGAGCAAAGTGTAAAATCATTTATGTAGTCCATTTATATGTCACTAGTTGTACGGCTGCTTTTATTTTACTTAAGTGTCTGAGTACTTATACAAATACTTTATTTAGTTTTTTATTTAATATCAGACTTTTACATGCAACAAGCTAAATATTCAATTATAAAACACATTCTGAAATGGGCCATCCTGTATAATAAATACCTTAAATACTGAACTTTAACTGTTAATACTTTTGTACTAATATTTAAGAAAAAGTATTTCTTGCTTGTACTAACCAGTGTAAAACCTTAATATAGAAGTCTGAGTACTTGCTCCACTACAGATGCATCAATATTATGAAATATTTTTACACAAAAACAACTAAATGTTTGCATAACACCTACTTGATGTACAAAAGGTGAACTAATAACTAATATTTAAGAGTAAATCCTAATGTATTCATAGTAGCAATATTTCTACTCTGTTGTATTTTTACTTTTACTTAAAGATGAGTACTGTTTACTTTAACATGGAACGGGGTATTTTTTCCAATAGTTGTTTTGCTACTAATGCTAATACTTCTGTAGTAATATTTTTGGAAAAATCTTAATGTGATAAAGTAGAACAGAGTATTTCTACTCCGTTGTATTTTTACTTATACTTAAAGATGAGTACTTCTTCCATCACTGATGCATCGATAATATTAACCAAATAACATGTATGATAATAGTGTGACCATGTTTTTAATATATTTTTGCTGTATTTTTACTATATTTTTTCTAGACTTTTACTGCATTTTTGCTATATTTTTTCTATATTTTTACTGTATTTTACTATATTTTTTATATTTTTTTACCATATTTTTCTATATTTTTACTGTATTTTTACAATATATTTTGCTATATTTTTTATATTTACCATATTTTTGTATATTTTTTATTGTATTTTTACAATATTTTTTCCAGATTTTTTTTTATATATCTTTGTTGCTGAAAGACTCATTGATGACTAGAAAACGCTTGTGCAGTTATGTTAGCACATGGATAAAAGTGGGCGTTTTCATGGAAAATCTGGAATTGTCTGAGTGACCCCAAACTGTTGAACGGTAGTGTATATTTTTTGTGTATTTTTAATATATTTTACAATTTTTTACTGTATTTTTTCTATATTTTTACTGTATTTTTACTATATATTTTTAAAATATTTTTACCATATTTATTTCTGTTTTTACAATATTTTTTCTGTATTTTTACTTTATTTTTTACTGTTTTTACAATATTTTTTAAAATATATTTTTATTTTACTGTATTTTTTCTTTATTTTTTCTCTATATTATTGTATTTTCACTATATTTTTGCTCAATTTTTTTGACATTCTTACCATATTTTTTCTATATTTTTATTGTGTTTTTACTATGTTTTTTTCTAGATTTTTTAAAATATATTTTTGTTGTTGAAAGGATCATTGATGATAAGTATAAATAAAGTAATAAATACATTGTTTCATAAATAATAATAAATAAAAAATATCTGAGTTCTTGTTCCACCACTGATATAGGACTTTTACATGTAGCAGGCTTTATAATCCAGTGATAAAATATACATGGGCCACTGTGCATAACAAGTACTTTATAAGGTAGTAAAGTTTTGATGCCAACACTTTTGTCCTAATATTTCTGAAAAAATCTTAATGTAGTTCACATAATTTCTACTTTTACTTAGCAATGCGATTAATCAGCTGCTATATGTATGATAACATACCTTTCCACAGTGACTACAGAAGCACATGTTGCTTTTGCTGTTGTAAAATCTTTAATATAAGACTTTATGCTCATACTAACAAGTATAAAGTCCGTAATGTAGTACTTTTGCATGTAACAGGGTATTTCTAAATAGTTGTACTGCTACTTTTAGTTCAGTATATGGGTACTTCCGGGTATTACTACTTTTATTTATGTATCTGAGTACTTCAGGGTACTTCAGTGATAACATGTTGCTAACACTAGGAGGTTTAACATCCATAATATAGTACTTTTACATGTAACAGAGTATTTTTAAAATAGTTGTCCTACTACTTTTAGTTAAGTATCTGAGTACTTCAGAATACTTCAGAGACTACGACATGTTGCTAATACTAGCAAGTGTAAAATCTGTAATATGTTACTTTGACATGTAGGAGACTATTTTCACTAGTTATACTGCTACTTTTACTGAAGTGTATGAGTATGTCAGGGTACTAATACTACTACTATTACTGATGCATCTGAGTACTTCAGGGTACTAATACTACTACTACTTTTACTTAAGTACATGAGTACTTCAGGGTACTACTACTTTTACTGATGTATCTGAGTACTTCAGGGTACTAATACTACCACTTTTGCTGATGTATCTGAGTACTTCAGGGTACTACTACTTTTACTGATGTATCTGAGTACTTAAGGGTACTACTACTACTTTTACTGATGTATCTGAGTACTTCAGGGTACTAATACTACCACTTTTACTGATGTATCTGAGTACTTCAGTGACTACAACATGTTGCTGCTAACACCAGGAAGTGTAAAATCCGTAATATAGTACTTTGACTGTAACAGGGTATTTCGAAATCGTTGTACTACTACTTTTACTTCGGTATCTGAATACTCTTCAGTTGTGTTGCCAGACCTGTGTTTTAAAGACACAGTTGGAGCCCAGCGCTGTGTCTCACACACACACACACACACACACACACACACACACACACACACACACACACACACACACACACACACACACACACACACACACACACACACACACACACACACACACACACACACACGGTGTACGCGGGTTGCCAGGTTGGGTCAGGGCCAGCTAGCAGAGACCCAGCCCCTCGGTGAGAGCAGCACAGAGGCGTCCGGGTTTCCACCCCACACTGCCGACTGGTTCGATAGCGGGACGGCGACGGACGGACTACAAACCGGGGAACGGCTGCCGTGCCTCCGCCTCAGCACGACTCCGTAAAATGCTTGTTGTCGTTTCGGTGTTGCCGTTTAACGCAGGTCTGTTTTCGGTCCGCGGCTACTTCCTGGTGCCACAGAGAGAGGCAGTGCTGAGTTAAAGAGACAGAAATACTGATAGAAAAAAAAACAGAAGAGAGGGGCAGGAGACGCGATAGGAACAGTTGACTGGATTCCCAGAAATTGAAATCCCCCCCCCCTTTCTTATTTATGCGTTTTTTATGCTATTCTTCGTCGGTTTGTTCGCTAGCAGACGGTTTTTGGATGACGGCGGGCTGCGGCTAAAAGCGGAATTGTTACGGGGAACGTATTCCTCCCTCCGACGGAGAGAAGCCTCGCACAGATTTTCTTCTTCCCCCTCCTTTTTTTTATTTTTTAATTTTTATTTCACAGCATTCTGTTTTTTTACAACACCCCCCCGGGTTGTTGGGGTTTTTAAAATTTTATTTTCATTTTTTTTAAATTTTTTTTTTTTAACGTTCGTACATTCGTCCACTAAAGGAAGGGTTAGGGCGACGGAAGATGGGTTGTTTGGGTAACAGCAAGACTGAAGATCAACGCATCGACGAAAAGGCACAACGAGAGGCTAATAAAAAGATAGAAAAGCAGCTGCAGAAGGAAAGACAGGCGTATAAAGCCACACACAGGCTCTTACTACTGGGTAAGGCTGGGTTTTTCTGCGTGAAATGTAAGCTAACCGTAATCCCGAACACGTAGCCCCGTTTGACAGCAATAATATGTCATGGGGGTGGATATTGATGGAAGCCGTTTTTTTTTTCCAGAGCCCACAATTAGCTGGATTCGTATGCAAAAAAATTGTAAAAAAATTCGGTGTCCTACTGTAGGCCTGGATGTGTCTGTTTGTGGTCATTTTTGGTGATATTGAATTTTTTTTTTCTCGAAGGTGCGGGAGAGTCCGGAAAAAGCACCATTGTGAAGCAGATGAGGATCCTACACGTCAACGGCTTCAACGCGGAGTGAGTGCTGTTATTCTGTGTTAAATAGCGGCTCAAAATATAAAAAATAAAATGCCATTAATGCTTATTTTGCCCTCCTAACGCTGTCGAGCCTGTGAATGGATTTTCCCCAGGCACTGCAGCGCCTGTTGGGCCCTGTATCCCATGCAAAGCAGCTAATATATCCTCTCCCCCTCCCTCCCTTTGCTTTATTTCTCTCCTGTATCTCCTGTTTTGTTTAATCATACATATGTGAGGATCTGAAATAATTCCCTGTCTCCTGCTTCATGTGAGAGGGTGAAAGGTTGTCATCGACACAGGCCTATTGATGATTTGTTTTGCTGCAAGGCCTTGCATGGCATTGATCTTAACAGTGGTCTATTTTAAACACGTCCGAGTCGTGGAACTGTATGAAAATCCTCTTGGCGTTCAAAGTGTGCATTACGGACAATACCCATAAGGGGGAATAATTAAAAAAGATTATATTCAATATTTAAAAAGTAACTTTGAATGTAGAAATGCATCTTATCGGAGCATTTCCTATTTCAGAGACAGAAGTGTTGCACAAATATTGACCGAACTGTCAGAAATGATTTAAGGAGGTTTTCCCTCACATTGGGATTTCATCGGCACCCAAGATTCTTCCTCATCAGACCCACAGAAAACCTACCCAGGAATTAGTCTGATTCTTAGACCCGTGTGGCCCCTTTTCCACCAGGCTGGTTCCAATGCTAGTTTGGAGCCAGAGCCTGATTTAGCACCAGTTCTTTGTGTTTCCACCGACTAAGCACCGACTCCAGGCTCCAAAAACTGGTGCTTTTCAGGCACCAACTCTTTGCTGGGCCAGAGTTAAGAACCGAGTACGTCACGGGCTGGGGGGCGGGGTTACGGTGACCAACAATCAATGGTGAAAACACAGAACCACCACTTTTAAACAACCGCGCGAGTATTAATCGTAGTAGTAGTAGTATTAGTAGTAGCAGTGTTAGTGTCTTGAAAACCGGTAAATATGGACGCCTGTAGCGTGATCGTGGATGTACCCAGGAACAGCTGACCTCTGCCTCGCAATTAACCTTAAGATCATCTATAAAGATAAACATAGATATTATCATCAACTTATTGCGTTTGTTGAACCACTATGTAATGGATGCAAATGTAGTCGAAGCTAAGTAGCCAAGCTAACGCTAACACACCACTGTTAACCCTTTGATGCACAACATGGGTCAAAAGTGACCCAAATCCAATGGAAAATGGGTATCTCCTGACCCACACTGTTCATCAAAGGGTTAAGAATCAAAACATCTCTGACAGAAGACGGGTAGCTACTCGCAGTTGGATTATTTGTTTCTGGATCGCCATGTAGACTTACAAAGTCAGGAACAACACTTCCATGGATACGATGCGCCAACGTTGTTGAACGGCTACACAAGCAGTGACGTACTGACGTTTTACCGTGACGCAATGACGTGGCTGTAACTCGGCTCGTTGCCAATGGAAAAGCAAACCGGTTCTTAGAAGGACCAAGATTAGAACCAGCTAAGCACCAGAACTGAACTAGCACCTGGTTCTTTTTGGTCGAAAAGGGGAGCGTTTGCAACCCCATCTTCATTCCAGATGCGGACCTGATTCAGCACCTAACCTGTGTTCTAAACCTGCACCGTTTAAAGCCGATGGATTATGAATCATAGTTAAAGATAATAAATAAATAAATAAATAAATGGTGACACCCCAAGTTAAAAAGAAACATTTCAGCCAACGTGACGCTCATTTGTATGATATTGCCTGCATGTTCGTATTGAGGTAAATCTGCAGAAACGTCCACTTTCTGAAAGAAAAGTAAAGAAGCCGTTCACAGCTAAACCTCAAGGATCCATAAGCATGGATCCTTAGGTAAAGACAATAACCATAAGGGGAAAAATTATAGAGATAGCATTCAACATTAAAAAAGTAACTGTGCAAAAAATTCAATGTAAAACTGCATCTTAAAAGAGCATTTCCTATTCCAGTGACACAAATATTGCACAAATATGGGCCGAACACTGTTTAAGGAGGTTTTCCCTCACATGGTGATCTCATCGGCACCCCAAATTCTTCCTCGTCTGACCGACAGAAAACCTGCCCAGGAATTAGTCTGATCCTTAGACCCTGTGAGCGTTCACAGCCCCATCTTCATTCCAGACCTGGACCAGATACAGCACCTAACCTTTGTTCTAAACCAGCAATGTTTAAAGCCTATGGATGAACTTTCTATGCACAAAAATAGAGAAAGGCACATTCAATAACATCCAATTTCTTAAAAAATTGTTGTTTTTTTTGTTTGAAGCCACAGCAGCTGGTGTGAGGTGGAGGTCATTAGAGGCACGATCTTGCAGATTTAAAATTAAAAAATCAGAAAATTTCTGCCTTAATTTTGCATTTACCTGCTTTTCTCCAGCCTCGACACCTGTACCGTGCCTTAATTGTGTTAAACTACAGCCTAACCCAGCTGTAACCGTCTGTCTCACTCATAACTACCTTTTAAGATAAACCTTTTGGTTTGATTGTGTTTTCGATGCCTCTCACACGTCTCCTCTCCTCACCATGCAGAGAAAAGAAACAGAAAATCCAAGATATTCGGAAAAACGTGAAGGATGCCATAGTGGTGAGTTTGATCTGTATCACCTCCCCAGATGTGCTCAGTGTCTCTGTTGTTGGGTCAATCTATAACTGAGGGAATTCTGAAGTCCATGGGATATGTCTTACATACATTTTTATTAAAAGTAAAAAAACTATATATTGACCCGTCCAGAATGACTTGAAATTTGTCTGAGTCAGTCTATAACTGAGGGACTTTTGAAGTCCATGGGATAGATCTTGCATCCATTTTTATTAAAAGTAAAAAAAAAACTAATGTTTTTCATTTGCATTATGCTCATGGCTTTACAAATTCCATAATTATTTATTATGGAAACAATCACTTATTAATAAAAAATGACTGGATATCACTAAAATGTCAACTAAATAACTCTGAATTTAATACCAACCACCTTCTAATGAGCTAAACAATAATAAAATGAGCTGATTCATATAATATTTAGAAGAATATTTCTCTATAATGCCATGTGGTGTTTGGTTATAGGCAGTTATGTTGATTTTCGTCCTGAAAACAGGAAAAATGTCGACTATGATACAAAAAGTCTTGCAGTTATATATTGACCCTTTTAAACCCGCTGCAGTCCCATTGTACTGATTACTATTTTATTTTTCCTCCATGTATTCATCCTGCTTAATGTTTGTTTCGTCTTTTTCTCCTTCTGCTTTGTAGACTATAGTGTCTGCGATGAGCACTTTAATACCCCCAGTCCCGCTAGCCAACCCAGAGGACCAATTCAGAATCGAATACATCAAAAGCATAGCACCACTCTCTGACTTCGACTACTCACAGGTAAGACCGTTATAAAGCTACTGTGTGAAGTTGGATTTGCTCGTATGTTACATGTGTGCTTTTTTTGTCTTCTGGTGTGGATTATTCCAGATCTGGAGGACATTTGGGCTGCAAAATGTTAAAAATAACCCTTCTGTTTTCCAGTTTTCTGCTCCATATTGATCAATAATAGATCGTGATTGGCTCAGCTTACACATTAGTGATAGCATTTTTATTCCATGTTTTATTTGTTGTCCGCTAACCCTACTCTAATCACAGTAACAGGGCTGCTAATCCATGCTAATGTGATCTTTTTCTCAGCAGTAGAAACTAGATATTTAGCTAGCTGTTACTGCTGACCAAGAGGACAAACTGACTGATGGAAAACAGTCCAAAGAATGAGTCTGATCCTGATAATATGAGGTAGAGTGAGACATTCAATCAAGGCTGACAATGGGATGAAAAGATGAAAAATAGAAGAGAGGACATAGCTTTGCTCTACCCATTCTATAGGACAACTGTTGGATGATGTTGATGACAGAAAATGAGAAAAATGAGACACAAAATGAGACAAAATGACAAATATGAGACAGAAATGAGAGAAAATGAGACAGAAAATGAGAAAAACGAGACACAAAATGACAAAAACAAGACACCAAACAACAGAAATGAGACACAAAACGACAAAAACGAGACACAAAATGACAAAAATGAGACACAAAATGAAAAAAATGAGACACAAAATGACAAAAACGAGACAGAAAACGACAAAAACGTCATCAACAGGTTATGCCAACATGTGGGACATGTTCCATCCATAATAATTATTATTTTAAATATTATGTTGATTTAAAAAATGTTCTCACAATTACAGAAGCATGAATGAAAAAATAAAACCAAAACATTTGATTTAAATTAGATTAGTTTGGTCATCGGGGGGTGGGACAAGAGGAAAATTGCATTTTAGGGGGAACTCCAGACTTATTTGGTATTTTAAAATTACTGAAAACATTTTTTTCTCCTATTTTTTTTAGATTTGGTCTCAGGACAAGAACATTTACACAACTGTGTCTTGTTTTTGTCATTTTGTGTCTTATTTTAGTCATTCTGTATCTTGTTTTAGTTGTTTTGTGTCTTTGTCATTTTGTGTCTTGTTTTTGTTTTATGTCTCGATCATGTTGTGTCTCGTTTTTGTTGTTTTGTGTCTTGTTTTTGTTGTTTTGTTTCTTCTTTTTGTCATTTTGTTTTGTTTCTCTTGTTTTGTGTCTTCTTTTTGTCGTTTTGTGTCGTTGTTTCTGTCGTTCTGTGGACATTTACACAACTAACTACATGTTTTAGGATTTTGGATTATTTGACATTTGATGGGCAGGACCTAAAGTGTCCTCCAGTTCTGGGATGTCCCGTGTGTCTTTGTGTTTTACGCAGTGTGATGGTTTGGGTTTGCTGTTGTGGCTGAAAGTGCTGCGTTTCCTTCAGAGGATGAAAAGTAAAATCAACAGTTAGCCAGCTTAGTTGCTCGTGAAAGGCTCGGTTCCCTGTCAAAATCGACTCACCGCATGCAAATTTGAGTGCGAGTCACAGCAGATGGGATTGTTTTGGGCGTGCGATCGGCCGTTCGATAGCACCAGGTCATGTGTTTGGAAATGTAGATATTGTTTTACATAATTCTGACAGTGTTCCTTGTGTGACACTGGTTGTGCAGCGCCATAAAACAGGAACGGCAGGTGATTCCACAGACCCGTAGAGCTTAAAATAGGTTGGTTAATGCAGTTTTGATAGGTATCAAATTAAAGTATTAGCATGCTATTTTTTTGTCTCCCTTTTTGGTGTATCGATCGGCACTTCTGACATTCCTTGGAGTGGAATTGAGCGATTTAAAAACCACGTCTGTTGTTTGGTCTACTACAGAAACCATGAAGACTTCCTTGTGAAAGCTTGTTTTCAGAGATGGAACTTTTAGTAGATCGATTGATAGAAGAAAAAAGATGATGAGTGACTGTTTTAGTAGCTGAATAGTTGTTGATGAAAGGAAAATATATCAGATTGCGGAGTTGCAGCTCATCCAGGATGAGGATTTTCTACTTTTGCCGGACTTATATACGTCAGAGTTCTGTTCCTACGGATTGCTGCAAGTCGGAATTTTGGTGAAAATGTAAACAAAGCCATTCCGTGCATCACGATATCGATCAGATCATCATAAAAGTCATGAGTACCAACGACTTTCATGCATGTATGAATCATTTTACTAGAAGATAACAGAATATTGTAATGGACTGATGTTGTTGATGTTGAGGTTTCAATGTTTATTGTTCAGTTCCAGATTTACCTGATGTCATTGAACTTGCCATGTTTAGTTAAGCTCACCTCTGATTGGCTGAGAGTCAGCAGTAGAGAGAGCTGGGAACGGTGGCTAATTCTGGAGCTAAGTTATGGGGTTTTTCTAGTTATTCTGGCGTTGGCTACGGTCCACAGTAGTCTGTATGAAGGTTCAATAAACCAGCAGAGAACCAGATAAAGTCTCACTCATTCATCACAGAGGGACGCTACAATATGTTGATTTTTTTTTTAGGGCTGCAACTATCGATGAATCGACTAAAAATTCGATCAAAAGCGGAAGTGAGCGCTAGGGCTGGACCCAAATATCCAAATATTCGGACAAATACAAGACACAAAATGACAGAAAACAACATGAACAAGACACAAAACGACAAAAACTTGACACAAAATGACATAAACGAGACACAAAGTGACAACAATGAGACACAAAACAACAGAAACAAGACACAAAATGATGAGACACAAAACGACAAATGACAAAAATGAGACACAAAATGATAGAAGACAAGATACAAAAAACGTCAAAAACTTGACAAAACGACAGAAATGAGACAAAACGACAAAACAAGACACAAAGTGACAGAAACGAGACACAAAATGACAAAAATGAGACACAAAATTACAAACGACACAAAATGACAAAAACACGACACTAAATGACAAAAAAGACACAAAACGACAAAACAAGAAACAAAACGACAAAATTAAAACACAAAACAACAAAAACAAGACACAAGATGACAGAAACGAGACAAAACAACAAAAACAATATACAAAACGATAGAAACGAGAGAAAGCGACAAAAACTAGACAAAACAACAAAACCAGACACAAAACGACAAAAATAAGACACAAGATGACAAAAATGAGACACAAAACGACAAACGCTGTTTCGTAGCTTCCCTCTCGGCAGCTTCATTTAATGCTGCATCACAGGAACGTCCACTGAAGCCGTTGGGATATTAGTTTCCTGCCAGTGAAAGCTCTATCAGGGCAGCAGCAGTCGGTCTGAGCGGAACGTCGGCGTTCCCAGCCCGGCCAGGCCAGAGAACGGGAACAACACGGCTTTGTTCAGAGCGTCTGTGCTCGTCATCGGTCTTCAGCTGTATCACTCAGTGCCACCAGGCGTGATGTCCAACAACACAGCCAATCAGCAACCTGTGGCTCTCACCTGTAAACGCCGAGGCCTGTCTCACCTGGACGGATGATGTCATGTTTAGTGACACGGTGTTAAAAGACAAGAAGCTGGATAAAATGTCAGGAGACGGTTAGTGATGCTAACAGATCGCCATGTACCAAAATGGAATTTTCTCTCGGGCTGCAAACCATGGCGGCTATTTTTATTCCCATTTAATCTGCTGATTGTTGTTTTGTGTTCAGTTTTGTAACATGTCAGGAAGTCATGACTGTAAATGTTTCCCAGTGTGACGTGTTTGCATCGATGTTAAACATGGAAAAGCAGTAAATGTTGGTTAGTTCAGCCACAGACGGTTCAGAAATAAGAAAATGCTACCAAATAACCCTAAAAAATAAACAGTTTTTACTGAGAATTTGGATGGATTTTTTGATTAGATTATTAAAAACTAGTTTATTTATGACTGTGTATTTAGTGAGACACACTTTGCCCTTGTTCTAGTTGTCGTAGTTGTTGTGATTCCTTCATAATAAAAGCACCCTTATGCTCTACAGATGAAAAAACTTTTTATGTAACAGTAGACTCATGGAAAAAGAAACACAGATACACAAAACAACAGAATCGACACAAAATGACAAAAATATGACACAAAATGACAAAAATGAGACAGAAAACAACAAAAATGAAGCACAAAACGATAAAAATGAGACAAAAAGATGACAAGACAAAATGACAAACGAGACAAAACGACAGAAACATGACAGAAAATGTCAAAACAAGATACAAAATGACAAATACTAGACTCGAAACGACAGAAATGAGACAAAACGACAAAACAAGAAACAAAACGACAAAAACGAGACACAAAATGACAAAAACAAACGAGACTCGAAACGACAAACAAAACAAAAAATGACTAAAACTAGACAAAATGACAAAAATAAGGCACAAAATGACAAGACAGAAAATGACAGAAATGAGACGCAAAACGACGAGACACAAAAGCAACAAAAACATGACAAATGAAAAAAAAAAAGCTGTCCCAGCTGTCCAAGTTGTCCTAGCTGTTGTGATTCCTTCAGAATAAAAGCATCTTCATGCTCTCCAGCTGAATAGAATGTTTCCTGCAGTATCTGAAGATGTAACGGTGGACTGATGGAAAAACGGTCATTGATGCAAATACAACCAAATCCTGCTGCCGTAGCGTTGTTAGCGCCCGACAAAAAAAGAGCTGTCCTAGTTGTCCTAGCTGCTGTGATTCCTTCAGAATAAAAGCATATTTATGCTAAAGAGAGTGTTTCCTGCAGTATCTGAGGATGTAACAGTGGACTGATGGAAAAACGGTCATCGATGCAAATACAACCAAATCCTGCTGCCGTAGCGACGTTAGCACCCGACTGTCTGTCCACTGAAGGGAAGCCAATTCAAATGAGCCTCGGCCCGTTTTCACTGTGTTCTTTCTGTCAGGCATGGTGAAAACTACACGCAACACTCTGATTTCATCATATGTCATTTTATGTCTTGTTTGTCGTTTTGTGTATTATTTTTGTGTTTTGTTTTTCGTTTTCTGTCTGTTTTTTGATTTTATGTCTCATTTCTGTCGTTTTATGTCTTGTTTTTATTTTTTTGTGTCTCATTTCTGTCGTTTTGTGTCTTGTTTTTTAGAAGTTTGTGTTTTTTTTCCTCTACTCGATCACTTGAGGATCCCTGATATGGAGGGCTGCTCTGATTTCTGAAACCACGTTATGAAAGATGAACAGTCGCTCCCTCTCTCTTCTTTTGTGCTCTTAAGCTGAAGTAACCCATGGAAGTCAGGTCTCTGTGCCCGGTGACAGTTATCTAACGCCGATATACTGTTTGAATCCAGTAAACGATGATGCCGGTTCACTGAGGATCCAGCGGTGCATCTGGATATCTGTGTATGGAGGGATTTGAGGCTATTATCGTCGCCGTACATTGTTCCGTAAGGTCTCTGTAGAACCTAGAGGAATTCCAGCGACAGAAGATGCGAGCTGTTTGCTGCTCGACTTTATTTTGATAAGTTGAATTAGATGTAGGCCGTTTTGTTCTGTGCCGACCCGACCCATATGATTCAAAGGACATATTACATGTCATTTTGTGTCTCGTTTTTGTTGTTTTGTGTCTCGTTTTTGTCATTTTGTGTCTAGTTTCTGTCGTTTTGTGTCTCGTTTTTGTCATTTTCTGTCTCGTTTTTATTTTGTATCTTGTTTTTGTCATTTTCTGTCGTTTTTTGTCTTGTTTTTGTCATTTAGTGTCGTTTTGCGTCTTGTTTTTTATTTTCTGTCTCATTTCTGTCGTTTTGTTTCATTTCTGTCATTTTGTGTCTCGCTTTTGGTATTTTCTGTCTCATTTCTGTCATTTTGTATCTCATTTCTGTCGTTTTGTGTCTTGTTACCATCATTTTGTGTCTCATTTTTGTCATTGTGTTTTGTTTTTGTCATTTTCTGTCTCGTTTCTGTCGTTTTGTGTCTCGTTTTTGTCATTTTCTGTCGTTTTTTGTCTTGTTTCTGTCGTTTTGTCTTCTTTTTGTCGTTTAGTGTCATTGTGTGTCTTGTTTCTGTTGTTTTTTTTGCCTTGATTCTGTTGTTTTGTGTCTTGTTTTTGTTGTTTTGGGTCTCATTTCTGTTGTTTTATGTCTTGTTTTTGTCGATTTATCTCGTTTTTGGTATTTTCTGTCTCATTTCTGTCATTTTGTATCTAATTTCTGTCGTTTTGTGTCTTGTTTTTGTCGATTTGTGTCTTGTTTTTGGTATTTTCTGTCTTCTTTTTGTAATTTTCTGTCTCACTTGTTGTTTTGTTTCTCATTTGTCATTTTCTGTCTCATTTTTGTCGTTTTCTGCCTCATTTGTTGTTTTGTGTCTTGTCTCGTTTCTGACGTTTTCTGACTCATTTTTTTCGTTTTCTGTTTCATTTTTGTCGTTTTCTGTCTCGTTTCTGTGCCATGACAAACTTTATTAACAGAGGGTTGAACACACCTCATGCCTGGTGACGGTGGCGGTGGGAAGATCACAGGAAAGAGTTAAAAAAACTTGTGTTGAAGCAGATTCCCTCCTGGTGTCTTTGTGTGTTATCAGTTCCTCTGTAGGGCACTGCAGCACACACTGCATTTATTCAAAGGCCCAGTGTCACACGCCTCTGTGGAAACGAGCCCTGAGGACCAGACTCTGCCTTTTTTTAATCCTTCCTCCCTCCATGAAGCCCCGACGCTCCCCGGCCTCATCCGGCCCTTTTTTGGGGATTCAAACCCCTCCACGTCTGCTTGTGTTAAAAACGTTTAGTGAGTTGAATTTTACAGATATTAGTCCAGGTGGGCGTTAAAGTTTGACTGTGTGGAAATAAATACAGGCGAAAGCAAATATGGCCCCATTTTCTTCGTTAATCAAGAGTTTAGCGTAGCGGGTTGTCACCATGCTTGTGTCATGGATGGTTTTTGTTGTTTTCTGTCGTTTTCTGTCTCGTTTTTGTTGTTTTCTGTCTCATTTTTGTTGTTTCCTGTCTTGTTTCTGCCATTTTGTGTCTCATTTTTGTTGTTTTGTGTCATGTTTTTCTCGTTTTCTGTCTTGTATTGGTCATTTTGTGTCTCACTTTTGTCGTTCAGTTGAGGTGGGTGTTAAAGTTTGACTCAAGTGGAAGTAAATGCAGGCGAGAGAGCAAATATGGCCCCATTTTCTTTCGTTTTTAAAATCAAGACTTTGTCGTAGCGGGTTAATGCTACGCTGACATGGTTGTGTCGTGTTCATGAAGCATAGTTTGGTATAATAGCATCAAAATGTTTACACATCTGTAGCAAAAACAAAAAAGTGAATGTTAACGCTTCTGTCTCTCTGCGAGACTTGTAAGGACTGGATTGGTGGATTTTCTCCACGTTGAACTTAATCACCGGATCTGCCGAGAGGAGATCTCCCGAAGCATGTGATCGTTTATCAGCCTCCTTCTCCCTCTTGGTTCGGGGCTACTTCCAGCCTCTCCCCGGTCGGTGCCGAGTGCAGAGAAGTCATGTGGTGGTTCCAGGCCGGAGGAGGAGCCCGTCGGAAGGACATGTGCAGGAGGCGACCTCGGATATTAGCCCAATCGTCTGTGTTTGGGAGAGTCCTGGGAAACGTCTCAGAGTCATTGATGAGATGAGTTAGGCTCATCTCAGCACAGTGCAGGTTGCATTTGTGGGTTTTTTTAGGCGTTGTTCAGATTTGTCTCTGTAGGATCATCTGAATCGGATCGTAATTAAGCTGTAGCGTCCACTTTTGGGCGGGTTTAACTTCAGAGCAAAGAGCTTGTGACCAGGAAGTCATGAGTTTGTATTGGGAGAAACTCAACTCACCTTACTCTGATAGCACCAAGAGAGGTCAAATGAGCTAACGTGAAGTATTCCTGTTACTGTATGCAGCATTTGACTACATTTTATCCTGCTTTTTTGAAATATGGCATAGTTGATCCTGATTGTTGATGTTTTTGTCATTTTGTGTCTCATTTCTGTCATTTTCTGCCTTGTTTCTGTCATTTTGTGTCTCATTTTTGTCGTTTTCTGTCTTGTCATCATCTGAAACCTGTTAATGTTATTCATATCAACACTAAACTACCAGACCAGGATATTGGTGATCGTCAGTTTAATAATTTGGGATGCTAGCAGTTTTATGTCACTGGTTGGGAGATGATCTCCGTGCATGGGTACGCTATAGGTACAGTTGATCCCTGTATAGGCCTGATCAGATAAGACAAACCCTGGGAAGCTGTGCGTTATCTGTATGCCTGCTAGGTGTTTGGGAGTTTGCTGAGTTCTATGCTGTCCTTCTCCTTCTGCTGCTGCTGGTTCTGGGGCTACAGTGAGGCAGTAGATGGTTGTATGTGCTCAGTGTCATTTTGTGGCAGCCTGGTGTCATTTTTAGGTGATTTACTGGAGGTAATCACGATGGACGGTGGTGGTGCAGCACTTCTGCATTCAGAGGCTGCACATCTATCAGCACATTTGAGCGGCTGCAGGATTTAATGAACTGAAGGAAGAAGTTTTCTTACCGTATAAAGCAGCTGTGAAAAGTTGATGAATGTGGACTGGTTTGGATGCATTCCCACTGTGACCACAATAAATGCAGGAAGTCCTTGGTTTGTGACATCATCGACCTACGGCGTTTCATTGTTATGTGGAACTAGTTGGCGAGCAGAGCCAACTAGTTTTGTGTCTCGTTTTTGTCATTTTGTGTCTTATTCCTGTCATTTTGTGTCTTATTTTTGTTGTTTTCTGTTTTGTTTCTGTCATTTTGTGTCGTTTCTCTCGTTTTGTCTCGTTTTTGTCATTTTGTGTCTTGTTTCTCTCGTTTTGTGTCTCGTTTTTGTCATTTTCTGTCTCGTTTCTGTCGTTTGTGTCTCGTTTTTGTCATTTCATGTCTCTTTTCTGTCCTTTTGTGTCTTATTTTTTTTTAGCATGAAATAAAGTTGCCGAGAATGAAGCTAGGAAACATCGTGCTAAGATGTAAAGTGGCAATGCAAGGACAAAGCACAGCTGTACAGTCTGTGATTGTAAAGATTAGACCTGAGCATGAAAAAAAGAGCATTTTATTCCACAAGATCTCAACATTTTTGGTTGTCTTTTGAGGTCTTGTTAGCAAATCTTAATACCATATAGCAGTGAGAGATCAAAATATTTGGTCCAAAAGCCAAAAATAAACAGTTTACAAACACAGGAGGTCCTCGGTTTACGACGTCCTCTACCTACGGCGTTTCATCGTTACGTGGAACTAGTTGACGAGTGGATGAATACGTCGTCACGTGGCGCTATCAGACGGCTTTGTTTACATTCTCCGGTTGGACGCCACTTTGGATTGTGCTACATTCACTAACTTTTTATCTTCATTATGGCTTCCAAGCGTAAGTCAGACTCTTCTGATGCTTGGAGGAAAAGGAAAGCCATCTCCATCCAACTGGTTAAACTCCTGCTTGCAAAACGAATTGTGAATCGTAGCAAACTCTTTACTGTGGCTCTTGATGCACATTACAGAGTGAAAACTGCAACAAAAACTGAACAAAACAACATAAATACATGTAAATAAATCCTTTAAACTGACCCAGTCAGTCCAAAGATGAAGTTAATTACTGACAACATTTACAAAGTAGAGCCGTGCATTCAGAAAAGCTAAACATCAAAATAGTGGACAGGAAGTGACAACTGTCAACTTCAAAACTAGAAAAGCGCTCAGAGAACGCAGTACTCCACCAAGGCTGCTCAGTTGACGTATCATTTCCGATGGATGACATCTTTAATAAAAAAAGGACATGGCATGTGTTATGCATGTGCATGTTATGTATAAATACCAAATTGCGTGTAAATTACTCTTATAAAGGTCTGTTGATCAGTTCATCAGTTTTGGCAAACCTTTGTTTTGCTAGTGTTAAAATAACCGTCCCCTCCACATGCTTTTATTTTGAAGGCATATTTTTAATGTTACGGGCTTTTATTTTGTCACCATTCCAGCGGCACAGGAAGTGTTTTTCTAAGAAAGGGTTTCTTGACATGATGAAGACGCTGCTGAAAAGTCCTAAAATTCCCATAAAGATGAAAGAAAACAGTTCCAGCTGTTGCTGTCTAGTAAAGGATGAGTCTAAACTTAGAAGCAGCTGGAATGGAGACAAGCTCTGATGGTGTTTCCTGAAGAAAGGAGGGAAGGACAGAAAGGTGGATTTGTGTTCAAAATAAGGCTCATGGCTGAACTTAAAGGCTTTGTGAACCATCAGGAGCTTCACCATTGTCTGGCTGGGGTTTGCTACATACATGACCTAAATATGTAGCAGGACTCAGAATCAGCCCACAGTTTAATCATTGGTTCCTGGGATGATTTCCAACTGATTAATCAGTCAGTTTGTAGTAGGATCACAATCACGTGATCGTCAGCAGGTAACAGACACAGTGTTCACTTGTTGTCATGGTTACAGCGACGCCGTGCCGGCAGCTACATCTGGCAATGGGAAATCCTTAACAAATCCATGGATCCTGACTATGAGCTGCATTACTGTGAAAATTTAATGAGGTGGTCCTTGTGTCATTTCTGACTTCCTCTGAAAATTTCATCCTAATCCGTTAGTCTGGTTTTGAGTAATGTTGCACACGGACAGATAGACAGATTTACAGACAAACGTATGCCGATCGTCCCATAACTCCGCCGTTCCTTGGCAGAGTAATAAACAAACATACATCAATAATTCTGCCTTAAGCCGAGTGTCACTAGATGTGTTTTTCCTGTATGTAAACGCGTCGCATCTGAAAATTATCCTGCATGGTGGGCGGTCACTAGAGGTCACATGACTGCGCTTTCAGCTTGACAGTCCGGTAGATGAGCCGGATAAACAAAGCGACTTGATCACAAACTTTCTCTTTTATTTCAAAAAATAAATTAAATAATTAAATAATTAAATGAAAAGTATTTCTGAAAGCATTTGAGGTGAGAAATAATCTGTCCTGGTTTTAGTTCACCGACGGCAAGTTTAGACGTTTGAGGAAAGTTTCATGATGAGTTGGATCTCTGCATGCTGCATCAAATTTGCATAAAGTAGAAGTCCAGTCTACTTTATGTAAATCCGGGTAAACACACCGGATCACACCTGGAAACACATCGCATGTGGCATGCTGGTCCGGCTGCGGTGCATTTCCAGTTGCGATCCGGTGTGTTTACCCGGATTTACATAAAGTAGACTTGACTTCTACTTTATGCAAATTTGATGAGGCATGCAGAGATCCGACGCATTACAAAACTTTCATCAAACATCTAATCTATCAATCAGTCAAAGTTTATTTCTGTAGCCCTTTCCAACAGCCCAAAGGGTGACCAAAGTGCTTCACAGTAAAAAAAACAACAAGAAAATAACTTAAAAACAATTCAGTAACTTATAACAGGACAAACAATCACACTCACCTACGGGCAAATTTAGAACCATCAATTAACCTCAGCATGTTTTTGGACTGTGGGACGAAACCCACACATGTACAGAGAGAACATGGAAACTCCATGCAGAAAGATCCCAGGAAGGCCGGGATGTGAACCAGGGATCTTCTTGCTGTGAGGAGACAGAGCTAACCACTGAGCCCCTGTGCAGCCTAAACTAGCCGTCAGTGAACTAAACCAGGACAGATTGAATGCTGTGGCCCACTAATGACCGAGGACATATTCTGGACTTCTGCATTTCTGTAGACTTTAGTGGAAAGCAGTTTAGTTGTCAGTTCAAGCACACGAGATGTACTAATCTGTGTATTATCGACTGTTGTTTGTTTTTTAGTCTTTTCTTTTTCTTCTTCCTCAGGAGTTCATTATTGTCTTGTTTTTGTTGTTTTATGTCTCCTTTTTTTGTTTTGTCTCGTTTTTGTCATTTTGTGTCTTGTTTTTGTTGTTTTGTTTCTTGTCTGTTGTTTTGTGTCTCCTTTCTGTCGTTTTGTCTCGTTTTTGTCATTTTCAGTCTTGTTTTTGTCATTTTATGTTTCATTTTTGTTGTTTTGTGTTTTGTTTCTGTTGTTTTGTCTCGTTTTTCATTTTGTGTCTTGTTTTTGTTGCTTTGTTTCTTGTTTTTGTCGTTTTGTGTGTCGTTTTTGTCGTTTTCTGTCTTGTTTTTGTCATTTTATCTCATTTTTGTTGTTTTCTGTCTCGTTTATGTCATTTTTGTGTCTCGTTTGTCATTATGTGTCTCATTTCTGTCGTTTTGTGTCTTGTTTTTGTTGTTTTGTTGTTTTTGTCGTTTTGTGTCTCGTTTCTGTCATTTTTTGTCTTGTCATCATCTGAAACCTGTTAATGTTATTTTTATCGACACTAAACTAAAGGACCAGGATATTGGTGATTGTCAGTTTCATAATTTAGCATGCTAGCAGTTTTGTATCACCGGTTGGAAGATGATCTCCGTGCATGGGTACACTATAGGTACAGTAGATCCCTGTATAGGCCTGACAAGATCACACGAGATGTACTAATCTGTATATTATTGCCTGTTGTTTGTTTCTTAATCTTCTCTTTTTCTTCTTCCTCAGGAGTTCTTTGATCACGCAAAGAAGCTGTGGGACGACGAAGGAGTGAAGGCATGCTTCGAGAGGTCCAACGAATACCAGCTCATCGACTGCGCACAATAGTGAGTCCCAACTTTGACATACGTATTGTGCGATGATTTTGAGCTGCGGATGCTTTTGGGTGTACAAAAAGTTCCCTCCGCCAGTCCATGCTTTGTGTGCTGAGTTGTTTGTGCAGCTATAAGATCCTCGGAGCAGGACAAGTGAGCTGTGGAGTATCGTCTGTCCTCTTTGTGTCGTGTCGGAGGTGGAAGCTCTGCGGTGTGTGCTGGTGTCATGTCATATATGAACACGGCTGAGATATGTTTACTCTGGGTGTGGCAAGTCAAGCAACAATTGCAGTTGTCCTTTGGAAAATTATACGTATATCTCATCACGTCAGCGTGTTTGACGTTTCTCCATGGAGATATGCAAAGCTCGGTCTGACCTGTTTAATTTATTGGAACTGTGTTGTATCACTTGAAACGCTTTTACTACTTTATTGATGCTGTTATAATGCTTATAATGTTAATTAAAGCTTTCCATTTCTCTGTTGGAGGTGATAATGTGGAGTACGTTTTAGTGTCTCTGTGGCTAGACAACCTCTGTGGGTCAGGATTTGAGTTTGACTCCCATCTAGATCAGGGGTGTCAAACTCGTTTTAGTTCAGGAGCCACATTCAGCCCAGTTTGATCTCAAAAGTCAGGTAAAAAAAGACAAAAAAACAACAAAAAGAGGGACAAAATATTGCAAAAATGAGACAAAATGTCAAAAAACGAGACAACACGAAATGAAACAAAAAGAGACAAAAAAATTAGACAAACAAGTTGCAAAGCAGCAAAAGAAATGGATACATGACAAAAACAAGGCAAAAAAAACACAAAACCACAAAAAACGGCAAACCACGAAAAGACAAAAATACAACAAAAACCACAAGCGAGACGGAAAGGAAACACAAAAACGACAAAAACATGAGACGAACAACAAAAGTCAGACAAAATACATCAAAAACAAGACAAAATATTGCAAAAATGTGACACAAAACTGCAAAAAAATTTGACAACACAAAACAAAAAGAGACAAAAAATTAGACAAACAAGTTACAAAGCAACAAAAAAATGGATAAACGACAAAAACAAGGCAAAAAACCCCCAAAAGAAACCCAAAACAATGCATAAAGCAAAACACAAAATAACAAAAATAAGACAAAAACCGCAAGCGAGACGAAAAGGAAACACAAAACGACAAAAACAAGAAACAAAATATTACAAAAATGAGACACAAAACGACAAAAAATTTGACAAACATGATACAAAACAAGAGACAAAAAAATTGACAACAAAAGTTACAAAGGGACAAAAAAAATGGATAAACGACAAAAATTGGACAAAAAAAAACAACACACAAAACAGCAAATAATGCAAAACACAAAATGACAAAAGTAAAACAAAAAAACACCAGCAAGACGAAAAGGAAACACAAAACGACCAAAACCAGAAACAAAACGACAAAAACATGAGATGAAAGTGAGACAAAAAAAAGGACAAAATATGACAAAAACGAAGCACAAAATGACAAAAGAACAATCAACAATCCAGTATTTTACTTTATGATCAAAACAACTTGTCATGGTCTGGAAATGATTTTAAATTTATAGTTTTACTAATTTATAATCTGCAGTTAATGTCTTCTCTGTAATTTTTACACTTTGAGGGCCGGATTGGACCCTCTGGAGGACCGCTTTTGGCCTGCGGGCCGCATGTTGGACACCCCTGGTCTAGGTAGAGGTTTTCTTAACGCAATTGTACTTTTGAATGCTGTCGTTGGGTAATGCTGATAACTGCTGTGTGGCAAGATGTAGTGTGTTTGGAAGGCTCTAAAGGCCTCGACACACTAACCCAGACCAAAGATAACAACGGTGAGAGAATGGTGGTGATATCTTTGGTTGTGGCTCTAAATCGGTGGTCCTACGTCGCACCGTGAGACAGGTTTAAGGACGGCTGTTGTCATGGTGACCAAAGACAAGCTGTCATAAAATTCTGACTGTCAGAAATCTGGGGTGATCATCTCACAGTGTGATGCTGCTGGACCTACGACAACTAATTCACCAATAGAAATGCAGGATGAAATGACGTACTGAACAATAAACCCAAATAGATGATTTACGGCAACAAAACGCATTTTGTGTATCGTTTGGGTCGTTTTGTCTTGCTTCTGTTGTTTGTCTGCTATTTTGTCATTTTGTTTCTTGCCTTTTTCATTTGTGGTCTAATTTGTGTCATTTTTTTCTCTCGTTTTTGTTGTTTCTCGATTTTTTTTGTCGTTTTGTAACTTTTTTGTGAAATTTTTGTCTGTTTTTTGTTTTGTCATTTTGCATCTAATTTTTGTAATATTTTGTCTAATTTGTGTTGTTTTTTGTCTTATTTGTGTCCTTTTCTGTTTTGCTGAATTCGTTTTGTGTAGTTTTTGTCATTTTGTCATTTTTTGTCTAATATTTTGTCTCTTTTTTCTTTTGTTTCATGTCGTTTGTGTCATTTTTTGTTTTGTCATTTTGTGTCTCATTTTCGTAGTATTTTGTCTTTTCTCTGACTTTTGTCGTTCGTCTCATGTTTTTGTTGTTTTGTGTTTCCTTTATCGCTCACTTGTGTTTTTTGTCTTATTTGTGTCCTTTTGTGTTTCCCTTCATTCATTGTTTGGTGCACTGTTTGTGTCGTTTTGTGTCCTTTTTTTGTGTTGTCTCATTTTTTTGCTGCTTTGTGACTTTTTTGTCTAATGTTTTGTTTCTTTTTTGTTTTGCTGTCATTTTGTGTCTCATTTTTGGAGTGTTTTGTTGAATTTAAATGTTAAATGTCAGATTGTTCATGATGGTTTGTAAAAAGATAATTCCTTAAATGTGAACATTTTCAGAACGTATGTTTTTGCACTAAAACAAAGGTGAAGATGTGGAGTTGTGGTTGTTTATCCGTTATGATGCTGTGATTTTACTGGTCACTGGAGATCAAACTGGGCTGAATGTGGAACCTGGACTAAGATGAGTTTGACACCGCTGCTGTAGAAGGAAGTTTGGATATGCAAAGCGACTCGGTGATTACAGTGCTCTCTTTCTGCTTCCCCTCCAACTCACCTCTGCATTCACATGTAAATATGAGGACAGGTTCAGAATGCAGTCGCTGGACGTTGTCCCCTCCCAAAGGTTGGCTCCCTTTATCTCCCAGGTTCAGTCAAAGGCACACTTTATCAGCGATGGGGATAGAGGCTGGCTGCTAGCGATTCTGTGTGAGGCCGTGTTGCATGGGTGGAGCGTACAGATGTTTTAATGATGGTGAAGCACAGCTGTGACAAACTCATCTTAGTCCAGGTTCCACATCCAGCCCAGTTTGATCTCCAGTGACCAGTAAAACCACAGCATGATAACCTATAAATAACCACAACTCTTAACTTTTAATCACAGGTATCTGGAACTGAACAATCTAGTGTTTTACTTTATGGTCAAAACGACAGACAAAAAAGAACCCCATCCAAAACAACACAAAATATTACCGAAACGAGACACAAAATGACAAAAACGAGACAAAAAAAGACAAAATATGAGACGAATGACACAAAACAAAACAAGAGACAATTAGACAAAAAAGTTACAAAGCGACCAAAAAATGGACAAAAACGGCACAAGCGAGACAATATAACACAAAGCGACAAAAACGATGCACAAAACAAGGAATAAAGCAAAACACGATGACAAAAATGAGACACAAAATGACAAAACCATGAAACAAAATTGCAAAAAATGAGAATAACAACACGAAACAACACAAAAAAGAGACTAAAAATTCCACAAAAAGTAGACAAACAACACAAATGAGACAAAAAAGCACAAAACAACAAAAACGACAAAACATCAAAGCAAAACACAAAGTGACAAAAATAAGATGAAATCACAAACGAGACAAAAATGATACACAAAACAGCAAAAACACGAGACAAATGACAAAAGTCAGACAAAAAAAGACCAAAAAACAACAAAAACAAGACTAAATATTACAAAAATGAGAAGCAAAACAACAAAAACATGAGACAAACAAGTCAAACTAAAAAAAGACCAAAAACAAGAAAAACAAGACCAAATACTTAAAAAATGACACACATGACAAAAACATGAGACAAACGACAATAGTCAAACAAAAAACAAGACAAAATATTACAGAAATGCGACACAAAACAACAAAAGCGAGAAACAAAACGACAAATAAAGTGAAACAGAAAATGACAAAAATAAGACGAAAAACACAAGCGAGACAAAAAGGAAACACAAAACGACAAAAACATGAGACAAAACAACAAAAATCAGACAAAAAAGAAAGAATAACACGAACAACAAAATATTCCAAAAATGAGACACAAAACAACAAAAATTTGAAACAAAATGCCAAAAACATGAGACAAAGGACAAAGATCAGACAGAAAAGACAAAAAACTACAAAAACAAGACAAAATATTACAAAAATGAGACACAAAACAACAAAAATGAGACACAAAACGACAAAAATGAGACACAAAACAACAAAAATGAGACACAAAACAACAAAAAAATTCGAGAAACGACAAAACTCAAACAATAAAAACTACAAAAGCAAGACAAAATATTACAAAACGACAAATGAACAATCTAGTATTTTCTTTTATGATCAAAACAACTTGTCATGGTCTAGAAATGATTTTAAATTTATAGTTTTACTAATTTATAATCTGCAGTTAATGTCTTCTCTGGAATTTTTACACTTTGAGGGCCAGATTGGACCCTCTGGAGGGACACTTTTGGCCCATGGGCCGCATGTTGGACACCCCTGGTTGGTGCAGCATGTAGACAAACACTCTCTGTACTCTTTTCCTGAATATCTCCGACATAAATTTGACTTGGGGTCGAGTCTTCCCTGGTCGCTGCCTGTGAGTCAGGTGATGGTTGGAGAGTCACATGAATCTGAAGGTGGAGCTGCTGCTGTTTGTCTTCACTGCTCTGAGTCAGTCTGTGTTTGGTCGGACAGCATTATATGTTAAAAAAAAAAAAAGCGTGTTGTGTTTATTTTAGTCGGTATTCCAGCATCACGGTGACATCTGGTAATGCTGTGGTATCATAAACATTTCAGATCTTTATAACTTCCTCGTTACGACTCTGTGGTGTTGAAATCTGCAAGAATGTTCTGTATTGTAATAACTGAAAGCACTGAGGCCTGCGACTAGCCGAGGCTGTTAATCCAGCTGTCCTGTGACACGGGTAAACATTAACAGAGCAATATGAAGACAATGAAAAGCATACAGGGCTTACATTGAGTGCTTCATGGCTTCCTTTCCTGCTGTGTGTTGGTTTATCAGCTCTTTTTTTCTGTCCCACATCGACTCTTTTAGATGCAAAATGCTGCCAGATCTTTTTTTTAATCACATTTCTTCTCTATTTATTTTTATTTTTTCCCTCGTTTGATTTCTTCTGTCTCGCCCTTCATCCTGTCGTCCTATTGGTGCTTCCCTGGCCGTTGTGTCGCTGCTCCTGATTGGCAGTTTGTTCAAGAAATCATCATTAAGCAAAGAAGTTTGAGTTGCTGCTGCGTAGAAATAAGAGATTATAGCGCTGGGTGATTTCTGTTTCGATATTTTGTATTTTTTCTACTTAACCCAGTAAGGCCCAAATATAGGGAAAAAAAGCTTTTTTTTTATTTTTTATATATATATATATAGGGCTGTACAGTGGCGTAGTGGTTAGCGCTTTCGCCTTGCAGCGAGAAGGTCCCTGGTTCACGTCCCAGCTCGGACCTGGGATCTTTCTGCATGGAGTTTGCATGTTCTCCCTGTGCATGCGTGGGTTTTCTCCGGGTACTCCGGCTTCCTCCCACAGTCCAAAAACATGCTAAGGTTAATTGATTACTCTAAATTGCCCGTAGGTGTGAATGTGTGAGTGCTTGTGTGTCCCTATATGTGGCCCTGCGACGGACTGGCGACCTGTCTAGGGTGTCCCCTGCCTTCGCCCGAGTCAGCTGGGATAGGCTCCAGCCCCCCCGCGACCCTAGTGAGGATTAAGCGGTGTATAGATAATGGATGGATGGATATATATATATATATATATATATATATATATATATATATATATATATATATATATATATATATATATAAAAATAAATAATAGAAAACAATAATAAAAAATAAATAAAAGTGATGTATTTTTGCAGCAGTGGGGTTTTCCAGGGTTCAGTGGCTCTTCAGTTGTATGATCGATGTGAAAATAAAATAGTCAGCTGTAGAAAAAGAGGCCTGGCGTCTCAGTACCTGCCTGCAGGTTTTCTCTTCATTTTGAAATCTTACTTCACGATATGCCGTCTTTTGTCAGAGTGGTTTGTTTGATTGAAGTCTGGAATTTGTCAGACTGTGCGGCCTCTCACTTACTTCCTCTCTGGGTTTTAACCTCCATATGAACTCCTGTGGACGGAGGACATGGGGAGACACTCTGTCCTACATAGAAGACCACACGCACCTATTGTTGTTCCGGACACTTAAACTATACGAACTGTCCTCTGTCCTGGAAGCAGACAGCTTCAGCAGCCAACTGGGCTGAAAGGAAAGGAGCAGAGGTCGTTGTGTTGGAGAGAGCCCGGCTTAAAGCAAATGGATTTAGTAGGGCTGGGATGTTAATTTAGACTAATTACAGAAAAAAATAACGCATTTAATCGCACCGTTCACTCATTTCTGGCACACCGGTTACACTGATGAACACTCCAGCCCAGTAGGGGGCGCTAATGAACCTAAAGTTTGTTTGCAGCTGTGATGAAGATCCACAGGAGGTGATGTCAAAAAGTTTGGTGAACTAATCACCTGGATGTAAAGCATGTTGCTGTTAGCATCAGCGATAACATTAGCTACGACTGTCCTGCTACTGGCCAACGGCTAACAGTGTAGCCATCCCATAATAGACCACTTTAGAAGACACTGAAAGTGCTTGAGTTGACAAAAAGTCTAAAAATGTTGAATATAATCGCTATAATTGCACTGAAAAATGCAGATAAATAGTTTTTACTCCTCGTTGCAGTTACGTGAGGATCGGCGTTGGTTTGTCTGCCTGTAATAACTTCAATATAAACTTTATTATAAACTATAAAAACATTACATTCCTACAAAAAGAACCATAAAATGACAGCATTTATCAGACATAGAAATAGAAAATAGAATGCATTTTTGAAGTATTTTGTCATGTTTTTGTTTGTTTTTTATTGTCTGACTTTTGTTGTTTTGTGTTTTTGTAACTTTTTTGCCAAATTTTTGGTCTCTTTTTTTATCTTGTTTTGTGTCATTTTGACTCAGTTTTTGTCTTGTTTTTTGTCATTTTGTGTCTCATTTTGGTAATATTTTGTCTTCTTTTTGTTGTTTTATTGTCTGACTTTAGTCGTTTTGTGTTTTTTGTCTCACCTGTGTTGTTTGTCTCTTTTTTTGTTGTTTTGTTTCTCACTTTTGTCATTTCATGTGTCATTTATGTAACTTTATTGTCTCATTTTTTAAATCTCTTTTCTCATAACTTTTGTTGTTTGTCTCGTGTTTTCGTTGTTTTGTCTCATTTTTTGTCGTTTTGTGTCTCGCGTTGTCATTGTGCGTCTCATTTTTGTAATATTTTGACTTGTTTTTGTTGTTTTTTTGTCTGACTTTTGTCATTTTGATCCTCCAGTAAATCCTCTATGGTTCAGTTCCAAATGACTAAATGTTGTGTTCCTTTGTACACACTGTGTTCTGGAAGTTGTAGTGTGGAAATGATGAACTGAGGCTGAATGTTGCTGAAATTGAATTTATTTTTCTTCAGAAATTTCAGGTTTTCATAATGTTTTGTAAAAAGATAATTCTCTAAATATGAATATTTTCAGAAGGTACTTTTTCGCACTAAAACACTGGAATAAATTGGAGTAATTTATAGGTTATTATGCAGTGATTTTACTGGTCCGGTCCACTGGAGATCAAACTGGGCTGAATGTGGAACCTGGACTAAGATGAGTTTAACTTCTCTGATAGCCGCTTGTGGGAGGAACAGATTTGCAGCCTTATATACAAACAGTCAAACACAATAGCTGTATTATCTCAACGCCTAAGAAAAAAGCAGTCATACCAGAGCAGAATTTGATTAGATAAAGCTACTTGTCATATTTAGATGCCGTCTCATCTGCGTTGTCCTTCACAGACCTTGCTCCTCTGGCAGATATGTTTTCCTAGCGCTGGACGGCCCATCGGACAGAGCCACAGGAAATAAGTCCGGGCTGATGGCGAGCGCTTGTTATGCCAGAGAGCATGTCCATATCGATGCTTTTGGAACCCTGTCACCCATCGATCCGCCCTCTGCATCGCACATTTATACGTTTTAAGAGCACAGATATGTGTCCGCCAGCTGATTGATCGCCAGCTATTTTCGGCCGCGGCAGGCTGGTTCCATTGCAATGCCTTGGACGTGTCAACGGCAAAATCAAACTCTTTTTCACACGCAAATCTGAACTCCCAGGCCTCTCGCTTTGCTTTCCTGCTGTTCACTTTCTCTGCATGGCTGATGTTTGCAGCGCTGCACAAACGACACGATTCACGACACAGTTAAGATGCTGAAGTGTGTTCAGCTGCAGGAGTGAGGAAATAAGACACAAAACGACAAAAATAAGACACAAAATTACAGAAACGAGACACAAAACGACAAAAATACACAAAACGACAAAAATAAGACACAAAATTACAGAAACGAGACACAAAATTACAGAAATGAGACACAAAATGACAAAAATAAGACACAAAATTACAGAAATGAGACACGAAACGACAAAAATAAGACACAAAATTACAGAAACGAGACACAAAATGACAAAAGTAAGACACAAAACGACAAAAATAAGACACAAAATTACAGAAGCGAGACAAAATGACAAAAATAAGACAAAAAACAACAAAAATAAGACAAAATTACAGAAACGAGACACAATCTGACAAAAATAAGACAAAACGACAGAAATACACAAAACGACAGAAATAACACAGAATGACAGAAACAAGACCCAAAATGACAAAAACATACAAAACGACAAAAATAAGACACAAAATGACAGAAATAAGACAGAAAATGGCAAAAATAAGACACAAAGCGACAGACACGAGACACAAAACAACAAGAGACACAAAAAAGACAAACACGAGGGCTCTGGCTGTAGCCGGGGCTGTAGCTGGGGCCGGGGCTCTGGCTGGGGCTGTACCTGGGGCCGGGGCTGTAGCTGGGGCCGGGGCTCTGGCTGGGGCTGGGGCTGTGGCTGGGGCCAGGGCTGTGGCTGGGGCCGGGGCTGGGACGGGGCTCTGGCTGGGGCCGGGGCTGTGGCTGGGGCTCTGGCTGGGGCCGGGGCTGGGACGGGGCTCTGGCTGGGGCTGGGGCTGTAGCTGGGGCTGGGGCTCTGGCTGGGGCTGGGGCCGGGGCTCTGGCTGGGGCTGGGGCTGTAGCCGGGGCCGGGGCTCTGGCTGGGGCCGGGGCTGTAGCCGGGGCCGGGGCTCTGGCTGGGGCTGGGGCTGTACCTGGGGCCGGGGCTGTAGCTGGGGCCGGGGCTCTGGCTGGGGCCGGGGCTGTAGCCGGGGCCGGGGCTCTGGCTGGGGCTGGGGCTGTACCTGGGGCCGGGGCTGTAGCTGGGGCCGGGGCTCTGGCTGGGGCTGGGGCTGGGGCTGGGGCTGGGGCTGGGGCTGGGGCTGGGGCTGGGGCCAGGGCTGTGGCTGGGGCTGGGGCTGGGACGGGGCTCTGGCTGGGGCTGGGGCTGGGGCCGGGGCTCTGGCTGGGGCTGGGGCTGGGGCTGGGGCCAGGGCTGTGGCTGGGGCTGGGGCTGGGGCTGGGACGGGGCTCTGGCTGGGGCCGGGGCTGTGGCTGGGGCTCTGGCTGGGGCCGGGGCTGTAGCCGGGGCTGTAGCTGGGGCCGGGGCTCTGGCTGGGGCTGGGGCTGTAGCTGGGGCTGGGGCCGGGGCTGGGACGGGGCTCTGGTTGGGGCCGGGGCTGTGGCTGGGGCTGGGGCTGGGGCCAGGGCTGTGGCTGGGGCCGGGGCTGGGACGGGGCTCTGGCTGGGGCTCTGGCTGGGGCTGGGGCTGGGGCTGTACCTGGGGCCGGGGCTGTAGCTGGGGCCGGGGCTCTGGCTGGGGCTGGGGCTGGGGCCGGGGCCGGGGCCGGGGCTGGGGCTCTGGCTGGGGCTGGGTGTAGTGCCGGTCACGGGACTCTGCCACCAGCCTGGGGGCCGCTGACACAGTCATCTGGGGCAGTAAAGCGCTAAGAATGGTGGGCATTGTGAGCCGGCCCCGGCCCCTGGAGGGCCAGCAGAAACAGAGGGGCTACGCTTCACAAACAGCTCATCAATGAGGAGCCTCTTCTGTTCACGGAAGAGCCTGAAAGAGCGATATTTATACCCCGGCCGCTGTTTGGTGTCACCAATCAGTTGCTTCTTTCTGTTTTCACTGATATGATTTGATGCACATCCCATAATACCAGAGGAAGCGGCTCTGATCTCTGGTTGTTCTTACATGTTTCAGTGGAATAACAGTTATCTGATATGATTTTCTACTTGGATTTTTGTGTTGAACTGTTGTTTTGTACAGTTTTGGCTGCTAAAAATGCATCTTTACTCAACATTCAGCCCTCAGAAACGCTGGGAAACAACAACAGTTGTCTTTGAAGGATTCAGAAAAGTGCATCTGAGTGCATTTCTGACTGTTTAAATCTGTGCTTTGTAAACAAACTGTTTGGCCTAAATGGTTTCAGCTGAGTTCATCACATTTCTTTTAATAGTAAATTCTGCCAGTTTACTTACAGACAGTAAATGATCCCAACACAGATGTTCAAACTGTCGCTGCACTGATATTACGAACTAAAGAAATCACTCACAAATTATCCAAAATTACAAAAATCTATCTCAGATTTTTTAAAAGTTCAAAACAATCTAAAAGGACTCCAGAATTATTCTTTTTTTAACTTCCAAAATGACACACGTCCAAAATCACACTAAAATGACCCAAAATGACTCATATTTTTGATGAGTCTCTGGATGGATGTGAGAGAACTCAAATGTGTTTCCAGAAATTGCTCAAAATTACACAGAATCTGTCAAAATTTGTCAAAAATGACAAAAATGTGACTCAAAAATGACTCAAAATGACCTAAAACTAGTTCACAATTATTTTAAAATGGTTCACAATGATGCAGAAACGTCCAAACTCACTCATAAATTAATTATCAAAAATTTGTTCAAAATGACCTAAAAGGACTCCAGAATTATTCTTTTTTCATTTTCAAAATGACGGAAACGTCCAAAATTCTTTAAAAAAAAAAAAAAAAAGTCCAAAATGACAAAAATCGGACTCTTTGATTTAAAAAATCCAAAATCATTAAATTTTTCTCCTCAAAATGATACAACCATCAAAAATCACACAAAAATCATCCCAAATGACTCATGTTTGTGATTAGTGTCCAGACTGTGACTTCTGGATGGATGTAAAATTAGTTTGGTTGCAGTTTTTAATTGAACTCAAATGTGTTTTCAGAAGTTGCTCAAAATTACACAAAATATCTCAAAATTTGTCCAAAATGACAAAAACGTGACTCGAAAAGATCTCAGAATGACCTAAAACTAGTTCAAAATTATTTTAAAATGATTCACAATGACGCAAAAACTTCCATAAATGACTCATAAATTACATAAATATGACAAAAAAAATTTTGAAAGTTCAAAATGACCTAAAAGGACTCCAGAATTATTCTTTTTTTGTGTTCAAAATGACGGAAACGTCCAAAATCACACAAAACTACTCAAACGTTTGATGAGTCTCTCTAAGTGTAGACACCTGGATGGATGTACAGTGGATTTTTACTGGAGTTTTTGTCATTTTTATGTCTAGTTTTTGTCATCTTGTTTGTCTAATTTTGTCTTGTTTCGTGTCTTTTTTTCTCTCGTAGATTGCCAAAGTTTTGTTTCTCGCTCTTCTTTGAGTGCATTTCTGCCAACCAGTGTTTAAATCTGTATTTTATAGTTCTTAGCAAACAAACAGATGAAATGGTTTCAGCTGAGTTTATCACATTTCTTTTAATAATAAATTCTGCCTGTTTAGTTGTGGATGTTCAAACTGTCGCTGCACTGATATCAGAAACTAAATATTTCCTATAAAAGATCTTAATCCAGATTAACAAAAACCTTTGTGTCGCTGGTTAAAATCAGATGACCCTGCCGTCAGCTGACTGGGGAATAATCAAAGGGGGCACTATGGAAGTGTGTTTGAATGCATCTGTGGGTGTGTAGTTGTGTGATTTCTGAGGAAAGACGAGGAGTAGTTTTGAGCTGAACTGTAGAGTCTGATCTTCTGGATGCTCGGTGGGACTCCGGCTGTCCTGAAGGTTGTTAGAGCCCCCTCTGGGACCTGGTCTTTCTCTCCCACTATGAGTCTTCGTCTCTTTCTCGAGGCCAGAAAGCAGAGAGGATGTTGCAGAGCACATGAGAACACATGCCAAGTCTTTTCCAAAGAGTGGAAAACCTTCTCCAGATCACAGAGTGTCTACAGAGGAACACTACATTTAGTCGTCTGGAACTGAACCATAGAGGATTTTACTTTATGATCAAAACGACAAAAGTCAGACAAAAAAAAGACAAAAAAACAAACAAAAACGAGACAAAATATTGCAAAAATGAGGCGTAAAATGACAAGAAGACAGAAAACGAGACAGACAACCCGAAACAACACAAAAAAGAGACAAAAAAAAGTTACAAAGCAACAAAGAAATGGACAAATGACAAAAAATAGACAAAAAAAGACCCAAAACGACAAAAATGAGACATAAAATGACAAAAACATGAGACAAACCACAAAAATCAGACCCAAAAACAAAAAAAACAATCCAAAATATTACAAAAATGAGAAACAAAATGGCAAAAACATGAGACAAATGACAGAAGTCAGACAAAAACAACAAAAATCTGACAAAATATTACAAAAATGAGACGTGGAAAAGACAAAAACAAGACAGAAAATGAGACAAATGACCCGAAACACCACAAAAAAGAGACAAAAAAGTTATAAAGCGACAAAGAAATGGACAGGAGACAAAAAAGACAAAAGCGAGAAACAAAATCACAAAAAATAGACAGCATAAGTTAGACAAAAATAAGACAAAAAACACAAGCGAGAAAAAACGAAACACAACAAAAACAAGAAACAAAAAGACAAAAAACAAATGAAATGAAACAAAACTAAAGAGACAAGAAATTTAACAAAAAAATTACAAAGCGACAAAACAATGGACAAATGACAAAAAGTAGACAAAAGTAGACACAAAACAACAAAAATGAGACACAAAACGACAAAAAAATGAGACAAAAAAGACAAATTACTACAAACGCAAAATGAGACACAAAACAAAAGTCAGACAAAAGCAAAAAAATCAGACAAAATATTACAAAAATGAGACATAAAATGACAATAAAATGAAAAAATGAAACAAGCGAGACAAAAAAATACACAAAACCTCAAAAACGAGACCAAAAAGCAACAAATAAAAATGAAACAATGGAAAAAAATGAGACAAAAACACAAGCGAGACAAAAAGGAAACACAAAAGAACAAAAATGAGAAACAGAAAGACAAAAACATGCAAACGGCAAAAATCTGACAAAAAAACAACAAAAACGAGACAAAATATGACAAAAATGAGACACAAAACGAAAGAAGAACAATCTAGTATTTTTCTTTCTGATCCAAACAACTTGTCATGGTCTAGAAATGATTTTAAATTTATAGTTTTACTAATTTACAATCTGCAGTTAATGTCTTCTCTGGAATTTTTCCACTTTGAGGACCGGATTGGACCCTCTGGAGGACCGCTTTTGGCCCACGGGCTGCATGTTGGACACCCCTGCTGTAGCATATATTTCAGTTTTTTTATGTTGCATTACAAAACTGGACCGGTCCTTACCCCGTTCTACAGAAACGTTGTGAACAAAGCTTGGTTGCTGATAGCGGATGGTGGAAACGCCTTTTTCTGTTTTATTTAACTCACATGACTGATCAGCTGTTTCTGCTTCTCCTGTTGTCTTCGCCTTCGACAGCATAAAACACGCTCAGTCGTGGCATGCAATTCCAATTCTTCTGATTCGAAACAATTCCTGAAGACTCCTCTGTTGGGGATTCTATTTGGGGATCATAAAGGCGTTTTTACACCGATCACTGTTGGCCCAGAGTTAAACCGACCCTTTGTTTAGTTCGAGCAGGACGTCTTCATAAAAGCATTGTCGGTTAATAACTGTTTAATTGATGATCTGGTTTTAGAACGGGTGCTGATCTTCTATGCTTGGAAGTGTGTTTTAGTATTATGAAGGAAATGGAATCCAATCAGATCAGCAGCTACTAAATAATAAATCCAGTAGGGAAGTACTGATCCAGTGTCTTTGCCCCAGATCCAGTCAGTGTGATCCGTTAGAAACTGCAACTGATTTTACATCCATCCAGGCGTCACAGTCTGGACTCTAATCACAAATGTCAGTCATTCTGGATGACATTTGTGTGATTTGTGATGGTTCTGTCAGTTTAGGGGAAAAAAATGTAATCATATTAGACCAGTTTTAGGTAATTTTGAACTTTAAAAAACTTAAATTTGAGTCCGATTTTTGTCATTATGGACAAATTTTGGACTATTTGTGTAATTGCGGACGTTTTAGCATCATTGTGAACGATTTTGAAATTGTCAGATCCAGATCCAATCACTCAAAAACACTGGAACACTTCCCTACTTCTCCATTTTTCTCTCGTCGATTAACCACTGAGATCCAATCAGATAAGACGCATATATATATATATATATATATATATATATATATATATATATTTGTTTGATTTTTATTTTATATATAGTTTATATTTTTTGTTTGATTTAATTTTTTTGGCTAATTTTTTTTCTATATTTGAGTGTATATATATATGTGTGTGTGTGTGTGTGTGTGTGTGTGTGTGTGTGTGTGTGTGTGTGTGTGTGTGTGTGTGTATATATGTCTATTCTTTTTTAGTTTATCTTTAGTTTAGCGCTTTCTTCTATATTTGGCTTTATATACTATTATTATTATTATTATTATTATTATTATTATTATTATTTAGTTTTATTTAGTTTTTGCTAATTTTTTTTAGATTTGGTTCTTACAGGGTTAAGCAGTAGGGATTTTAGGGGAGGGATAGAAGACAGGAAAAATTTTTTTAGATTTGGGAATTGTTGAAGATGTATATAAGTTGGTTCAGGTTGTTCAGTCATTATTTTTTAGAGTTCTGTACTTTATTTTCAGATGTACAGTTATATCCAGAATTATTTATTAGTAAATGTTAATAAATGTTTTTGAATTTATTTGATTTGATGGTCAGTTATTGATGACATGCAGGCGCTAATAAAGCTACCAGGTTACATCAACATAAATCACACTAATTCAGGTTAGACGTTATGATGTTCTGGACCTTTGCTTTAATACATTTCCTGTGACTGGACCTCTTTGAGTTTTAGCTGAATAAACCTGCTGTTAGTTTGTTAGTCTGGATATTTCATTGTAACTCTGGTTGTGCTTCCGGCTTCTTCTACGTTATAAATAACGTTACGGGACGTCTCAGGTTGTCCATACCACCACCTTCTGTCAACAGGTAACTAACATCTATGCTGCTAATTGTCTGCCTTCCTGTTAGGTTCGTTTTTAAAAAGTTAAACTGAGAAAAAGCTCATCCTGCGTTTGAAAACAGTGCAGAGAGCCTGAAGCTGGCCGGCATAAAGAGCTTCATGTCACAAGATTAGCTGCAGTGTGTTTGGAAGTTGTTTGTAGAGAGCAGAGAGACGGCCTCTGTTTAGCCTGATCAATGAGCTAAATCACATTAGAAGACCTGTAGATAATCATTTACAGCATGACAACTGGACTTGTTTCGGCTGTTTGTGGGTCTGTGTTACTCCAGTGTGTTCGCTGTTGGGAGGAAAAATGAGAGTTTATGTTCCACTTAAAGACGGGGAATCGACGCTATAAATAGAGTTTTATTTTTGGGTTAAAATGTGCGTCCATTTTAAAGGACGGGGACACAGAGAGGCT